>JAOPSE010000026.1:40453228-40873883 GCA_029449295.1 Zea luxurians
GAACGATGAACGATGAATAGGAACTATGAACGAACGGACGAACGATCGAATGATCGGACGAACGAACGATCGAATGATCGGACGAACGAACGATCGAAATTTCGGCACCATAACGGCAGGAAAAAGATTATTTGGACGAACGAACGGACGAACGATCGAATGATCAGACGAACGAACGATCGGAATTTCGGCAGCATAACGGCAGGACAAAGATTATCTGGAAGAGCGATGAATAGGGACTATGAACGAACGATGAACGATGAATAGGGACTATGAACGAACGATGAACGATCGAATGATCGAACGAACGAACGATCAGAATTTCGGCAGCATAACGGCAGGACAAAGATTATCTGGAAGAACGATGAATAGGGACTATGAACGAACGATGAACGATGAATAGGAACTATGAACGAACGATGAACGATCGAATGATCGAACGAACGAACGATCGGAATTTCGGCAGCATAACGGTAGGAAAAAGATTATTTGGACGAACGAACGGACGAACGATCGAACGATCGGACGAACGGACGAACGAACCATGAACGATCGGACGAACGATCGAACGATCGGACGAACGAACGAACAAACTAAGAACAGGGGACGAACGATCGAAGAACGATCGAACGATCCTTGTGCTAGTGTGTGCTTGTGTGGAACATGGAGTGGGTGTGTGTGTGGGGGGGGGAGAGAGTTGCCATGAAATGGCTTGGGGTGGGATGGGAGGAGGCCCTTGCCCCTCTATTTATAGCCATGGTGGGGGGATTAGGGGGAGGGATGAGAGGATTAGTGGGAGGATGAGAGGATTAGTGGGAGGTTAGCATGTATTTGTCTTGTATAAGTGAGATTAGCTTGTAAAGCTCACCGTATGACACTGGAGGCATACGTATACGTATGAGCATGAGGAAAGTTATGAAGAAAATATTTGTAGGGACTTGAAAAATGATTCTGAAGGTATTTCTCAAGAGGAAAATACCTGGAGATATATCGGTGGAATATTTGGGTAGTATTTCTGGAAAGAACTTGAAGGGGATTACTCGGGAAATATCTGGGCGGTATTTCTGGAAACAAATTGAGGGTGATCACTGGGGAAATATTTGTAGGATATTTGAGGAGGATTTTGGAGAGAATATAGACCACTATATTTTATTTGCTGATATCAACTCGCAAACAAACATTTTGAAATGAAATTTGAAATTCATTTTGAATTTAGAGGGAGTTTGAGAAAATTTCAGGATTTGAATTTTTGGGATGCTACAGCTGGGAATATCGGTCATATTATTGCCAAGGTCTTCCTAGCAGCATGTGACAAACAGACATGGGTGCAACATCGCACTCCACTGTGTCAACATACTCTCCAATCTTGAACGAAACTTTCATCTTATAACCAATCTTGATATCTCCCGATTCATTCAACCATTGGACATGATATGGATGAGGGTGTCGCTGCAACTTCAAACCAAGCTTTTCAACCATCTCACGACTTACAAGATTATGGCAGCTCCCTCCATCAATGATCACCTTTACTACTTTGTCTTGCACTTTTGCTCGCGTTTGAAAAAGATTATGTCGCTGTCCAATTTCAGCTTCTTTCATTTGAACACTCAAGATTTGTGTAACCACAAGAGCAGCACCATGCTCAAATTCACATCCAGTGTGTTCCTCAATTTTATGAGTGTCATCTACATTTCCTGTTTCAGCTTCCTCTTCACTAGCTGATGTATATTCTCCATCATCATTCACAAGGATCACACAATTATTTGGACACTCCTTTATGACATGACCATGACCTCCACACTTGAAGCACTGAATACCACTACTCTTGGCTGTTGAACCCACTGATGTTGAAGTGGATGCTGCTGGTTTATAACCTATGCTTGGAGCAACATCATTCTTTTCACTATAATTGCCTTGAATATTGGATAGCAAGCCACCAGTTGAACCTTTTGTCGCTGAGGATGCAACAGTAAACCTTGAGCTTGATTTGCTTCCTCCAATCATGGTTTGTGCACCATATGACAAGGGCTTGCTGCTCTTAGCATCTTGTTGCAGTTGACGTTTAGCTTTGGTGGCTTGATGTACCAAATCAATAAGACATTGGTACAGCTAAAACTCAACAGTATGTTGAATGCTGCGATGTAACCCAGCCATGAAACGTGCAATGGTTTGCTCTTCGTCTTCATACACATTGGCTCTAATCATGGTCTTCTCCATCTCCTTATAATACTCCTCAACAGAGAAACTTTCTTGCCTCAAATTCTGCAATTTATCAGAAAGATCACGCCGATAATGCTTCGGCACAAAACGAATTCTCATTTCTCGCTTCATCTCTTGCCAAGTAACAATAGGGTTCTCTCCATCTTCTTCATGATCACGAAGTAGTTGCTCCCACCAAATCAGAGCATATCCTTCAAACTCAAGAGATGTCATTGCAAGTTTCTTCTCCTCTGAATAATTATGTAGGCGGAAGATTTTCTCCACCTTCAGTTCCCATGTGAAATAATCTTCAGGATCAGATCTACCATCAAATTTTGGCATGGTACACTTAAGTTTTCCAAATCTTTCTTCTTGGTTGATGCCTCTATGATGACAACGACCATGGCGATATTGGGACTGATCATCACCATCCCCAAATTCAGATTCTTCATTGTCATCATTTCTTCGATTCCGCCCTCTTCCTCTACCACGTGCAGCACCTTGATTCCTCCTCCCATGTTCACTTGCTCTTCTAGAATAATTTCCTTCACCTTCTTCCCCATCTTCATCATGGTTTCTTGCACCATCAGGGAGTCGACGACGACCTCTGATTTCAGCCATAAGTGTTTGAAGATCTTGTGCCAACCGATCTTGCTTGTCTTCTATGCTTTGTTTGAGCTCATTGAATTGTATCATGGTGACACATTCTTCAATCTCAGCATTGGGATCTATCTTCCTGTGAAATTAGTGGCGACAAGGCAACAAATATAGGTGGAATATGAAGCTATATAGAATCTCACAACCTCACCATTCTTACCAACCAAAGCTCTTATGAGGTCCCTGTGGGTTGCAAGAAAAATGTGTGGTGGTAACAATAAAGTGATGGTTAAGCGAACACAAGACCAGAGTACCGATTACGATGGCTTATATGTGGAGCTTGGTGGGGAATAGTAAACAAGGAATGCAATCTGAATCCTAGTTGTTGTAAAGTTAAATAACCATCCAAATAGAAGTTCACTGCCTAGTGCTGACCACAAGATACGAGTGATGTAAGTAGATCAAACACATGCGCAAAGAAATTTCAGATTTGATGCAAATCAAGGAGTATGATTGGAATGCAAGTGTTGCAATCAGACCCAACCAAAATTTTGCACCAAATGACAAACAAACTGATCGTTCTACTTTTCTTTCACAATCTTGCTCAACACTTTTTTGGTACTTTTCTTTCTTCTCTTTTTTAATACTCTTTTTTATAGAACTAAACATAGAGATCTGATATGATATTGCACACTTTATAATAATTAACAAAGAACTCAACCAGCAGCTATAACTTAAATAGGATCAAAGTTAACGTGAAGGAAACGATGAGGGTTTTCAGATTTTTCTTTTTGTGGATATTTTCAGATATATATAAGAGGTTCAAAGGGAACACAAAGGATCGATAGAGTGACCAGCAACTAAACAAAGACTCTAAGGACTGAAACTTAACAAAACTCACTGGAACAACATATTGAAACAAAGGGCTATGGCAAAAATATTTTATTTCTTTTTGGTGGATAGGACGAACACAAAATATATGTAGCTAAGGGTAAAGAATCCTACCGTGGCAAGTGAGGCTTTGATACCAGATGATGCGTCACGATGCCCGATCTTCATGACGTAGGATCAATCTTCAAATAACTAGCTTCGAAGAAGCTAAGATAACTTGTTGCAAGCAGTGATAACTAGTGCAACCTGACAAATAAAACTTGAAGCCAACCACCGTCTTTAACCGGCAACCTGAATCGAGGATTCGCCCAACCACACTCTCAAAGAATCAACCAACACAGCCTACAATCAATCGAGGAGACCTCGAAGGGAGTAGGAGCACCACTTGGGAGCGGATGAAGTCGCCGCTTCTGCAATCCCGCGAAGGAATTCACAAGAGCAAAGGGGTAGAGATCACTCTCAATATTTGTTAGCATACAACTGAACAAAAGGGGTTCTGTTTTTAGATTATCAAAAGATGCCTTACATCATAGACATAGGAGGGTATTTATACTAGTAACAACCAGCCTTAGAGAGGTATAAACACGAAACAAAAGTATTTTCATGTGCTAATGTGAAGGAGCCTCTTCGGGAGATCTGCAGAGCTGAATTCCGTGTGGCTGTTTGACTTCTACGCAGCCTTCAGTATTTTGGTAATAACTTCTCCTAGGAATCTCCAAATGACGTGGGGCTAGATGCGGTGGAAAGCTGACTTGATAAGCTTTATCACCATGTATAGCATGCTTAATGAAACTTCGTAGAATGATGCAGTTTAATACAAAAACTTGGTCATCAAGCAAGTTGTTGACCTTCTGACTAGTCAGCACTAAAGTAGGTCGGCTGCCTTTCTGGTAGATTTGATTAAGTCGGCCTTAGAAGCATTGGAAACTAGACTTCAATAGATTTCCAAAAAGTACTTATGGGCCTTCATAGCTTTTGGGAATCAAAAGATACGACTGTTTCTTCTGGAAGGTTTTGTTGCGCTGGACTAACTCGGACATAGCTCTTCTTGCTGATTCGCCCTTGATATGTTTTGTCCTTCCTCTTTGGTGAACCTAAGTAATATCAACATACACGACTTAGGTAGCATAATGTTCTCATTAGTGTTTAATTGAAATTCATAAAGTAGCACGTGCACCTCTTGTTGTAGCTTCTTAGCTCGGCTACGTGTAATTGGTCCATCAAAGACTTGGGTTGGTGATGATGTTGGTTGTACTTGATTTGATGTAGTATGACTTGGGGGTTGTAACGTGTTGCTTAATGGCATGGTCGTATCAGACAGGGGTGAAGACAAGAAGGGAAAGTAGAAGGAAAAGAAGAGGCACTACAAGAAGAAGGGCGGCGATGCCCACGTGTGTCAGGAATGAGACTCCGATGGGAGCTCCACCGACTCCTCCTCCGATGAGGACGCCGCCAACATTGCCGTCAACAAGGGACTCCTCTTCCCTAACGTCGGCCACAAGTGCTTCATGGCTAAGGACAGCAAAAAGAAGAAGGTACAATCTAGAGCCACCCCCAAATATACAACATCTAGTGATGAGGGTAGCTCTAGTGAAGATGAAGATGATTTGCTTACTCTTTTTGCCAACCTTAACATGCAACAAAAGGAAAATTTAAATAAATTGATAGGAGCTATTCATGAGAAGGATGAACTTTTGGACAGCCAAGAGGAATTCCTTATTAAAGAAAACAAGAATCATGTTAAAGTAAAAAATGCCTATGCTCAGGAAGTAGAGAAAAATGAAAATTTGACTAAAGAGCTTAGCATTTGCCATGATTCAATTGTCAGTTTTAGAAATGAAAATGCTAGTCTAAATGCTAAGATTGACAAATTGAATGATGCAATTTCTAGCCTTAGAGATGAAAATGCTAGCCTAATTTCTAAGGTTAAAGATTTAAATGTTTGCAATGATTCTAATTCCTGTCTTAGAAATAAGAATATCATATTACATGCTAAGATAGAAGAATTAAATATTTGCAAACCCTCTACATCTACTATTGAACATGTTTCCATTTGTACTAGATGTAGAGATATTAATGTTGAAGCTATCAATGATCACCTTGCTCTAATTAAACAACAAAATGATCATATAGCTCAATTAACTGCTAAAATTAATGAGCATGAAATTGAAAATAAAAAGTTTAAATTTGCTAGAAGTATGCTCTATAATTGGAGACGCCCCGACATTAAGGATGGCATTGGTTTCCAACAGGGGAGCAATGTCAAGCTTAATGCCACCAAGAAATTGTCTAACTTTGTAAAGGGCAAGGCTCCCATGGTTCAGGATAATGAGGGCTACATTTTATATCCTGCTAATTATCCTGAGCACAAAATTAGGAGAATTCATGCTAGAAAACCTCACACTGTTACTCATCATGCTTTTATGTATAAAAATGAGGCTTCTAGCTCTAGGCATTCTACTCTTGTTAAAATGCCTAAAAAGAAAACTCCTGCTGCATCAAATGAACATAACATTTCATTTAAGACTTTTGATGCATCTTTTGTGCTTACTAACAAATCAGGCAAAGTAGTTGCCAAATATGTTGGGGGCAAACACAAGAGTCCAAAGAAGTGTGTTTAGGTACCCAAGGTGCTTGTTTCTAACGTCAAAGAACCCAAGGCTGTTTGGGTACCTAAGAACAAGGCCTAAATTGTTTTGTAGGTTTATGGATCCGGGGGCTCGAGTTGGATAATTGACAGTGGATGCACAAACCACATGATAGGGGAGAAAAGAATGTTCTCCTCCTATGAGAAAAACGAGGATCCCCAACGAGCTATCACATTCGGGGATGAAAATCAAGGTTTGGTCAAAGGATTGGGTAAAATTGCTATATCACCTGACCATTCTATTTTCAATGTTTTTCTTGTAGATTCTTTAGATTACAATTTGCTTTCTGTTTCTCAATTATGCAAAATGGGTTACAACTGTCTTTTTACTGAGTCAAGTGTTACTATCTTTAGAAGGAGTGATGATTCAATAGCATTTAAGGGAGTGTTAGAGGGACAACTATATTTAGTTGATTTTAATGAAAACAAAGCTGAACTTAACACTTGCTTAATTGCTAAGACTAATATGTGTTGGCTCTGGCATCGCCGACTTGCCCATGTTGGAATGAAGAATCTTCACAAGCTTCTAAAGGGAGAGCACATTTTAGGACTAACCAATGTTCATTTTGAGAAAGACAAGATTTGTAGCGCATGCCAAGCAGGAAAGCAAGTTGGCGCTCATCAACCACACAAGAACATAATGATAACGGACAGGCCACTATAGCTACTCCACATGGATCTATTCGACCCAATCACTTACATAAGCATCGACAGGAGTAAGTGTTGTCTAGTAATTATGGATGATTATTCTCGCTTCACTTGGGTATTCTTTTTGCAAGAAAAATCTCAGACCAAAGATACACTCAAAGGATTCTTGAGACGGGCTTAAAATGAGTTCGGATTGAGAATAAAAAAGATAAGAAGCGACAATGGGACGGAGTTCAAGAACTCTCAAATCGAAGGCTTTCTTGAGGATGAGGGCATCAAGCATGAGTTCTCTTCTCCCTACACACCTCAACAAAATGGTGTAGTGGAGAGAAAGAATAGAGCTCTACTAGACATGGCGAGGACCATGCTTGATGAATACAAGACACCGGACCGGTTTTGGGCGGAAGCAATCAACACTGCTTGCTACTCCATCAACCGGCTCTACCTTCACCGAATCCTCAAGAAAACATCGTATGAACTCCTCACTGGTAAAAAGCCCATGTTTCACATTTTAGAGTCTTTGGGAGCAAATGCTTTATTCTTATTAAAAGAGGTAGAAAATCGAAATTTGTTCCTAAGGCGGTAGAAGGCTTTTTACTTGGTTATGACTCAAACACAAGGGCATATAGAGTCTTTAACAAGTCCACTGAACTAGTTGAAGTTTCTTGTGACATTGTGTTTGATGAGACTAATGGCTCCCAAGTGGAGCAAGTTGATCTTGATGAGCTAGAAGATGAATAGGCTCCGTGCGTCGCGCTAAGGAACATGTCCATTGGGGATGTGTGTCCTAAGGAATCCGAAGAGCCTCCACAAGCACAAGATCAACCATCATCTTCCAATCAAGCATCTCCACCAACTCAAGATGAGGAACAGGCTCAAGATGATAAAAATGAAGATCAAAAGGATGAGCCACCTCAAGATAAGGTCAATGATCAAAGGGGAGATGAAGACAATGAAGATAAGGAAGATGAGCAAGAAGTTCAGGGTCAAAGACCACCACATCCAAGAGTCCACCAAGCAATTCAACGAGATCACCCCATCAACTCCATCCTTGGTGACATTCATAAGGGGGTAACCACTAGATCTCGAGTTACTCATTTCTGTGAACATTACTCTTTTGTTTCCTCTATTGAGCCATACAGGGTAGAGGATGCATTAAGAGATTTAGATTGGGTGGTGGCAATGCAAGAGGAGCTCAACAACTTCATGAGGAATGAGGTATGGCATTTGGTTCCACGTCCTAATCAAAATGTTGTAGGTACCAAATGGGTATTCCACAACAAGCAAGATGAGCATGGTTTGGTAATAAGGAACAAAGCCCGACTTGTGGCCAAAGGTTATTCACAAGTCGAAGGTTTGGATTTTTATGAAACTTATACACTCGTAGCTAGGCTTGAGTCAATTAGTATATTACTTGTCTATGCTACTTACCATGGCTTCAAGCTTTATCAAATGGACGTGAAGAGTGCCTTCCTCAATGGACCCATCAAGGAAGAGGTCTATATTGAGCAACCTCCCGGCTTTGAAGATAGTGAGTATCCTAACCATGTTTACAAACTCTCAAAGGCGCTTTATGGGCTCAAGCAAGCCCCAAGAGTGTAACACCCCAGGTGTTACTTGGGAGTTCCACTAAGGACTACACAAGGAAAGCTCATCATCACATGTGACTTAACTTGAGTGAAGAACTTCAAACTTGGAAATCAAGATCCTAAATAAGTGTAACCCATCTTAAAAGTTATACCTTGGTTTGTCATGCACATATGAGGAGGAGAATTTCCCAAACCCTAATCCAAACCCCTTTGAGCAAGTGGAGCACTAGAAGTAAGTATGATCAAAAGGTTATGAAAACCACATGATCATGACTTGGGCCAATTATAAAAGTTGTAGTACACTTAATACCCTACAAATAATAGTAAGAAAGTAACCCCAAAAAGATTTCAAAAAAACCCAAAAGGTTCACAAAAGGATTGAGCACAAAAGAAAAATCAGAATTTCTCTAAGTCCAAAACCAACCCTTTTTCAAAGATCAAACATGTTCACCCTTATTCAAACTTCAAAACCATTTGACCCAATTGACAAAGTGGTGCCAAAATATCTCTAGAATACCCTAGAAAAGTTTGAACCCAGCCCTAAGTCGTTTGACACGACTTGGCACCAATTTTGTCTCGGTTTGGACAGCTAAGACATAGGCCACTTCTCACCCCTATCTCTCCCTACCCCGACCGTATCTTGACTTGGGACACACATAAAAAAGGTAGGATATGGTGCAGGGAAGAGATCGTGTATAGTGGTTTTGCCAAGATCTTCATGCTAAAATGCTCCAACCGGCCGTTGAACAAGGGCAGAAGCAAACGCACACGTGTTCGACGCGCTCTGAGCTCGCCAGAGCACGCCCGACGGCGCCCCCGCGTGCCCCCGTGTCGCGCCAAGCCAAACCAGCGCCGCTGCCCGCGCCCGCGCCTATAAAATTCCCTGGGGCGTCGATCGTACTCCTCCGCACCCGCTCGACCTCACCGGAGCACCAGATCAACGGCATTGCCCCGCGCGCGGCGTGCCCGCGGCCACCCGATCCCCCGCCACCGTAGAACGGCCAGTAGAGACTCTCCCGACCCCGTCCGACCCTCGAAATAGGCTGTGCGTGCCTTGGTGAAGCTCCCCGAGCATGCAATCGGACTTTGACTCACCGGAGAAGCCAGTCCACGGTCGCGGACTTCACCTGATCGCCGGTGAACGTAGACCGGGTAAGCCTTTGCACCACTTTCTGATTCCCTGCGCACATAGCCTCTACGTCATCCCGTGGAGCTCACTATGCCGTTTAATTGAACTAGATCGCCGTGGTTAGGCCGGAGCACTCGCCGCCGACGAGTTCACCCGCCTGCGCACGTGGACCGGCCGATTCCGGCCACCACTGCCGTTGAGCCGTACATCGCTGTGACCGCCAGAACCTCCCGAAGCAAACCTCGCCCCTCGCCGGACCTCTCCCGCCGCCGGTGAGCCGCGCCCTCCTTTTCCTTTCCACGGTTACTATTTACTTAGGGGGAGGGACCACGGGGAAGAAGAAGAAAAGTGCAAGGGGTTTTATGCACTGTCAGCGACTCAAGGGAATAGTAGCTGTCGGGGACCATAATTAGGGGTACCCTCAAGACGCCTAATTCTCAGCTGGTAACCCCCATCAGCATAAAGCTGCAGAGGCCTGATGGGTGCGATTAAGTCAGGGATCAGTCCATACGAGCGACTCGATCACGCCTCGCCCGAGTCTAGCCTCGGGCAAGGGCAGCCGACCCCGAGGTGTTTCTGTCTCGCCCGAGGCCCCCTTTTAACGGCAAACACATCTCCGGCTCGCCCGAGGCCTTGCCTTCGCTAAGAAGCAACCCTGACTAAATCGCCGCGCCGACCGACCGAGTCGCAGGGGCATTTAACGCAAAGGTAGCCTGACACCTTTATCCTGACGCGCGCCCCCCGGCAGAGCCGAAGTGACCGCCGTCACTTCGCCGCTCCACTGACCGGTCTGACAGAAGGACAGCGCCGCCTGCGCCATTCCGACTGCAGTGCCACTTGACAGAGTGAGACTGACAGGCAGTCAGGCCTTGCCAAAGGCGCCATAGGAAGCTCCGCCCGACCCAGGGCTCAGACTCGGGCTAAGGCCCCGGAAGACGGCGAACTCCGCTCCGCCCGACCTAGGGCTCGGACTCGGGCTAAGGCCCCGGAAGACGGCGAACTCCGCTCCGCCCGACCCAGGGCTCGGACTCGGGCTAAGGCCCCGGAAGACGGCGAACTCCGCTCCGCCCGACCCAGGGCTCGGACTCAGGCTAAGGCCCCGGAAGACGGCGAACTCCGCTCCGCCCGACCCAGGGCTCGGACTCGGGCTAAGGCCCCAGAAGACGGCGAACTCCGCTCCGCCTGACTCAGGGCTCGGACTCGGGCTAGGCCCCGGAAGACGACGAACTCCGCTTCGCCCGACCCCAGGGGTCGGACTCCGCCCTGGCCTCTGCCGAACGACCTCCGCCTCGCCCGACCCAGGAGCTTGGGCTCGGCCTCGGCCATGGAAGACAGGCTCGACCTAGGCTTCGGAGGAGCCTCCACGTCGCCCGACCTAGGGCACAAGTCCGCCACGTCAACAGGAAGCGCCATCATCACCCTACCCCGAGCCGACTCGGGCCGCAGAGAACAAGACCGGCGTCCCATCTGGCTAGCTCCGCCAGATAGGCAATGATGGCGCCCCGCTAGACCCGTGACGACGGCGGCTCTCAGCTCCCTTACGGAAGCAGGGGGACGTCAGCAAGGACCCAACCGCTCCGACAGCTGTCCCTCCGCCAGGCTCCGTTGCTCCTCCGACAGCCACGACACCACACCAGCTGGGTGCCAAGATCTCTCCGGCTGCCACATTGGCATGTACCTAGGGCGCTAGCTCACCCCCGCTAGACACGTAGCACTTTGCTACACCCCCATTGTACACCTGGATCCTCTCCTTAAGCCTATAAAAGGAAGGACCAGGGCCTTCTTAGAGAAGGTTGGCCGCGCGGGGACGAGGACGGGGCAGGCGCTCTCTTGGGGCCGCTCGCTCCCCTCACCCGCGTGGACGCTTGTAACCCCCTACTGCAAGCGCACCCGACCTGGGCGCGGGTCGAACACGAAGGCCGCCGGATTCCCACCTCTCTCACGACTCGTCTCTGGCCACCTCGCTTTTCCCCCCTTCGCGCTCGCCCACACGCTCGACCCATCTGGGCTGGGGCACGCGGCACACTCACTCGTCGGCTTAGGGACCCCCCGGTCTCGAAACGCCGACAGTTGGCGCGCCAGGTAGGGGCCTGCTGCGTGTTGACGAGCAGTTTCTCGTCAAGCTCCAGATGGGCAGTCTCCAACGACCTCTCCAACCCGGGATGGTGCTCCGTTTAGGGAGTCTCGAGTTCATGTCTCTCGACGGCAGCTACGACATGATACTCCTTCCACCGCCGCGCGACGACGACAATGGCGGCCGACAGCCCGCCCGCCGGCGGCGGAATCGACGACGTCTTCCCCGCGTGGTGGAAGAACAACATTCGAGCTCGCCCCGTCCTCTCCCCCGCCATCGGAGGAGGAGGCGGGGCAACCAGGGCCGAGCAGGAGGCCACGCTCTGTCGGCTGTCGAGCGAATCGACGTCCCTAGCGCCCCAACGGAGGGCGCGTCGGGCGTCGACCTCGCGTTTGAGACAAAGGCGAGCGCCGTCCCCCCGCGACACGCCAATCCCGAGCAAGTGGACGACGCCAGCACGCTCGCGGAGGGCCTGCAGGACGTCGCCCTCGTACCCAAGACAACGGCGCACTCAGTCCCCGACGTGACTATGTCGCTCCTCGTCGACCGAAAGGTACCGACTGATTCCCATCCTACGTCATTTCGACTCAGCCTCAACCCGCCTAGCGACCTCGCTTTGGCGGGCGCTCACGTTGAGGCGAGTGCAACCCCTCTGGGGTTTCGTGTGCGGTCACCTTGGGACCGATTGACGGACGTCTCGACCTACGGGCCCTCTGGGTCCGAGGAAGATGACGATCCCAGCGTCTGTTGGGATTTCTCTGGATTTGGCAACCCCAGTGCCATGCGGGACTTTATGATCGCATGTGACTACTGCCTCTCCGACTGTTCCGACGGCAGCCGCAGCCTTGACGACAAGGACTGCGGCCCGAGCCGCGAATGTTTCCACGTCGAGCTAGGGGATCCCTCCGAAGGCAACCATCTCGGCATGCCGGAGGGCAGCGATCTCCCTAGGCCGGTGCCTCGCGCCGACATCCCGCGGGAGCTAGCTGTGGTCCCCGTTCCGGCGGGGGGTCACGACCCACAGCTCGAGCAAGTCCGCGGGGCGCAGGCCAGGCTCGACGAGGGAGCAGGAGCGCTCGAGTCGATCCGCCGGGACGTCGGGCAGGTATGGGCGGGCCAACCCCCGGCCGGAGAAATACGTCACCTGCCCCAGGGTTTTCCAGCACCGCGTCGCCAACGATGTCAGGGACAGGCCGCCACCCGCATCCAGCGGGGTCGGTCAGAACCTGGCAGACGCAGCGATGCTCCTCTGCGCGATGCCGGAGCCATCAACCACCGAGGGTCGGCGAATCCAGGGAGAGCTCAAGAATCTCCTGGAAGGCGCTGCGGCCCGGCGGGCCGAGAGCTCTGCCTCCCGAAGGCAGGGGTACCCCTCGGAACCTCATGCCGCGACTTCCCGATTCATGCGGGAAGCCTCGGTCTACACCGGGCGCACGCGCAACACCGCGCCTGCGGCCCCGGGCCACCTCGGCAACGAGCACCATCGTCGCGACCGTCGGGCCCGCCTCGACGAAAGGGTGCGCCGAGGCTACCACCCCAGGCGTGGGGGACGCTATGACAGTGGGGAGGATCGGAGTCCCTCGCCCGAACCACCCGGTCCGCAGGCCTTCAGCCGGGCCATCCGGCGGGCGTCGTTTCCGGCCCGTTTCCGACCCCCGACTACTATCACAAAGTACTCGGGGGAAACGAGGCCAGAATTGTGGCTCGCAGACTACCGCCTGGCCTGTCAACTGGGTGGAACGGACGACGACAACCTCATCATCCGCAACCTCCCCCTGTTCCTCTCCGACACTGCTCGCGCCTGGTTGGAGCACCTGCCTCCGGGGCAGATTTCCAACTGGGATGATTTGGTCCAAGCCTTCACTGGCAACTTCCAGGGCACGTACGTGCGCCCCGGGAATTCCTGGGACCTCCGAAGCTGTCGGCAACAGCCGGGGGAGTCTCTTCGGGACTACATCCGGCGATTCTCGAAGCAGCGCACCGAGCTGCCCAACATCACCGACTCAGATGTCATCGGCGCGTTCCTTGCCGGCACCACCTGCCGCGACCTGGTGAGCAAGTTGGGTCGCAAGACCCCCACCAGGGCGAGCGAGCTGATGGACATCGCCACCAAGTTCGCCTCTGGCCAGGAGGCGGTCGAGGCCATCTTCCGAAAGGACAAGCAGCCCCAGGGCCACCCGACGGAAGAGGCTCCCGAGGCGTCTACTCCGCGCGGCGCCAAGAAGAAAGGCAAGAAGAAGTCGCAAGCGAAACGCGACGCCGCCGACGTAGACCTTGTCGCCGCCGCCGAGTACAAGAACCCTCGGAAGCCCCCCGGAGGTGCTAACCTCTTCGACAAGATGCTCAAGGAGCCGTGCCCTTACCATCAGGGGCCCGTCAAGCACACCCTCGAGGAGTGCGTCATGCTTCGGCGCCACTTCCACAGGGCCGGGCCACCCGCAGAGGGTGGCAGGGCTCGCGACGACGACAAAAAGGAAGATCACCAAGCAGGAGAGTTCCCCGAGGTCCGCGACTGCTTCATGATCTACGGAGGGCATGCGGCGAATGCCTCGGCTCGGCATCGCAAGCGAGAGCGTCGGGAGGTCTGCTCGGTGAAGGTGGCGGCGCCAGTCTACCTAGACTAGTCCGACAAGCCCATCACCTTCGACCAAGCTGACCACCCCGACCACGTGCCGAGCCCGGGGAAATACCCACTCGTCATCGATCCCATCATCAGCGACGTCAGGCTCACCAAGGTCCTGATGGATGGGGGCAGCTGCCTCAACATCATCTACGCCGAGACCCTCAGGCTCCTGCGCGTCGATCTGTCCTCCGTCCGAGCAGGCGCTGCGCCCTTCCACGGGATCATTCCTGGGAAGCGCGTCCAGCCCCTCGGACAGCTCGACCTTCCTGTCTGCTTCGGAACACCCTCCAACTTCCGAAGGGAGACTTTGACGTTCGAGGTGGTCGGGTTCCGAGGAACCTACCACGCGGTGTTGGGGAGGCCATGCTACGCGAAGTTCATGGCCGTCCCCAACTACACCTACCTGAAGCTCAAGATTCCGGGCCCCAACGGGGTCATCACCGTCGGCCCCACGTACAAACACGCGTTCGAATGCGACGTGGAGTGCGTGGAGTATGCCAAGGCCCTCGCCGAGTCCGAGGCCCTCATCGCCGACCTGGAGAACCTCTCCAGAGAGGTGCCAGACGTGAAGCGACACGCCGGCAACTTCGAGCCAGCGGAGACGGTTAAGGCCGTCCCTCTCGACCCCAATGGCGACACCTCCAAGCAGATCCGGACCGATTCCGGGCTCGACCCCAAATAGGAAGCAGTGCTCGTTGACTTTCTCCGCGCAAACGCCGACGTCTTTGCGTGGAGTCCCTCAGACATGCCCGGCATACCGAGGGATGTCGCTGAGCACTCGCCGGATATTCGGGCAGGAGCCCAACCCGTCAAATGGCCTCTGCACGGATGACGCCCGGGGGCTGCGCCCCTCCGCGTCGAGATTGGGTGTACTTTTCCGCATCAAAAATTTTCGATCAAAAAGGGGCTTTGGCGTTCTCCCGGCTATGTCAGAAGCAGGGTCCCGAGGAGCGAACGTGGGTACATGTAAGTGGCGAGGCCGACTGAGCCGAGGAACTCCTATACCTCCGAGTTAGGGACACCTCACTCATCACCTGCCACGAAAAATGACCCAACTCGGGAAGTCACCCTATTATTGACGAGCTAGGCCGGACGCGCAAATTAAAAGAAAGGAGAGTACGACTTCATGCAAGAAAAATAAAGTGTTCAGGCCTCGGCGGCCGCGGTAAGGCGCACATCCAACAGAAACTGTTCCAACAAGAGTCAGGCGCCGCCTTGGGAAGGAGCCGCGCCCTCAGTTCCACCCCCGCCGTCGGTAAGGTCCACCTCGGCTTTCGGCGACGGCGCAGGAGGAAGGATCTCCGCCTCAAAGATGGTCGCCAGCGCCGCGCTCGGACCCGCGGCGACCGCGTCGAGCCGCTGAACCTCTGCCAGGGCAGCTTCGTCTTCGTCAGGAAGACAGTACCCCTCACTGACCCGTTCCAGGTCCACAACGTAATGGGAAGCAAGCACGGCAAAGGCCCGCCTGACGCCGTGGTGTAGCGCCTCGCGGACTTTGCCGCGCGCGTAATCACCCAAGGCTTGAAGGCGGCTTTGAGGGGAGCTTCCTGAAGGGACATCGCCGGGCCCAAGGATCTGATAAACGTCCGAGACGGCCTCGGACATGGCCGCGAGGTCGGCCTCCCTCTGCTCGGCAGCTCCGGCAAGCGCCTCGGCGAGCGCCTTGGCGGACTCGTCAAGGGCGGACTCAAGCTCTGCGAACAACCAGAAGAAAGACCTCAAGCACAAGCAGAAGAAACAGACAAGAACAAGAACCAGGGACGGCCAAGGCATACCTCCGGCTCGGGCACGCTGCTCCGAGGCCGCGACTTGGGCTGCGGCCAGGTCGGCCGCGAGGGTCTCAGCCCGGCTTTCGGCCTCGGCAGCCCGGCCCCGAGATTGGTCCCGCTCCTCGACGACCTGGACGAACTCCGACCGCTGCCGTTGCGCCTCCGCGCGCGCTGCCGCCGCCTCGGCTCTCAGGTCAGCGCAGAGCAACTGGAGGTCCGCTATCTTAGCATCCTGCTGAGAAAGGCGCGCGGTAGCCCCGGCGAGCGAGGTCCCCAGGGATCGCAGCGAGCCCCAGACATCGACCTCGCGGCGGATGAACGACGACTTGGCGGCGCTCCGATCCGTCAGATCCTGGGGGAAGGAAACAGGGCGTCACGACGAACGCCTCGCTCACAGAAAGGAAAAGGTACGCCTGAAACCGTTACCTGGAGGATTTTGGGGACGTCCCTGCAGAGAACCTCCAGCGACGACCGGAGCGACCCCACCGTTGCTTCAGCACGCTCGCGGAGCTTGTCCCAGGACTGGTCCTCCTGTTCATCGTCGAGAACAAAGATAGGGTCCGAGGCCTCGCGGGTCCGGAACCGGAGCAACTGGCGCCGGGCCTCGGGGCTCCGCCGCACAGCGACGACGCTGCCGCCCGGCTGGACAAATTGCGCGTCCACGCCCACCTCTTCCGAGGCACTGGGCACCGCCGCAGCAGCCATCCCGACGCTGGCAGCAACCAGTTGCTCTCCGACTGGGACGGCGGTGACTTCAGTGGCGGCAGGCGCCAGCATGGCCGGCACGACAGGCGGGCTCGGGACCACCTCGGCGCCAGCCGCCTCCCCTATCACGATGGCCGCCTCGGCAGAAGAGCCCACCTCGGGAACCTGCTCCCCAGAGAGAGGCGACGCCCGAGCCCCCTGCGGTGAAACGCCCTACGAAAGGGTCGGCTGAACGACAAGGCCCGGGGCGGCGCTGGTCGCCCGGACCGACGCCGTCTTAAGGGCCTTCCGGGGTGCCAGGTCGGTCTGGCCATAGCTTCGCTTGCTGAATAAAAAAGAGAAAAAAAAAGAGAAAGGGAAAGTCGCGGTCGGGACATGTGAATGAAGCACCAGGACGAAGACATTCCAAGATACTTACCCGCTCCGGGCCATGATCAACCGTGCCTGGGGGGAGGTCTCTTGGATCTCGCTCCCCGGAACCGCCGCCGAGGTCCGCTTCGCCGACAGCTTCGGCACCACCCTCGCTTTGGGCGCCCCGGACGCCCGGGAGGCGGACTGCCCAGGCGCCGCCACGGCGACCTGAAGGTCGCTCCCCCGCGCTGCCGGCGCGGGCGGCGGCTCTCGGGGAACGGATGCCTCGGCCTGGCTCCCTGGGGTCGCCTCAGCTCCTCCAGTCGAGGGGTCAAGTACCCTCTCGGGTTGCCCCCGCCCCTCAGGCCGGGAACCTGGCGTCCCGACTCTGGGAACTGACGGCATCAGCCCGCTCGGGGGCTGGCTCGACGGCTCCTGGCCACACCCCAAGCCGGGGCTGAGGCCGAGACGGGCGGCCATGTCGTCCTCCTCCTCATCACCGTCGTCATCATCGTCATCGGGTGTCTCCGGCGACGGCTCCCTTGGGAGTCCTTCCCTCTCCTGCTGGCGACGGCGCTTCTCCAAGGCGTCCCGAGCCCGCCTCCGCTCGCGGGCCCGGGCCTTCTCCGCGTCCTTCTTCTTCTTCTCCTCCTCCGCGGCGACCCGCCGCGCTGCCCGGTCCACCGCGTCCTCCGGGACCCGTGGCAGGGAGGGCTTGTGCCACCCCACCTCCTAAAGAAGGGGGAAAGAAACCCAGTCGTAAGAACCAGGAGCAACCCGGTGTATGAAGAAGGAAGGAGCGAACACTCACCAGAGTTACGCACCCCTGGTCGGGGCACATCCGAAGCTGGGAGAAGGCGTGGGGGTCCGGCTTCCCCATCGCGGCCGACACCCGCCATTGGAGGGCGTCGAAGGGAAGAGGATCAGGGGACATTCGTGACCCCTCCCAGTCAGCCTCCGGGGTCATCTCCCAAAGCGGCAGCCGCCGCTCCGCCAAGGGAAGCACTCTCCGACGATGGATGGCGGCAACCACTCCCGCAGCGGTGAGTCCTCCCTCCCGCAACGCCTTCAGGGCCTGGAGAAGGGGTTCGAGGTTCTTCTGTCTCTCGTGTGGAGTCCCATGGCGCCAGGCGTCGGTGGCGGCGGTGACAACCCGCTGGGAGAACGGCGGGAGCAACTTACCGTCATTCCGGAGGTAGAACCACCGGCGCTGCCACCCCTTGTTCGAGGACGCGAGGACGGCAGGGATGTACTGCGACGCCCGCGACTGCCTCAACAAGAGGGTGCAGCCGCCGGCCCGCACCGCTGCACGGACCTTCCTCTCCCCCGTCGGCAAGGCAAAAAGCTCGGCGAAGAAGAGATGAGTCCACAAATCCCAATGGGGGGCGATCCCCAAGTACCCTTCGCACACCGCTACAAAGATAGCGGCCTGCGATATGGAGTTGGGGGTGAGGTTATGCAACTCCACCCCATAGTGGAACAGGATGGCCCGCATAAAGCGGCTCGTCGGCACGCCGAATCCCCGCTCGTGGAAGGAGACGAAGCTCACGACGTACCCTGGCGGTGGGGATGGAGCGACTCCGCCCATGGGAGGAATCCACTCTGGCCGCTGCTCATCGGTGAGAGGGCGAAGCAAACCCTCGCCGACGAGATCCTCCAGATCACTCGCCGTCACCGTGGAGAAGGGCCATGGGTCGCGCGGCGAGATGATGGTCACCCGGTCAGCCATCGCCGAGCGGAAGGGGTGGCGGCGCAAAGGACAGGGAGGGCGGTTTCCTTTTCTCTGGCTAAGTCTCTCAGGCTGCAAAAAACCTAAGAGGGAGACAGGAAGCGGAGCAAAGAACCGTCACCGGACCCTCTCCGGGGTATATAAAGACCAAGGCGAAGACGGTTCCAACGTTCCGCCCGGACCGGACGCGGGGTTCAAAAACGCGAAGCGAAACGGCCGTTCCTCGAACGGCTCGCACACGCGCAACGGCAGCCCCGCCAACTACTCGCCCCGTCGCATCAACTCCGCGGCTGGACAGGCGGCGCTTCTGGCAGGAGCAGCGGGCGACGCTTCGCCTTCGCCGAAACAACCGCGCCAAAAAAGGTACGTCGCGTCGTTCGGTTTCGTATCCTTTTTCCTTTTTTCCTCTTTCTCTATCTCTTGCGACAGGGACCGGGAAAGGGGGATACCCCGAAAGGGATCCTTCCCCGTGAAGGAACTAGGCTCCGAGCCTCCTTACTGATCAGGGGTTCGAAGGCTGGCCCCCCGGAGGGTTCAACAGCCGCCTCAGGTCGCGTGGGCCCTACACCCACTACTGGTCAGAGGTTCGAAGGCCGGCCCCCCGAAGGGTTCCACGGCCGCCTCAGGCTACTCGGGCTCCACGCCCATTACTGATCAGGGGTTCGAAGGCTGGCCCCCGAAGGGTTCACAGTCGCCTCAGACACCGAGCGAGGGATGACCAGGGGTACGTTCGATACATAACCAAGGCTCGGGCTGCGCTCCCGAGGTACCCTAGGACATTTCCGAGACCAACGAGAGCGATTTTGTAACGGAATCCCATCGGAGGGAGGCATCGAGCCCTCGGACCCCGTCGCCAGGGGACCGGGTCCGGCAGATCACCCGCAGGTACTTTTGGGCGTGCCTCTGGGCCCCTAGCCGACCCCCAACGAACGGGGCACGGACGTCCACTCGGATTACCCGCTTGCAGCTCACCGGAGACACCATGTTCGGTGCCCATCGAGGGTAACATGGCGCTCTCCCCCCCTCCTCCTTGCGGAAAGGCGATGTAGGGGCGTATGTAAAAAAGCCGAGTCTGTCCCTGATCGCCCTCTCGCCCTGTGCGGAGGCTCGGAGGCTGCTCTCGCAAACCCGGCTTCGGCCAAACCGTTGACAGCGTCAACATACCAGCCCGAGAACTTGGGCCCCGACCGTGCACCCGGGCTACGGCCAGTTCGCATGAGGGAACCACCAGACCAGCCGAAGCATTACGCAAGGCATTAAGACCTCGAAGGAGTGAAACCACTCCTCCGAGGCCTCGGGGGCTACACCCGGCGGGTGCGCTCGCGCGCACCCACCGGAACAAAATGCAACCGAGAAAGGCTGGTCCCCTTGCAAAAAAGTGCGACGAAAGCCTCCAAGCGAGTGCTAACACTCCCTTCGAGGCTCGGGGGCTACTGTCGGGGACCATAATTAGGGGTACCCTCAAGACGCCTAATTCTCAGCTGGTAACCCCCATCAGCATAAAGCTGCAGAGGCCTGATGGGTGCGATTAAGTCAGGGATCAGTCCATACGAGCGACTCGATCACGCCTCGCCCGATTCTAGCCTCGGGCAAGGGCAGCCGACCTCGAGGTGTTTCCGTCTCGCCCGAGGCCCCCTTTTAACGGCAAACACATCTCCGGCTCGCCCGAGGCCTTGCCTTCGCTAAGAAGCAACCCTGACTAAATCGCCGCGCCGACCGACCGAGTCGCAGGGGCATTTAACGCAAAGGTAGCATGACACCTTTATCCTGACGCGCGCCCCCCGGCAGAGCCGAAGTGACCGCCGTCACTTCGCCGCTCCACTGACCGGTCTGATAGAAGGACAGCGCCGCCTGTGCCATTCCGACTGCAGTGCCACTTGACAGAGTGAGACTGACAGGCAGTCAGGCCTTGCCAAAGGCGCCATAGGAAGCTCCGCCCGACCCAGGGCTCGGACTCGGGCTAAGGCCCCGGAAGACGGCGAACTCCGCTCCGCCCGACCCAGGGCTCGGACTCGGGCTAAGGCCCCGGAAGACGGCGAACTCCGCTCCGCCCGACCTAGGGCTCGGACTCGGGCTAAGGCCCCGGAAGACGACGAACTCCGCTCCGCCCGACCCAGGGCTCGGACTCGGGCTAAGGCCCCGGAAGACGGCGAACTCCGCTACGCCCGACCCAGGGCTCAGACTCGGGCTAAGGCCCCGGAAGACGGTGAACTCCGCTCCGCCCGACCCAGGGCTCAGACTCAGGCTAAGGCCCTGGAAGACGGCGAACTCCGCTCCGCCCGACCCAGGGCTCGGACTCGGGCTAAGGCCCCGGAAGACGGCGAACTCCGCTCCGCCCGACTCAGGGCTCGGACTCGGGCTAGGCCCCGGAAGACGACGAACTCCGCTTCGCCCGACCCCAGGGGTCGGACTCCGCCCTGGCCTCTGCCGAACGACCTCCGCCTCGCCCAACCCAGGAGCTCGGGCTCGGCCTCGGCCATGGAAGACAGGCTCGACCTCGGCTTCGGAGGAGCCTCCACGTCGCCCGACCTAGGGCACAAGTCCGCCACGTCAACAGGAAGCGCCATCATCACCCTACCCCGAGCCGACTCGGGCCGCAGAGAACAAGACCGGCGTCCCATCTGGCTAGCTCCACCAGATAGGCAATGATGGCGCCCCGCTAGACCCGTGACGACGGCGGCTCTCAGCTCCCTTACGGAAGCAGGGGGACGTCAGCAAGGACCCAACCGCTCCGACAGCTGTCCCTCCGCCAGGCTCCATTGCTCCTCCGACAGCCACGACACCACACCAGCTGGGTGCCAAGATCTCTCCGGCTGCCACATTGGCATGTACCTAGGGCGCTAGCTCACCCCCGCTAGACACGTAGCACTTTGCTACACCCCCATTGTACACCTGGATCCTCTCCTTAAGCCTATAAAAGGAAGGACCAGGGCCTTCTTAGAGAAGGTTGGCCGCGCGGGGACGAGGACGGGGCAGGCGCTCTCTTGGGGCCGCTCGCTCCCCTCACCCGCGTGGACGCTTGTAACCCCCTACTGCAAGCGCACCCGACCTGGGCGCGGGTCGAACACGAAGGCCGCGGGATTCCCACCTCTCTCACGACTCGTCTCCGGCCACCTCGCTTTTCCCCCCTTCGCGCTCGCCCACGCGCTCGACCCATCTGGGCTGGGGCACGCGGCACACTCACTCGTCGGCTTAGGGACCCCCCGGTCTCGAAACGCCGACAGTAGCGCAGGGGTATAACTGGGAGAGTTAGTTTAAAAAGAACCCGAGGGCTTCGATGCAAAGTGGATTTTCAGGAAACCTTATTAATAATCTGATTTTTAATCCAAATCGAGTCAAACCAATTTTGCGAGACTCTAAATAATGTAAACCACTTAGGAAAAGTATAAAACCCCTAAGTGTTACAGAAAACTTTAAAGTTTTGATTTAAATGATTAACTCATCAAAAGCTCAAAGAAATAAGGAAAAATAGCTACACTATTAGACTGGGGTTAAGAAAATTTAGAGAGGTACTTAATCACTTCCTAGCCTGTTTAAAAATAATCAACCCCTCTGTACACCAAGTTAAGGTAGAGTTTACTATTTAAATCATTTTTAGCCTAGAGTTAAAGAAAATATGAAAGGTAATTTAAAATAAGAACCAGGGAGTGCCCACATTTTTGTTAGCTCCCCTAATCAGTGTAGTTCACAAGAAAATTTTATTATACCCTGGTTTAGTACAAAAAGAAAGGAGATACCCTTCAATTTAGGAAAAACAAGGAAACCTTAGAAAAACCATAGAAAAATAACCCTAAGGAGAAAACACCCCAACCCTTGGGATAACTAATGTTTTGTTATTATGAACCTAGGAAAAATATAGAATCTGTTGTTTGATATTTTTCAAATAACAAGTTAGTTATAAGCACCTTTTTGGCATAAAACTTTAGAAATCCACAACTAAATACCCAGTAGGCCTTTTTCTGTGATTTTTGACACAGAGGCCTAATATCACCTATGTATCTGGACAAAAATAAAAACGGGTACAGAAACCTCAATTAAATCATAGCTATAGTGTAAAATGCCTTTTTTAAGCTTGTCTTTGTCAATTTTGTACAAGTAGTGTCTGAATTAGTACCCACCTCAAATTTATAGGACAAGCTACAGTGACAACTAGTAACCCACTGAAAGTTTTGCAGAATTTTTGGAAAAAGTTAAATCACTGTTGAAGTTCAAACCCACACTAGATTTCACAAATAGAAAATGAAAAAGAGGAATTAATAGTGGAGATTAATGTTACCCTAACCCAACCAGCAAAACCCCTTAAATGCCTACTAAAACATCTAACGGAAATCCAAGTTTCAATCCACTATGCTTATCCCTAGACCAAAACCCAAACCTAAAATAGTAAGCATAAACCATCAAGAGCCCCGTATAACTAGGAAACCCTAAGTTACTAACTAACTTAGTTTTTCTTCACTTAGCATAATGATTACTAAATCCTGCATAATCATAGCATACATATTCTTATTCATTGCATTCGATAGATTGCAACCTCGCTGACGGAGAGTACATCCTCGTGCTAGAGCAAGGAGTTGCTTAGGAGGTAGCCCCGGATCCAGCACCAGAGTCTGCCCCAGAGGATCTGCCTGCCCCAGCTTTGGAAGGCAAGCCCCGGTTTTATGCATAACCTATTTATTATGCTATTTTACTACACTTAATGTTGTAGGCTTGTATTGTGCACTTACGTGTAGGAGTTGATTGAAACCCTAGTTGCATGAACTCAGGAATCCTTTTTGAGATGGATACTAGTATGCTAGGTCGAGTAGCTGCTTTGCTAATTAGGGATCTCGGTAGAAGTCGAGTGATTTTTCTAGCACTCGCGCGAGGTCAGGAATTGGTTGTATCCACTTTGATAACAGAATGATGAAGGTCTGTGGACACGGATCCATGGGGATGCGTGGTCTACGAGATGAAATTGGAATAAGGATTAACGTGCGGATACCTGTGTCAAGCGTTTGAACGTACTAAACACATGCCGAGAAATATGGTAAATCGGTAAGCCTAGTACCTGAGTGAACCTGCCCGCAGACTTTACCCCTCACGCGACCTGAGACGTGGTCTCCCATTCCGGTTATGGTGGGTACAAGTGTTGCCAGGGAATCGATGGGGACGGTTGATGTGTGTGGGGACGGAGTGCCTCGCCACGTCGTGTGTTTAGGTTTACCTTGCAAGGATAAAAACTCGATTCGAATCGTCTGCTTCTCGTAGCTAATGAGACTGCTTGATCCATTGTACTGCATTGAGTAAAAAGTGGAAATGTGATGAATGGGCAAAAGTTGTTGATTGCTAAATGTTTGATACCATGTATGATTAGATAGGTATACAATTAGTCTTAAGAGAGTCACACTAGAACTTGACAAAGCTAAAACTTTATTATAGACTCAGCTAGTGCTTTTTGGCAACCAAACCCCTCAGCCAAACAGCTGCATGTCTAGAGGTAGAGGAGTAGACTCCTCACACCGGGTAAGTCTAGTTGAGTATTAGTATACTCAGCCTTGCTTGTGGCATAATTTTACAGGTTCTCTAGAGCATATGGTTGCTGGAGTGACTTGGCCGTCCACCTTGCCACCGGGTTGGACAGTCGAGTGGGACCCTACCTCGGCTGAGGAGGAGCAGGAGGAGTGATGGGACAGGCTTCCCCATCTCTTTGTTTAATTACCGTTAGTTTTATTCCGCTGCACTTCGAACAATGATAACTACTTTTGCGAAAACTCCGATGATGATGTAATAAGTTTAGTACTCCTTAATGTATGGTTTTATGCTTTATTGTATTTGCTCTGTGCCTCACCATCGAGTGAGTACGTGGTACTTGATCCTGTTAGTGGCCTCGTCGGACTAGATCCGAGGGATTGACGTGTTATTCCTATTTAAGTGTGGTCTAGCCCCTAAGGTGGGACTTAGGCACTTAAGTTGGAATAATTCGGGCAGTTCCGCCACAGCTGGTATCGGAGCTTGTACCACCACAGAGGAATCAATAAACTATAAATACCATCCTTTTTCAAAATAAAACTTGATAGAAACAAATGTTGGATAGATCGTAGGACGATCAGGATAGACCTAGGACGTGAAGCCTTAGGATGATAGAGGGGTAGCTAGGTGGCTAATTAAGTAAGCCCTACAGGCTACTATAAGGGATGGGAGTTCCTTCCTATTCCCTCTATTGACGTGAGGTCGTTTAGGACGAGCATGCATGCATCCTTAATTAAACTATTTAATAAGTGGGTAAGAACCTTAATACATAGTAATAACACGTTAAGTACCCCAGTACCATTGTCGTAGTTTTGGAGAGGCGGAATCGCGATCCCTTTTTATTTTATAATTCTTTTTCTTTTACTTACGCTTAGCCGTACACAGATGACTTCTCACGGATCCTCGGACGAAGGGAATGCACAGTCCCACACTGACGGGCTTGCACGAGAGGGTTTCCCCCATATCTTGTGGGAGGTACTTCAGGGAGCTGGTTACGCGACGCCTCCCCAGTACGCGGTGCGGCTGTTTGAGAAGCACCGAGTGCCCCGCTGTAGGGTGAGAATGACCCTGGAGCCTCATCCCCTGTAGCCAGGCTGGCGTTCGCTGGACTCCAAGTCTTTTGGATACAGGGCTGAGGATACTATCGAGGCGATTGCTCTCCATGGACTGACCACCTTTTGCGGGTTCCACCCCTTGGAGCTGTCCACTCACCCCATTGGCTTGTTCCCTGCGGAAAAGGAGGACGACCCAATGTGGAAGGATCGAGTGGAGCATGCCAAGGATATTTGGGCTATCTACCCAGGCCAGACTGCCCACTTGACGGTGTGGTGCATGAATGCCCTGTATCACCTGCAAGTGATGCGTGGAGAAGCAATGTCCCATCTGATGGCACTACTGGAGGCTACAAAGATCACCTTGGATAACAGAGAGGAGCTTGTGGTTGACTTGTCCACTGAGATGGTGGAAAAAGATCTACAAGTGGAGCAGTTGTCAGATGAGATCCACGAGCTTGAGGAGCTAGTGGGAACCAGGGAGAACACCATCGAGGTTCTCGAAGATCAGTTGATCAACACCCAGCAGCAGCTTGCAGAGGCTAACCAGCACCTGGATATGCATCACCAGGAGATCCAGGACATGGAGGCCAACGAGGATGTCGACATCGAGGGAGGAGAGGAGCCTGCCTCCAGCTTGGACACTGCGGGCTCAGGGAGACCACCTTCCCCCGAGTCGAGCGTTGCCTCGTTTGCTCATTAGGCCGCGAAGGTAGAATTAGAAGTCAATGATGGTAGAACTCCTCGAAACTTGCTTAGCTTTTGCACCCTTGGGATACTAGGCTAGATAGAGTTGAGTCTTTTGAGTTACTGATGTAAGCATGACAAACTCTTGTGGAGGCTTGGATGATGAATGATGTCAGTTTAATTTAAGAAGAAAAGTTTATACCATATGGAATCTTTTATGATTATGCAAGAATTTATTAGTTTTACCCCCTGTGACTCTTTCACCACGATTTAATTTTGGGCCTCGGAAATGTAATGTTGGGAATATGCATAATTTTTCAAATTGCAGGAAGAGCGTGTCGTGGGCAGAACGAGCGCATTCCTCCACCACCGCCACCGCCTCCTACTCTGCAGGAGCTGATGGCTCAGCAGAATGAGATCTTGCGACAGTTAGCTCAGCGTCAGCCGCCACCTCAGCATTATGGTGGTGGTGATCATCAGCGGCACCCCGCGGCAGCCACTTATCTGGAGTTCCTCAGTACCCAGCCACCACTGTTCACCAGGGCCGAGGACCCACTTGATGCTGATGTATGGCTTAGGGTAGTGGAATCCAAATTCCCACTACTCAATGGAGTTTGTTCAGAGGTGACTAAGGTCAGGTTCGCCACCCAGCAGCTTCGCGGATCCGCGTGGACATGGTGGGACCACTACCTTGCTATGCAACCAGTTGACCATGAAGTGGATGGGAGAGAGTTCAAGGCAGCTTTCAGGGGACACCATATCCCAGCAGGCATTATGGACCGCAAGCTCAATGAGTTCCTGGCACTCACTCAGGGGAACCGGACAGTGCTACAGTATGCTCAGGCCTTCAATGACATGTGCCAGTACGCCGGATACCATGCAGACACTGACGAGAAGAAGAGGGACAGGTTCAAGAGGGGGCTCAGCACTAAGCTCCGTGACCGTCTCAACACGGTCAGGGCCAACAGCTATAATGAGTTAGTCAACATGGCCATTTCCCAGGAGGACTGTATCACAGCTCGTTAGGCAGAGAAGAAGAGGAAGGGCCCGGTGGCAGGACCTTCAGCTCAGCCACAGCGCTTCAGGATCATGTCTGACACTCAGAACAGAGGGCCTCAGCACCAGCAAGGGTGTTGGGTGATTCGACCATAGCAGCAGCAGGCACCCAACCGCACCCAGTTTTCAGTTCAGAGGAACAACCAGCCACAGCAGCAGCAGTACCGTCAACCCAATGACAACAAGTGTTTCACTTGTGGTAACACCAGGCATTATGCCAAGAATTGCCCCAAAAACCAGAAGCGGCAGGGACAGAATGCCAACCAGAATCAAGGCAAGAGACAGAAGGTGCAAGTGAGGCAAGGCAGACTGAACTTCACCACCATGGCTGACATTCCAGAGGGAGCACCCATCATGACTGGTATATTTACAGTTTTGAATTATCCTGCAATTATTCTTTTTGATTCTGGTGCATCACACAGTTTTATCAGTGCCAAATTTAGTGCCAAGTGCCAATTACCTTTTCACCACACCAATGGGGGTATTATAATTTCAACACTAGGAGGCAGGGTTGCCACCTATCAAATCAACAGACATGTGTCTATAAAATTTGGTAGCATGGTAATTAAAACCACCCTCCTCATATTGGGCTTGGATAGCGTGGATATCATATTGGGAACTGACTGGTTAACAAGACATCAGGCAGTGATTGATATTGCAGCTAGGGCCATTGAGGTGCACTCGCCGACTTGTGGTGAAACCACATTACATTTGCCTGATCAGGGTTGTACCCATTCTTGTGCATTCACCATGATAGAGTCCCCAGTTGAGAGGATCCCAGTGGTCTGTGACTACCCAGATGTCTTTCCTGACGAATTGACAGGAATGCCACCTGACAGAGACATCGAGTTCGCGATTGAATTGCAACCCAGAACTGCACCTATATCCAAGAGACCATATAGGATGCCTCCAGCAGAGTTAGCAGAGTTGAAAAAGCAGGTGCAAGAGTTGTTGGATAAGGGGTTCATTCGCCCAAGTACTTCACCTTGGGGATGCCTAGCCTTGTTTGTAAAGAAGAAGGATGAAAGTCTAAGAATGTGTGTTGATTACCGCCCTCTCAATGCGGTGACCATCAAGAACAAATACCCACTGCCCCGCATTGATGTTTTGTTTGATCAGTTGGTGGGAGCCCAAGTGTTCTCTAAGATAGACCTTCGCTCAGGCTACCATCAAATCAAGATCCGTGCCAGTGATATTCCCAAGACGGCTTTCTCCACCAGATATGGGCTTTATGAGTTTTTGGTGATGTCTTTTGGGCTGACCAATGCCCCGGCTTATTTCATGTATCTGATGAACTCAGTGTTCATGCCAGAGCTGACAAATTTGTGGTGGTTTTCATTGATGACATTCTGGTCTATTCCAAGAATGAAGCCGAGCACACTAAACATTTGCATACCGTACTTTAGAGACTGCGTGACCATCAGTTGTATGCTAAATTGTCCAAGTGTGAATTCTGGTTGAAGGAAATAAATTTTTTGGGTCACACAATTTCTCAGAATGGGATATCAGTTGATCCTGAGAAGGTACAAGAGGTAATCAATTGGAAGCCTCCTACCACAGTGCGGCAGATTCAGAGTTTTCTGGGATTGGCAGGGTATTATCGATGATTTATTCCGTATTTCTCCAGAATTGCCAAGCCAATGACTGAACTGTTGAAGAAGGGAGTCACGTATGATTAGAGCCAGAAGTGTGAGGATGCTTTTCATACACTGAGGCAGCACTTGACAACAGCACCAGTGCTAGCTCAACCTGACAACATCAAGCCCTTTGAAGTTTATTGCGATGCTTCCGGTACGGGATTGGGATGTGTCTTAATGCAGGACAACCGAGTCATTGCTTATGCCTCCCGAGCACTCATACCCCATGAGCAGAACTACCCCACACATGATCTAGAGTTAGCAGCTGTGGTTCATGCTCTTAAGATATGGAGGCATTACTTGATGGGAGCTCACTGTAACATTTACACTGATCATAAGAGTCTCAAGTACATTTTCACTCAGGCTGATCTTAATATGAGGCAGAGAAGATGGTTAGAGCTAATCAAGGACTATGATTTGGAGGTGCATTACCATCCGGGCAAGGCCAATGTTGTGGCAGATGCCTTGAGTAGGAAGGCCCAGTGCAATTGTATGAACATGGATGCAAGAATTACCACCCTATGTGATGAGTTGTGCAAGTTGAACCTAGAAGTTGTTTCCTCTGGTGCTCTAAATTATATTTCAGTAGAGCCCACCTTACAAGAGCAAATAGTCATGGCGCAGATTGGTGACAAGGGTGTTCAGGTCATTAAGGAAATGATCAAGCAGAAGGCAGAAAAATACAAATGCTTCTGCCAGGACAGCAAGGGAATCCTATGGTTTGGAGACCGATTGGTTGTTCCCAAGAACCCTGAGCTCAGAAAGAAGATATTGGATGAAGCTCACCTATCCAAATTTTCCATGCACCCCGGTAGTAACAAGATGTACCATGATCTTAGATCCTTATACTGGTGGACCAGAATGAAGAGGGAAATTGCGAAGTATATATCAGAATGTGACACCAACCAGAGGATCAAGGCCAGTCATTTGAAGGTAGCAGGCCCTTTACAACCCCTCCCCACGCCATCCTGGAAATGGGAAGATATCTGCATGGATTTTATCGTGGGCTTGCCCAATACCTCCCGTCACCATGATTCCATCTGGGTCATTGTGGATAGGTTGACCAAGACAGCTCACTTCTTGCCAGTGCATACCACCCACAAGGCAGAGAAATATGCAGAAATCTATGTGGATCAAATAGTGCGTTTGCATGGAATTCCGAAGACCATTGTGTCCGACAGGGGAGCACTGTTTGTGGCACGCTTTTGGGAGCAGCTCCAAAAATCACTTGGGACCCATGTAATAAGAAGTTCAGCATACCATCCTCAAATAGACGGTCAGATAGAAAGGGTGAATCAGATTTTGGAAGACATGTTGAGGGCATGTGTGCTACACTATTGAAAGGATTGGGACAAGTGTCTTTCGTTGGCAGAGTTCTCTTATAATAACAGCTACCAGTCCAGCTTGAAGATGGCACCTTTTGAGGCCTTATATGGGAGAAGGTGTAGGACACCACTAAATTGGTCACAAGCCGGAGAGAGAGAAATATTTGGACCAGACTTGGTACTTGAAGTAGAGGAAAAGGTCAGAGTTATAAAGAAGAACCTAGAAGCTGCTCAGGCCAGGCAAAAGAGCTATCACGACAAGAGAAAGAAGCCTCTACAGTTTGAAGTGGGAGATCACGTTTACCTTAAAGTGTCACCCATCAAAGGTGTCCAGAGATTTGGAATCAAGGGCAAGTTAGCTCCTCGCTACATTGGACCCTATGAGATCAAGGAAACTTGTGGACCTGTAGCATATCAATTGAAGCTTCCACCCCACATGTCAGCGGTTCATGATGTGTTCCATGTATCTCAGCTACGGAAATGTGTCCGCTTACCCACGGAAGTGCTACCTAAACCAGAAATTGAGGTAGAACCAGACTTGTCTTATCAAGAGCACCTCGTCAAGGTATTAGACCAAAAGGAGAGATCAACGCGGGAAAGATCGATCAGAATGTATAAGGTTCAGTGGAGTCACCATTCAGTAGAAGAAGCTACATGGGAGACTGAGGATTTTCTACGCTCTCGCTTCCCCGACTTTCTGCCCAAGGGAGTCGGTACGTAACCCAAAACCCCACCCCCACCTGCCCTTTGAATCTAACTATAAGAAAAACTTAGTTGTTAAAGGTATAGTAAGTTTGGAAACTAACGTGAGAAGGACTTCCTTCTAAAGTTGCAAAGAGGATGACATTCGAAGAGCAGTTAACTAGAGAAACTTGGACAAAGGAAGGAGCAACCCGCCAGCGCACCTTCATGGCACCCCTCCAAAGGGACTCTACCTAAAATCTCGGGACGAGATTCCTTTAAGGGGGGAGGGCTGTAACACCCCAGGTGTTACTTGGGAGTTCCACTAAGGACTACACAAGGAAAGCTCATCATCACATGTGACTTAACTTGAGTGAAGAACTTCAAACTTGGAAATCAAGATCCTAAATAAGTGTAACCCATCTTAAAAGTTATACCTTGGTTTGTCATGCACATATGAGGAGGAGAATTTCCCAAACCCTAATCCAAACCCCTTTGAGCAAGTGGAGCACTAGAAGTAAGTATGATCAAAAGGTTATGAAAACCACATGATCATGACTTGGGCCAATTATAAAAGTTGTAGTACACTTAATACCCTACAAATAATAGTAAGAAATTAACCCCAAAAAGATTTCAGAAAAACCCCAAAAGGTTCACAAAAGGATTGAGCACAAAAGAAAAATCAGAATTTCTCTAAGTCCAAAACCAACCCTTTTTCAAAGATCAAACATGTTCACCCTTATTCAAACTTCAAAACCATTTGACCCAATTGACAAAGTGGCGCCAAAATATCTCTATAATACCCTGGAAAAGTTTGAACCCAGCCCTAAGTCGTTTGACATGACTTGGCACCAATTTTGTCTCGGTTTGGACAGCTAAGACATAGGCCACTTCTCACCCCTATCTCTCCCTACCCCGGCCGTATCTTGACTTGGGACACACATCAAAAAGGTAGGATATGGTGCAGGGAAGAGATCGTCTACAGTGGTTTTGCCAAGATCTTCATGCTAAAATGCTCCAACCGGCCGTTGAACAAGGGCAAAAGCAAACGCACACGTGTTCGACGCGCTCTGAGCTCGCCAGAACACGCCCGACGCGCGCCCCCGCGTGCCCCTGCGTTGCGCCAAGCCAAACCAGCGCCGCTGCCCGCGCCCGCGCCAATAAAACCCCCCGGGGCGTCGACCGTACTCCTTCGCGCCCGCTCGACCTCACTGGAGCACAAGATCAACGGCATTGCCCCGCGCACGGCGTGCCCGCGGCCACCCGATCCCCCGCCACCATAGACCGGCCAGTAGAGACTCTCCCGATCCCGTCTGACCCTCGGAATAGGCTGTGCGTGCCTTGGTGAAGCTCCCCGAGCAAGGAATCGGACTTTGACTCGCCGGAGAAGCCAGTCCACGGTCGCCAGACTTCACCCGATCGCCGGTGAACGTAGACCGGGTAAGCCTCTGCACCATTTTCCGATTCCCTGCGCACATAGCCTCTACGTCATCCCGTGGAGCTCACCGTGCCATTTAATTGAACTAGATCGCCGTGGTTAGGCCAGAGCACTCGCCGCCGATGAGTTCACCCGCCTGCGCACGTGGACCGGCCGATTTCGGCCACCACCGCCGTCGAGCCATACATCGCTGTGACCGCTAGAACCTCCCGAAGCAAACCTCGCCCCTCGCCGGACCTCTCCCGCCGCCGGTGAGCCGCGCCCTCCTTTTCCTTTCCACGGTTACTATTTACTTAGGGGGAGGGACCGTGAGGAAGAAGAAGAAAAGGACAAGGGGTTTTATGCACTGTCAGCGACTCAAGGGAACAGTGGCACAGGGGTATAACTGGGAGAGTTAGTTTAGAAAGAACCCGAGGGCTTCGATGCAAAGTGGATTTTCAGGAAACCTTATTAATAATCTGATTTTTAATCCAAACAGAATTTGAAAAATTCATAACTTCTGTTTTGTTCACCCAAATCGAGTCAAACCAATTTTGCTAGACTCTAAATAATGTAAACCACTTAGGAAAAATATAAAACCCCTAAGTGTTACAGAAAACTTTAAAGTTTTGATTTAAATGATTAACTGATCAAAAGCTCAAAGAAATAAGGAAAAATAGCTACACTATTAGACTGGGGTTACGAAAATTTAGAGAGGTACTTAATCACTTCCTAGCCTGTTTAAAAATAATTAACCCCTCTGTACACCAAGTTAAGGTAGAGTTTACCATTTAAATCATTTTTAGCCTAAAGTTAAAGAAAATATGAAAGGTAATTTAAATAAGAACCAGGGAGTGCCCACATTTTTGTTAGCTCCCCTAATTAGTGTAGTTCACAAGAAAAATTTATTATACCCTGGTTTAGTACAAAAGAAAGGAGATACCCTTCAATTTAGGAAAAACAAGGAAATCTTAGAAAAACCTTAGAAAAATAACCCTGAGGAGAAAACACCCCAACCCTTAGGATAACTAATGTTTTGTTATTATAAACCTAGGAAAAATATGGAATCTGTTGTTTGATATTTTTCAGATAACAAGTTAGTTATAAGCACCTTTTTGGCATAAAACTTTAGAAATCCACAACTAAATACCCAGTATGCCTTTTTCTGTGATTTTTGACACAGAGGCCTAATATCACCTATGTATCTGGACAAAAATAAAAATGGGAACAGAAACCTCAATTAAATCATAGCTATAGTGTAAAATGCCCTTTTTAAGCTTGTCTTTGTCAATTTTGTACAAGTAGTGTCTGAATTAGTACCCACCTCAAATTTATAGGACAAGCTACAGTGACAACTAGTAACCCACTGAAATTTTTTGCAGAATTTTTGGAAAAAGTTAAATCACTGTTGAAGTTCAAACCCACACTAGATTTCACAAATAGAAAATGAAAAAGGGGAATTAATAGTGGAGATTAATGTTACCCTAACCCAACCAGCAAAACCCCTTAAATGCCTACTAAAACATCTAAGGGAAATCCAAGTTTCAATCCACTATGCTTATCCCTAGACCAAAACCCAAACCTAAAATAGTAAGCATAAACCATCAAGAGCCCCGTATAACCAGGAAACCCTAAGTTACTAACTAACTTAGTTTTTCTTCACTTAGCATAATGATTACTAAATCCTGCATAATCATAGCATACATATTCTTATTCATTGCATTCGATAGATTGCAACCTCGCTGACGGAGAGTACATCCTTGTGCCGGAGCAAGGAGTTGCTCAGGAGGTAGCCCCGGATCCAGCACCAGAGTCTGCCCTAGAGGATCTGCCTGCCCCAGCTTTGGAAGGCAAGCCCCGGTTTTATGCATAACCTATTTATTATGCTATTTTACTACACTTAATGTTGTAGGCTTGTATTGTGCACTTAAGTGTAGGAGTTGATTGAAACCCTAGTTGCATGAACTCAGGAATCCTTTTTGAGATGGATACTAGTATGCTAGGTCGAGTAGCTGCTTTGCTAATTAGGGATCTCGGTAGAAGTCGAGTGATTTTTCTAGCACTCGCGCGAGGTCAGGAATTGGTTGTATCCACTTTGATAACAGAATGATGAAGGTCTGTGGACACGGATCCATGGGGATGCGTGGTCTACGAGATGAAATTGGAATAAGGATTAACGTGCGGATACCTGTGTCAAGCGTTTGAACGTACTAAACACATGCCGAGAAATATGGTAAATCGGTAAGCCTAGTACCCGAGTGAACCTGCCCGCAGACTTTACCCCTCACGTGACCTGAGACGTGGTCTCCCATTCCGGTTATGGTGGGTATAAGTGTGGTCACTGCACGACGGCAGTCGGGGTCAGTGAGGCATTGTACGCCAAGGCGGTGAGCCCTGATCTGTTGCCAGGGAATCGATGGGGACGATTGATGTGTGTGGGGACGGAGTGCCTCGCCACGTCGTGTGTTTAGGTTTACCTTGCAAGGATAAAAACTCGATTCGAATCGTCTGCTTCTCGCAGCTAATGAGACTGCTTGATCCATTGTACTGCATTGAGTAAAAAGTGGAAATGTGATGAGTGGGCAAAAGTTGTTGATTGCTAAATGTTTGATACCATGTATGATTAGATAGGTATACAATTAGTCTTAAGAGAGTCACACTAGAACTTGACAAAGCTAAAACTTGATTTATAGACTCAGCTAGTGCTTTTTGGCAACCAAACCCCTCAGCCAAACAGCTGCATGTCCAGAGGTAGAGGAGTAGACTCCTCACACCGGGTAAGTCTAGCTGAGTATTAGTATACTCAGCCTTGCTTGTGGCATAATTTTACAGGTTCTCTGGAGGATATGGTTGCTGGAGTGACTTGGCCGTCCACCTTGCCACTGGGTTGGACAGTCGAGTGGGACCCTACCTCGGTTGAGGAGGAGCAGGAGGAGTGATGGGACAGGCTTCCCCATCTCTCTGTTTAATTACCGTTAGTTTTATTCCGCTGCACTTCGAACAATGATAACTACTTTTGCGAAAACTCCGATGATGATGTAATAAGTTTAGTACTCCTTAATGTATGGTTTTATGCTTTATTGTATTTGCTCTGTGCCTCACCATCGAGTGAGTACATGGTACTTGATCCTGTTAGTGGCCTCGTCGGACTAGATCCGAGGGATTGACGTGTTATTCCTATTTAAGTGTGGTCTAGCCCCTAAGGCGGGACTTAGGCACTTAAGTTGGAATAATTCGGGCAGTTCCGCCACAAAGAGCATGGTATGAATGTCTGCGAGATTTTCTTATCACTAATGGATTCAAAGTCGGAAAAGCCGATCCTACACTCTTTACTAAAACTGTTGAAAAAGACTTGTTTATATGCCAAATTTATGTTGATGATATCATATTTGGGTCTACTAACAAGTCTACTTGTGAAGAGTTTAGTAGGATCATGGTACAGAAATTCGAGATGTCTATGATGGGGGAGTTAAGATATTTCCTAGGATTTCAAATCAAGCAACTCTAAGATGGCACCTTCATCTATCAAACAAAGTACATTCACGACATACTTAAGAAGTTTGGGATGAAGGATCGCAAACCCATCAAGACACCCATGGGAACAAATGGGCATCTCGACCTCGACACGGGAGGTAAATTCATAGATCAAAAGATATACCGGTCGATAATAGGATCTTTGCTCTATTTATGTGCATCTCGACCGGATATTATGCTTTCTGTATGCATGTGTGCAAGGTTCCAAGACGATCCTAAGGAAGTTCACCTTAGGGCCGTGAAGAGAATCATAAGGTATTTAGTATACACTCCTAGGTTTGGGCTTTGATACCCAAGGGATCCACTTTTGATTTAATAAGATATTCCGATGCCGATTGGGCAGGGTGTAAAATTGATAGGAAGAGCACATTAGGGACGTGTCAGCTTCTGGGGAGATCCCTGGTGTCTTGGGCTTCAAAGAAACAAAACTTCGTAGCTCTTTCCACCGCCGAAGCCGAGTACATTACCGCAGGCCATTGTTGTGCGCAATTACTTTGGATGAGGCAAACGCTCAGGGACTATGGCTACAAATTAAGCAAAGTCCCTCTCCTATGTGATAATGAGAGTGCAATCCGCATGGTGGATAATCCTGTTGAACACAACCGCACTAAGCACATAGACATTCGGTATCACTTTCTAAGGGATCACCAATAAAGGTTGGATATTGAAATAGCTTATATTAACACCAAAGATCAATTAGCCAATATCTTCACCAAGCCACTAGATGAGAAAACCTTTAGTAAACTTAGGAATGAGCTAAATGTTTTTGATTCTCGGAATTTTGATTGAAACATTGCACACATAGCTCATTTATATACCTTTGATCATATCTCTTTCATTTGGTACATATACATATTTCTTATTCTTCTTGTGCCAAGGCTAAGACTAATATGTTTCCATGAGTATTTCTTGTGTTAGTCTTAGATTGAAAGGGAAATGGAGTATTCGGCAAAGACAACGCTTCCACTCAACTCCAATGGTATTTATTTAACTTTGCTGGTATTCCGCCATCTCTCTAATTGGTATAATCTTTCACTCATATTCATTTTATCAATGAGGGAGAAAATATAAAAGGGCTCCAATGTTCTCCATTTTTGGTGATTAATGCCAAAGGGGGAGAAACTATTAAGCCCAAAGCAAAAGGACCGCACCACCACCATTTCAAAATTTTCAAAATGAAAGATTTATTTGGTAATCATAAATGTTTGTTTTTCAATTAGTATTCAAGGCAATTTCAAATTGGTATCTATGCTTATGAAAATAAGATTACAAAATTGGTATCTATTCAAAACCCTCTTGAAAGCTAAGGGGAGAATTTCATTCAGGGGGAGCTTTTAATTAGTCAAAGGAAAAGCATTTAAAACAGGAGGAGAAATTTCAATCTTGAAAATGTTTCTTGCAATCTTATTCCCATACCTTTGACTATTTGCAAAAAGGACTTTGAAAAGATTTTCCAAAAGGATTTGCAAAAACAAAACAAGTGGTGCAAACGTGGTACAAAATGTTAAATAAAAGAAAGCAATCCATTCACTCTTATTCATTTGTAATAAGACTTTCAATTGGTTTAATTCCAAGTAACCTATGCACTTACCATATGCAAACTAGTTCATTTCTGCACTTCATATATTTGCTTTGGTTTGTGTTGGCATCAATCACCAAAAAGGAGGAGATTGAAAGGGAAATAGGGTTAACCTTTTCCTACAATTAATTTTGGTGGTTGAATGCCAACACAAATATATGGACTAACTAGTTTGCTCTAGAATACATGTTCTACAGGTGCATAAAGGTTCAACACAAACCAATAAATATTCAAGTTAAGGGTTCAATTCAAAGGAGCAAATAAAACCAAGTATGTTGTGGTCTGGCGCACCGGACTGTCCGGTGTGCCATCGGACAGTGTCCAGTGCACCAGGACCATACAGAGTCCAAATAGTCGCTCTCGGGTTTTCACAGGCGCACTCTGCTAAAATTCATTGGACTGTCCGGTGGTGCACCGGACTGTCCGGTGCACCAGCAGAGCAACAGCTAACTCGCGCAACGATCGACTGTAAAAGAGCGCTGACAGCGCTACAGTGAAGAACAGTGCGCGGCAGAGTCAGAGCATAGAGTCAGAGGCGCACCGGACAATGAACAGGAGCTGTCCGGTGTGGCACCGGACTGTCCGGTGCCACAAGAAGACAACGACGGCAACGATCGACTACTCCCGAACCCTAACGGTTGGGTGACGTGGCGGCGCACCGGACAACCTACAGTGCCTATCCGGTGGCGCACCGGACTGTCCGGTGCGCCCATCGACAGCAGCCTTCCCCAACGTCCATTTGGTGGTTGAGGGCTATAAATACCCCCCAACCACCACAACTCCAAGCATCCAAGTTTTCTGAAGTTCACATTCAATACAAGAGCTAGTGCATTCACTCCAAGACACATTTCCAAAGATCAAACACTCACCAAGCCTAGAATTCATTCCAACCACCTAGTGACTTGAGAAAGTGTGTGTTCGTGTTCATTTGAGCTCTTATTGCTTGGATCGCTTTCTTCCTTCCTCGTTCTTGTTTCTAAGTGACTTGTAATCAAAGCAAGAGACACCTAAGTGTGTGGTGGTCCTTGCGGGGTCTAAGTGACCCGTTTGATCAAGGAGAAAGCTCACTCGGTCTAAGTGACCGTTTGAGAGAGGGAAAGGGTTGAAAGAGACCCGGTCTTTGTGATCACCTCAACGGGGACTAGATTCTTTGGAACCGAACCTTGGTAAAACAAATCACCGTGTTCATTCGCTTATTTCTCACTTGATTTGTTTTCCCTCTCTTTACCAGACTTGAGTTTTAATTCTAACACTAACCCTGGCTTGTAGTGTGTGTTAAAGTTATAAATTTCAGGTTTCGCCTATTCACCCCCCTCTAGGCAACTTTCAACACCATGTTGGCTCAAGGAAGAAGGGAAAGATCCTCTATTAGTTATGTTTTGTCGGTGTTTTGGACCCGCGAGGACCCTCAACCGACTAGTGAATTTGACGCTGCGTGTCCCTGCCCAGATGGATTGATGCAAGATGAGACACAAGAGGGGGGATGAGGCTTATGTTATCTTGCACCGAGGAGCCCGTAGTAGGGGTTACAAGTTTCGCGAGAGACGATCTGGCCTTGAAGTGAGTCGTCTGAGTTAGCCCCCTTCTTCCCCCCCCCCCATTTGGGAAGGCCCTGAGCATCTCCTTTTATAGATACAAGGGGATGGTCTAGCTGTACATATGGGGTGTAGCTATGTGCTAATGTGGTCGGCGGAGAAGTGCTTGAGCCCTGTAGAAGCGTAGCTGGCGGTGCGGCCCTGGGTCCTGCTAACGTTTCTTTGCCTTCGTAGAGAGCTGAGAACAATCGACGTCATGGACGCATGCAGGGAACCATCATTACCTGTTGCCGGAGTAATCTAGATGTGACACCGGTCTTGTTCCTTCGTAGCCTGAGGCTAGCTAGAGGTAGGGTAATGATGTATCCCCTGTAGCATAGTTGGTCCGAGGCCGAGGTCGGGCGAGGCGGTGACTTCTCCTGAGGCCGAGGCCAAGGTCGGGCGAGGTTGCGACTCCTCCCGAGGCCGAGGCTAAGGTTGGGCGAGGCGGGGACCTTCTCTCGAGGCCGAGGCTGAGGCCGAGGCCCGGGGTCGGGCGAGGCGGAGACCTTCTCCCGAGGCCGAGGTTGAGGCTGAGGCCTGGGGTCGGGCGAGGCGGAGCTCCCTATTGCGCCCGAGGCTGAACTCGGGAGAAGCCATGACTCACTGTTGTTAGTCTTACCCTGGTGGTTGGCACAGTAGTTAAAACAATGTGAATAGTGTTCTTTTCCTGTTAGAACGATCAGTAAAGGGGCGAAGTGACTGCGGTCATTTCGACCTTGCCAACTAAGGCGCGCGTGTCAGGATAAGGTGTCAGGTGATCCCCGCATTAAATGCGCATGCGATACGGTCGGTGGTAAGGCGATTTGGCCGAGGTTGCTATATGACAAAGTTTGCCCGATCTTAGCCTTGGGCGAGCCGGGGGTGTGCCTACTGCCTGAGGAGGCCCTCGGGCGGGGCGTGAATCCGTCCGGGACTACGGCTCTTGCCCAAGGCCGGGCTCGGGCGAGACGAGATCGCGCCCCTTGGAAAATGAGGCTTTAACTTTGAGCTGTGCTTATTGGTCTTTACAGTTTGTTTTAAAGATGTTTTCCAGCCATGCTTAGGAGTATTGGGGGTACCCCTAATTATGGTACCTGACAGTAGCCCCCGAGCCTCAAAGGGAGTGTTGGCACTCGCTTGGAGGTTCTGCCGGATTTTTTGCAAAGGGACTAGCCTCTCTCGGTTATATTTTGTTCCGATGGGTGCGCGCGAGCGCACCCGTCGGGTGTAGCCCCCGAGGCATCGGAGGAGTGGTTTGACTCCTCTGAGGTCTTAATTCTTCTTGTGATTCCTCAGTCGGCCTTGTTGTTCCCTCATGCGGCCTGGCTGTAGCCCGAGTGCATGGTCAGGCTCTGAGTTTTTAAGCTGGTTTGTCGATGTGGTCAACAATTTGGTCATAGCCTGGTGCGAGAGCAGGCTCCGAGCCTCTGCACGGAGCGAGAGGACGATCGAGGACCATCTCGGCTTTTTATTGTACGCCCCTTCGTCGCCTTTCCGCAAGGAGGAGGGGGAACACGTCATGTTACCCTCAGTGGGCGCTAAACATGGTGTTTCCCGTGAGTTGCTATTGGGTAATCTGAGCGAACGCCCGAGCCCTGTTCGATAAGGGTCGGCTAGTGGCCCAGAGGCGCGCTCCAAAAGTACCTGTAGGTGATTTGCTGGACCCGGACCCATTCGATAGGGTCCGAGGGCTCGGTGCCTCCCTTCGGTGGGATTCCATTACAAATCGTTCCCGCTGGTCTCAGAAATGTCTTAGGGTACCTTGGGAGCATAGCCCGAGCCTTGGCCATGTAACGGACATACCCAGGGTCATCCCTGACTCTGCGTGTTCTGGGGCGGCTGTCGAATCCCTTCGAGGGGCCAGCCTTTGAACCCCTGATCAGTAAAGGGCTCGAAGCCCGAGTGCTCTAGGGTGGTTGCCAAACCCCGCAGGGCGCAACCTTCGAATCCTTGATCAGTAGGAGGGCTCGTTTCTTTTGCTGCGAAGGGCTCCTTCGAAATGTCCCCTTTCCCGATCCCTGCAGAGAGAGAAAGAGAGAGGAAAGGAAGAAAAGAGATATTTCGAAACAATGTGGCACACCTTTTTGAGGCAGTCATCATGACGGAGGCGAAACGGCGTTCGCCCGCTTGCCAGAGGAGACGTGTGTCCTGCTAGGGAGTTAATGTGACGGGACGGGTGACTCGCGGGGTATCTGTTGCGCGTGCGCGAGTCGTTTGAGGAACGAAAAAACCATTTTGCCCTCGAGTTTGAAATTCACGAAGGGTTCGGGCGAAGTTTTGGGTGGATTTTGCCCGGGCCTTTATATACCCGGAAGAGGGGCCGGTAGGTTCTTTACCCTGTCATTTGCGCTTGTCTTTTGCTTTTATTTTCGCAACCTAAGAGAGTAAAAAGAGAAGAGAAAACCGTGCACCTCATCCCCTCCGCTTCCACCGCTTCAGCTCGGATGGCTGACAAGGCGACCGTCATTCCGCCGCACGACCCGTGGCCTTTCTCCACCGTCACTGTGGAGGACCTGTAGGCCCTTGTTACCAAGGGTTTGCTCCGTCCTCTCTCCGGCGGGCCGCAGCCTGAGTGGTTGGCCCCCGGGAGCGAGGCCGACCCGACTCCGCCACCGGGGAACGTGGTCAGTTTCACCCCCTTCCATGAGCGGGGGTTTGGGATGCCGGTGAACCGCTTCATGTGGGCGCTCCTGCATTACTACGGGGTGGAGCTTCACAACTTCAACCCCAACTCCATCGCGCAGGCGGCTATTTTCGTGGCGGTTTGCGAGGGGTTTCTGGGGATTGACCCCCACTAGGACCTATGGATCCATCACTTCTCCGCGGAGTTCTTTGTCGCGTCGACGAACGTGAAGAAGGTCCGTATGGCGGTGCGGGCTGGCGGTTGCACCCTCCAACTAAGGTCGGGGCGCGCACAGTAGTACATCCCCGCCTCCCTTGTATCTTCGAACAAGGGGTGGCAGAACCGGTGGTTTTATCTCCGGAACGACGACGGGATGCTTCCGCCGTTTTCTCAACGAGTGGTGACCGCGGCCAGTGATAACTGGCACTAGGGGGCCACATGCGAGAACTAGGAGAAGCTCCAACCCGTTCTCCGTGCCCTGTAGAAGTTACAAGCCGAGGGCCTTACCGCTGCGGGGGTCGTCGCCGCTATCCACCGCCGGAGGGTGCTCCCATTGGCAGAGCGGCGGTTGCGGCTTTCGGAGATGAAGCCGGGGGTTGATTTGGAGGGTTCACGGATGTCCTCGACCCCCCCTCTCCGCCGACGACCTCCTCAGACGGGTAGCGGACACGGTAGGGAGGCTGGACGCTAGTCTCCTTAGCCAGCCCTCGATGCGTCCCGACCATGGGTATGTGTCCCTGGTAAGTGTCTGACCATCCTTCTATTTTGCGCCATGTTTCTTACGTCTTTAGTTCTAACTGTTGGGATTTTCGTTCGTCCCCAGGGGTTGAGGAATTTTAAACTCTCCCGGGCACCGGTCCTAGAGGACGCGGCGAGCCAAACCGCGCGTAGGCTCGTCGCGGAGAAGAATAAGGAGAGGAAGGACGCGGAAAAGGCCCGAGCTCGTGAGAGGATGCGAGCCCGGGAAGCCTTGGAGAAGCGTCGTCGGAGGCAAGCAAGGGATGGGCTCCCGTTGGAGCCGTCGCCGGACACGCCTGACGATGATGATGATGATGATGATTATGATGATGATGATGATGATGATGATGACGAAGACGATGACATGGCAGCCCGGCTTGGCCTTAGTCCAGATCCGAGGCTAGGCTAGAGGTCGTCAAGTCAGCTTCCAGGAGGGCTGGCGCCACCAGCGTTCAGGGCCGGGATGCCAGGGTCCCGGTCTGAGGAGCGGAGGCGGGCCGAGGGGGTACTTGACCCCTTGGCCGAGATAATTGGGGTGACTCCGAGGGGTCAGGTCGAACCGCATGTCCCCCAAGAGCAGGTGCCCATGCCGGCCGTACGGGAAGTTGATCCTTCGGATGTCGTGATGTCGCCTGGGCAGGCCGCCCCCTCGGTGCCTCGGGCGTATGAGGCGGAAGCGGCGTCGAAGCCGGCTGCGGGACAACCCTCAGCAGTGCCTGCGGAGACCGGGGCCTGAGGGGTCTCCCCGTAGGCACGATTGGCCTTGCCCCGGAGCGGGTAAGTAGCTGAGGGTACCCCTGTTTCAGTTATTTCGTTGTGTGTCTTGAATTTGCCCCTTATCCCTTTCAGCAAGCGGAGGCAGGGCTCGGCTGGACTGGCCCCCACGAAGACGCTTAAGACGGGGCCGGCCTCTGTAGCCGGAGTTGCGGCGCGCCAAGCTGGTTGGTTGGCCTCCGCGCAAGGCGCCCTCCGGCGGGGGGCCTAGGCGGCACGGGCTGTCATGGGGCAAGCCTCCCAGGTCGAGCCCCCTGTTGGAGCAGCCATCATGCCGGGGGAGGCCGTTGACGCGGCCGCGGCCCCGAGTCCGCCTGTCTTGTTGCCGGTGCCAGCATCGATTCCTGCCGGGGCCGTTGCTGATTCGCCCGCAGAGCCGCCCGTCACCGTCGATGTTGAGATGGCTGAGGCGCCTCTGCCCTTGGTCATCCCTGATCTCCCCATTTTCGACCATGAGGAGGGGGCGGCCGTTGTTGCCGAGGTCGATGAGCGGAGGCTTGTCACCTTGGCCGAGGAGAGGCCCGATACGTAGACTACGGTGGCACCCGATGCATCGACTACAGGGGGACCCGGCGCCTCGGTCACAGGGCGCGTAGAGCCATGGCCCGTCTTGGAGAGCAGCGGCCTTATCCCCATGCAGCTCAATCCCAATGAGTGGTGTGGGCAGCCGCTCCTGTTCTAGAGCTGCGATACCTTGGAGCCCCTCCTTTCCCTTAACGATGAGTTGGAGGAGCAGTTCCAGGATAATTTCCGTGAATATACCGAGGCGGCGATGAGGTTGCTTCGGACGACCATGGAAATCCTCTCTAGGGACGTTCCCAGGGTCTTCCAGGTAAGGATTCAGACGTATGCCTCGCATGATCAGGGCATTCTTTGTGATATCCTATTTTTCTCCCTTAGGAGCTCGCGGACATGAGCACCGCTAAGTCACTATTCATCCGTCGCGAGAGCGACGTTTGGGAGTCGCTGCGGTCCCGGTGGGCCGTGCTTACCGAGGCTAATGAGCGCCTCGCCCAACGGAGCGCCGAGGTGGCGGACCTTCGGCTGCTCTGTGATGAGCTGAAGTCAAAGGCAGCGGCGCAGACAGAGGCGGCGTCGGCACGAACGGAGGCTTTGTTGGCACGGGAGCAGGTGGCCTCCTAGGCCAAGGAGATGCAGTGGCGGCAGCTGGTGCTCGGCCAGGTCACCAGCGAGCGGGACCAATTCCGGAGCCAAGCTACCGAGGCCATGATCCGGGCTAAGGCCCTTAGGGGACAGCTGGCTGAGGTTATGGAGCGACTAGCCGAGGCGACCGTTCAGGCTGAGACCCTTGCGGAGGGCCTGGCCATGGCCGTCGGGTCTGCCCGGTCCGCCCAAGCCATGGCCTCACAGCAGCGTGCCTGGGCCGAAGGTATGTTTTGCCTGCTTTGTGACTTTATTTTAGCTTCATTCTTTTCCTCGTGTCTGAAGAATATTGTCTGGTGGCCTTCAGGGTTCGAGGCGACTCTCGACGAGTCCGTCAAGAATTGCAAGGCGCTTGCCCAGGCGGCTGAGCAGAAAGAGGCCGGCCGCATGGCCATGTCCGAGGCCATCTCGGCCTTCTGCCGGACCTTTGGCCTCGATGACGTCCCCTCGGGCAGCTCCCCCTAGAGTCGCCTGCGGGCCTTGGGCGGCCACGTGCGCAGCAGACTCCGCGGGGCGCTGTACCATGGCGTTAGGCGGGCCTTCGCTGTCTTCGCTTCCCACTACGACGTGGATTTGGAGCGGGTCAGCGAGGGCTACTGCTTACCCGATGAAGAGGAGGCCGCCCTAGCGGAGGTCCAAAGGCTTGATGCGGCTGCCGAGGGCCCAGGCGCAGCGTTGGCTTCCTTTTTTGAGGTGGAGATCCTTCCGCATGTGTCACCGTCCGAGGTCGGGCCAGATTCCGCCGCGGGTAGGAACGACGCCGAGGGTGCTGCTCCTCCCCCTGCCGACACCTGAGCCTGTGGGGAACAGTTTATTCTAAGTATGTGTATGTTTCTTGCGGCCGCTGGAGCCTAAACATTTTTAGTGTCAGAGTATAAAGTTGTGTTTTCTTTCCTCTTGTTTCGAGCGTTAGGACTTGTTCGATAACAGAATCACTTATCCGGGCGCGAGTTACTTTTCGCGGAAGGTGATGAGTGAGGTATCCATATCCCGGAGGCGTAGGAGTCCCTCGGCTCGGTCGGCCTTGCCGTTCAAGGTCTCTCTCGCTTGTTTTTAGGATTTCGTTATCGATATAGTCGGAAGGCACGAAAGTCGTTTTGGTAGAAAACTTTTCCGAGGAAAATTTTGACGCAGAGGGGGTTCCCCCCTTCTAGCCCTCGAGGGAGGGTCAGTTTTTACTGAGGCAAGGCCGATCCTCCCTTGACAGTTAGACTTTTTATTTGTACATGTAAAGGGACCGAGATACATGAACGACTTGAAACACTTTTAAGGGTAAAAGCGACGTAGTTGTTCGATGTTCCAAGCGTTGTTGTAGACCTCGCCTTGATCGTTGGCCAGCTTGTATGTCCCGGGCTTCAAAATTTTGGCGATGATAAATGGCCCTTCCCAGGGAGGAGTAAGCTTGTGGCGCCCTCGGGCGTCTTGTCATAGCCGAAGCACCAAATCTCCCACCTGGAAGCCACGGGGCCGAATCCTTCGGGCGTGGTAGCGTCGCAGAGACTGCTGATACCGCGTTGAGTGTAGTAAGGCTACATCCCGAGCCTCTTCCAGCTGGTCCAATGAATCCTCTCGGCTGGTCTGGTTGTTTTGGTCGTCGTATGCCTTTGTCCTCGGGGAGCCGTATTCTAAGTCCGTGGGTAGGATGGCCTCGGCCCCATAGACTAGAAAAACGGCGAGAAACCCGTGGCCCGGCTCGGCGTCGTCCTCAGACTCCAAACCACCGAGGGTAGCTCTTTTATCCACCGCTTGCCAAACTTGTTGAGGTCGTTGTAGATCCTTGGTTTTAGCCCCTGCAAAATCATGCCATTGGCACGCTCCACCTGCCCATTTGTCATTGGGTGAGCTACGGCGGCCCAGTCCACACGGATGTGGTGGCCTTCGCAGAAGTCTAGGAACTTTTTCCCAGTGAATTGCATGCCATTCTCAGTGATGATGGAGTTTGGGATCCCAAAGCGGTGGATGATATTTGTAAAGAACGCCACCACCTGTTCGGACCCGATGCTGGTTAAGGGTCGGACTTCGATCCACTTGGAGAATTTGTCGATGGCGACCAGCAGGTGCGTGAAGCCCCCAGGTGCCTTCTGCAAGGGACCGATGAGGTCCAGACCCCACACGGTAAACGGCCAAGTGATAGGTATTGTCTGTAGGGCCTGAGCGGGCAGGTGCGTTCGTCTCGTGTAGAATTGACACTCTCGACAGGAGCGTACAATCCTAGTGGCGTCAGCCACTGCGGTCGACCAGTAGAAACCTTATCGGAAAGCGTTTCCTACGAGGGCTCGAGGTGCTGCATGGTGACCGCAAGCCCCCGAGTGTATTTCTTGTAACAGCTCTTGTCCTTGGGCGATAAATATGCATCGTTGGAGAATGCCTGAGGGGCTGTGGTGGTACAACTCTTTTTCATCACCCAGTAAAACGAACGACTTGGCGCGCCGAGCCAGTCGCCGAGCTTAGGCCTTGTCGAGGGGCAGCTCTTCTCGGAGGAGATATTCCAGGTACGGGGTCTGCCAATTTAGGTTTGGTGTGACCCCATTCTGCTCTATCTCGACGCGCAGGGCCTCACCCTCAGCGGCCGAGGGTACCTCGGGCTGGGCCGAGGTCTCCTCGGGTTCGGGTGCGTCGTTGAGTTTGACGGTGGTTGATATATGTCCCTGGAGAAGACATTCGAGGGAACCGTCGTCTGTCTCGAGGCTATTTTAGCCAGCTCATCCGCAGTCTCGTTGTACCGTCGAGCAACATGGTTGAGTTCCAGCCCATAGAACTTATCTTCCAAGCGCCAAACTTCGTCGCAGTAGGCCTCCATTTTTCGATCGTGGCAGTGAGAGTTCTTCATGACTTGGTCAATAACGAGCTGCGAGTCGCCACGAGCGTTGAGGCGCCGAACCCCTAGCTCGACGGCGATGCGCAACCCATTAACCAAGGCCTCGTATTCGGCCATGTTGTTTGACGTCGGAAAATGGAGGCGTATCACGTAGCGCACATGTTTCCCGAGGGGTGAGACGAAGAGCAAGCCGGCTCCTGCTCCGGTTTTCATAAGCGACCCATCGAAGTACATGGTCCAAAGTTCGGCCTAGATACATCGCCCCTCGGTGGTGGATGACTCTGGCATTGTTCAAAGTAACATCGCCGCTGCAGCTAGGTTCTGGCCGGCCCCGTTGAAGACCGGGGGCAGCCTTGCCCTGGCATCGTCAATGATACGGCGCTAGACGTCTCGGGCCCGATGACGCGCTCCTCCGGCGAGTGATCGGCCTGCCCACTCTTGCTCGAGGTTTTGTCGAAGCTGCGCAAGTTGCCCCGTTTCTTCGTCGAGCTTGGCCTGCATCTCGCGGAGTTGCTCGAGCTATGTTCCCTGACCCCCCCACAGGGACTCGGGCCATAGCTAGCTCCCACGGGATCTCAACGCGAGACGCAGGCACAGGGGCGTCATTGTTTCCTGGCATGCCAAGGTGGTTGTCTTCGTCGTGATCCCCCTGATCGATGTGAATACACTCGCGAGTTGGGTCGTAACCCTCGTCATCAAGGTTGTGGCCATCGTCAGAGCAGCCGGAGAGGCAGTGGTCACATGCGGATATGAAGTCTCGCATGGCACTGGGATCACGGAGTCCGGAGAAATCCCAACTGAAGTCGGGGTCGTCCTCTTCCTCAGAACCCACGGGTCCGGAGGTTGAGACGGCCGTCAGTAGGTCCCAAGTTGACCACATATGGTACCCCGGAAGGTCAGGATATGCCCTTGCGAAAGCGCTCGCCGAAGTAGGGTCGCTTGGTGGATCGAAGCTGAATCTAAATGGAACAGGATGGAAAAATGATGGTACCTCCTGGTTGATGGATGGTGGTGAAGTTGCATCGAAGATGGAACGTGTCGTTATCTCAGGTGCGAGACTAATGCTCGACAAGTCCCTCGCAAGGGTGCCGGCGTCATCAGTCCGCCAGGGGTTGGCACGTTGCTGGGAAGAGACACCCGTTGTTGTCCCAGGTGCGAGGATAACACCCGACATGTCCCCCGCAAGGGTGTCGGCGTCGTCGACTCGCTCTGGTCCAACAGCCGACGAGGTGTTGCCTCCTGCCTGGCCATGGTCGCTCCGTCTCCTCCTCCTCCGACGAGGAGGGTGGCGGGGCAAACCCGGGTGTTCCTCTTCCGCCACGGGGAGATGTCATTGTCGAGTTCGCCTTCGCCAGGAGAGCCGACGACCGTCGTTGTTGTCGTGCTGCGGGGGGAGGAGTACCATGTCGTAGCTGCCATCAGGGGACATGAACTCGAGACTCCCAAAGCGGAGCACCGTCTCGGGCTGAAGAGGCTGTTGAAGATTGTCCATCTAGATCTCAATGGGAAAGTATTGCCAACATGCAGCTGGACCCCCTACCTGGCGCGCCAACTGTCGGCGTTTTGGACCCACGAGGACCCTCAACCGACTAGTGAATTTGACGTTGCGTGTCCCTGCCCAGATGGATTGATGCAAGATGAGACACAAGAGGGGGATGAGGCTTATGTTATCTTGCACCGGGGAGCCCGTAGTAGGGGTTACAAGCTTCGCGAGAGAGGGTTTGGCCTTGAAGTGAGCCGTCTGAGTTAGCCCCCTTCTTCCCCCCCCCCTTTGGGAAGGCCATGAGCATCCCCTTTTATAGATACAAGGGGATGGTCCAGCTGTACATATGGGGGTGTAGCTATGTGCTAACGTGGCCGGCAGAGAAGTGCTTGAGCCCTGTAGAAGCGTAGCTGGCGATGCGGCCCTGGGTCCTGCTGACGTTTCTTTGCCTTCGTAGAGAGCTGAGAACAATCGACGTCATGGACGTATGCAGGGAACCATCATTACCCGTTGCCGGAGTAATCTAGATGTGACACCGGTCTTGTTCCTTCGTAGCCTGAGGCGGCTAGCTAAAGGTAGGGTAATGATGTATCCCCTGTAGCGTAGTCGGTCCGAGGCAGAGGTCGGGCGAGGCGGTGACTTCTCCTGAGACCGAGGCCGAGGTCGGGCGAGGTTGCGACTCCTCCTGAGGCCGAGGCTGAGGTTGGGCGAGGCAGGGACCTTCTCCCGAGGCCGAGGCCTAGGGTCGGGTGAGGCGGAGACCTTCTCCCGAGGCCAAGGTTGAGGCCGAGGCCTGGGGTCGGGCGAGGCGGAGACCTTCCCCCGAGGCTGAGGCTGAGGCCGAGGCCTAGGGTCGGGCGAGGCAGAGCTCCCTGTTGCGCCCGAGGCTGAACTCGGGAGAGGCCGTGACTCACTGTTGTTAGTCTTACCCTGGTGGTTGGCACAGTAGTCAGAACGGGGTGAATAGTGTTCTTTTCCTGTCAGAACGATCAGTAAAGAGGCGAAGTGACTGCGGTCATTTCGACCTTGCCAACTGAGGCGCACGTGTCAGGATAAGGTGTCAGGTGATCCTCGCATTAAATGCGCATGCGATACGGTCGGTGGTAAGGCGATTTGGCCGAGGTTGCTATACGACAAAGTTTGCCCGAGCTTAGCCTCGGGCGAGCCGGGGGTGCGCCTACTGCCTGAGGATGCCCTTGGGCGGGGCATGAATCCGTCCGGGACTACGGTTCTTGCCCGAGGCTGGGCTCGAGCGAGACGAGATCGCGCCCCTTGGTAGATGAGGCTTTAACTTTGAGCTGTGCTTACCGGTCTTTACAGTTTGTTTTAAAGATGTTTTCCAGCCATGCTTAGGAGTATTGGGGGTACCCCTAATTATGGTACCCGACATGTTTCGATACCTTGGAATGTAGAATGTACCAGAGACCTCACCAGTGAATAAGCCTTTAAGAATTATATTTTAAAAGTTTATTGATCGGATCGACACAACCACACAAGTTTAAAGATCATAAATGCACTTTACTCTTTAAAAACTTCACTTTGTGAATAGTACCGTCTACATTGTAAAACAATGTTTTGCGATCCGCTTGCCATAGCCTAAGGTTGTATGTAGGAGCGTCATCTATATCTAATATCCATCCTCTATATATGTCATTTATAGTTTCATTTAAAAGATTCATTCCTCTATATCTCCTTGTTCTTTAATATTGTATTCTATATCTTATCCTCTATATATAAATATCTACGTTGGAGATATTTTGTTTTTAGTGTTTGTACGTACAAAATTATCATACTCTCAAATATTTTGCACATGTTTAGTTTTGCTAAATCTATTGTTTAAAATATTAAAATGGATAGAACACAGAAGAGAGAATGTACAGAGAGAACAGAGGTACATTCTCTATATTTAAAGAACCATTTAGAGAATGTTGCTGAAAGGAGAGAGAAGGGAATCTCTCTCTAAATATAGAGTATAGGACCATATATATAGAGGTTGTTTTGGAGTCAGACTAAAGGTGGCCTCCAACAAGACCCCCTAAGGCCGTCACCATCAACGTCCCATAAATTTCATCCTCTAAAAAATATTATCTGTCTTTTACAGCACTCTCTAAAAGATTATGTACACTATATCTTCTTCATCTCCAGCAATGTCCCCTAAATTTCATCCTCTATATCAACAGTGCCACCACATTCTATATTATTTCTTACCGCTCGTGATCACGTGAACGCACAGACACAGGAATCAACACACTACATAGAGGATCACCGTACACCCTCTATGCATAGCGGATGCATGCCATCCTCTAAATTTTAGAGGACCTTTTAGAGTCTCTTGTTGGAGGGATAAAGGATCTGACAAACCTCTATATTTAGAGTACATGAGTTTTTACAGGTTTCCTGCTGGAGCCAGTCTAAATGGTCCTCTACCTTAAATTTTAGAGACACGACCAGCAATATCCACTAAACAGTCCTCTAAATTTAAGGGACACGGTTGAATTCTCTCTGTTTAGAGTTTCTCTCTCCACTCTTCTATTCATTTAATATTTTAAACAAAAAATTTAGCAGACTAAAATATATAAAATATATATGAGAGTATAACAAATATGTATGTACAAAAACTAAAAAAATATATCTATAATATAGACATTTACGTAGAGTACGTTGCTGGAGACAGTTTTAGAGCTTATTTGGATCCTAGGAGCTAAAGCAAAAATCACTTAGCAAACCATTCTAGTCACTTTTAGCTTTTCCTATTTGGATCTTTAACTACTAAGTGACTAAACTTTAGGGCCTGTTCGGATCTAGGAGCTAAAGCAAATTGACTAAGTTTAGCTCAACCTTAGGAGCTAAAAGTAACTAAAAGGATACATTTTTACTATTTTAGTCACTTTTAGCTCTTCTATTTGTATCTTTAGCCCTAAAGTGACTAAACTTTAGCCATTTTTATATTAGCTCTGTGGATCCAATAGGCTAGTCACTTTTACCTTAGCTTCTGGGATCCAAACAGTCACTTAGGACATGTTTGGAAGCACGAAAGTTTTTAAAAACTATTTCCTATCCCCAATTTCTAGAAAATGTTTTATGAAAGAAAAGTTGGGTGGGGTGTCTAGAACCCAGTTTCTAGTTTTTTTATAAAGAGAGTAGTTTCTTGGTTTTAGTTAGGGGAGAGTAGCTTCTTGGTTTTTAAGAAACTGGGACATAAACAAGTATATTTGGAATCACTTTAGTTTGTACTGTCACTTACCTTGATTAGGTGAGATGATAGCCCCCTTGGGTACTGTAGCATATATATATAGGCAGACCATAATATATGGGCCTTTATGGGCCTTAACACCCCCTGTCAAACTCAAGGCGGAAGTGGAGGATTTGAAGCATTGAGTTTGATTAGATGAAACCGATGTTGTGCCATAGTTTGTGCTTTTGTGAAGAAATCCGCAAGCTGTAATTCTGAGGGCACATATTGAAGATCAATGGTCTTCTGGTGACAATGAGATCTAGTGAATGAGACATCAACACCAATGTGTTTTGTGAGTTCACGCTTCACTGGATCATGACAAATTTGTATAGCTCCAGTATTGTCACAGCGAAGAAGTGTAGGGGAGTCACAAGAAACGCCTAGATCAGCCAAGAGCCAACGAATCCAGATAATCTCAGCAGTAGTAGTAGCCAGGGCTTGAAGTTCTGCTTCAGTACTAGATCTAGATACAGCAACTTGCTTCTTGGATTTCCAAGCAACAGGGGATGATCCAAGAAGAATACAATAACTAGTGATGGAGCGACGATCTGTAGGATCACTGGCCCATGTAGCATCAGAGTAAGCATGAAGCTGAAGTGGAGAATTTGAGTCATAAAATAAACATTGTGTTTTTGTCCCCCGTAAATATCTAAGCACACGAAGTAAGTGCCCATAATGAAGTGATGTAGGAGCAGAGACAAACTGACTCAAGATCTGAACCGCATGAGCAATATCTGGCCTAGTGACAGTAAGGTAAACCAAGCTGCCAACAAGATGTCTATATCGAGATGGATCTTCCAAAGGTGTCCCATCAGTCGGATGAAGAGATAAGTGAAGATCCATAGGTGTGGCAACAGTGCGAGTATCACTAAGACCAGAACGATCAAGAAGGTCTTGTATGTACTTAGCCTGAGAAAGATAAATACCATCTTGAGTCTGCAAAATCTCAATGCCCAAGAAATAATTGAGTGCCCCCAAGTCAGACATTTGAAATTCCTTACTCAGAGACGCCTTCACATGAGCAATATGGTCTGGATCATCGCCTGTAATCAACATGTCATCAACATATAGTAATAGCAACGTGCGTCCTCGTGAAGAAACATGAATGAACAATGCAGGATCATGATCACTAGAATAGAAACCACAAACCTTGATGACAGAAACAAATCTCTCAAACCAAACACGAGGAGCTTGTTTGAGACCATACAAGGCTCGACGGAGATGACATACATGCCCTGATGGAACTTCTATCCCAGGAGGTGGATACATATAGACTTCCTCGTGTAAATCACCATGAAGAAAAGCATTTTTGACATCCATCTGAGAGATAGTCCAAGAAGATGAGGCTGCAACAGCAAGTAAAGCTCGGACAGTAGTCAGATGGGCCACAGATGCAAAAGTCTCATCATAATCAATACCATGTGTCTGTTGAAAACCTCTGGCGACAAGACGAGCTTTATATCGCTCAATAGACCCATCAGATTTGGTTTTAACCTTGAAGACCCATTTGCACGTGATAGGTACCACACCAGCAGGTAACGGAACAACATCCCATGTACATGCGATGAAGGGCATTTAATTCATCAGTCATATCAAGCTGCCACTCAGGTATACCAGAAGCCTCTTTATAAGATGATGGTTCAGCGATGACTGCCCCAGCACAGGAAAACCCATAACGGTCTAGAGCTGCAATAGTGCCACGGTCACGAAGATGATACCCCTGATTAAAAACAACATGAGAGTCATCATTGTCAGTACAAGTATCAACAATAGGATCATCATCAGGACTGGTCGTGGGAGTAGAGCGAGGACGGCGAATGTAAGTCTGAGTGACAGGTGGTTTGGAAGAGTAAGACTGAGATGGTGTGGAAGTGGAAGGTGGTGTGATGGGAATAAGGACATCTAGGGTAGAAACAGTAGGTGGTGATACTGATGAAGTTTCAGAAATGGGAGGAAGGCTCATGAAGGAGGTAGACTCTGTGGAATAAAAAGAAGAATGAGTGGAAGAATTGTAAAAGAAGGGACGATTTTCATTGAAACTCACATCTCGAGAAATGCGCATGCGACGAGAAGATGAATCATAACATCGATAGCCTTTATGTTCAGGGCTGTATCCAAGAAAAACACACTCAACAGATTGAGCAGTCAATTTAGTACGTTCATGAGGTGATAATAGTACATAACACGTACATCCAAAAACTCGAAGGTGGTCATATCGTGGAGGAGTTCCGAAAAGAACTTCACCAGGTGTTTTGCCAGAGAGTTTGGATGACGGTTGTCTATTGATGAGATAAACCGCAGTAGAAACTGCTTCACCCCAAAAATGTGAAGGGACAAAAGAAGATATCAACAAAGTGCGAGCAGTTTCTATAATGTGATGATGTTTGCGTTCAGCCACACTGTTCTGTGCATGAGCACCAGGGCAAGAAAGTTGAGCAAGAGTACCCTCTGAAGTCAAAAACTGGTGAAAATTATCAGATAAATATTCACCACCAGAATTAGAACGAAAGGTTTTAATGTGAGTGGAAAATTGAGTGTGAATCATACGAGCAAAGGTTTTATAAATAGAAATCAGCTCAGAGCGGCGTTTCATAAAATAAATCCAAGTGTAGCGAGAATGATCATCAATAAAAATGACATAATATTTATATCCACCTTTTGACACAAAAGGTGCAGGACCCCAAATATCAGAGTGAACCAAATCAAAGGGTTTAACAGAATGAGAATTACTAGTAAAATATGGAAGTTGTATTTGTTTTCCAAGATGACAACCCTTACAATGAAAATCAGACTCAACTGGAGTATGACCTAAGCAACCTGACTTTATTAGAGTAGACAATCTAGATCCACACAAATGACCTAGACGATGATGCCACTGGGCAAAAGACGCAACAGAAGCAAGGGTAGCTGAAAGCACATGCGCGGGAGATGTAGCCAAGGAAGGAAGCCGCAAAGAGTCCAAGATGTAGAGGCGAGGAGCAGCTCTACGGCGACGGCCAGTCCCAATCACTTCCCCTGTGCGAAGGTCCTGTACAAAACAAGATGAGTCATCAAATCCGACAAAGCAAATATGATCCGTAATTTGGCCTACGGAAAGAAGATCCATAGATAGCTTATGAACGAAGAAAATATTAGGTACTGTAAAGTGTGGATCTGAAAGAGAACCCTTATGAGTAATGTGGCATATAGTACCATCAGCTGTCTGCACTAAAGCACCATCTGTGATAGGTGTAGTAGAAGCCAACTTTGACTGATCAGATGTGACATGAAAGGAAGCTCCTGAATCAAGTACCCAGGCCGACTCTGAAGTACAGGCGGACGAAGTGGCAGCAACAGCAACTGAGCCTCTATTAGATGGTCCTTGACCACGACCGTGAGCAGCACGTCGTGCACGGAAATCAGTCAACTTATCAGGGAACTTGACAAAGCAAAGCTCAGATCGATGATTGGTCTTGCCACAATGATCACAAGGCTTAAAAATATTCTTAGGTTTCTGGGCAGCAGCCAACACACTGTGAGGATTACCACCAGTAGAGGACAGAGAATGAAGACGAGTCTCTTCAGCAAGTAAATCAGACAACGCCTTAGCCATTGTGAGAGTGTCAGAACCCTGAAGTAAACGAGCACAAAGAGAATCAAACTCGGCCCAAACGCCCATAACAAATCTGTAAGTGAAGAACTTCTCAATAAACTGATGAGCCGGACACAGATCAGCAGTACAAGCTGGCACCATAGATGTCAAAGAACTCATCAGACGATCAAAGGCTGAGTAGTACTCATCAATGCTCATATCATTTTGCTCAATAACATGTGTCTGCTGCATGAGAGTGTGTAATAGAGCACCACTGTCCTGAACAAAACGCTCCTTCAAATGAGACCAGATGGCTTTAGCAGTTTTAAATTTAGACAAACTCACAATCATAGACGGTTTGACGCTGTTCACCATAGCAATCATCACTTTACCATCATTAAGCTACCATGTTTTGATATCAGCAGCATTGCGACGATCATTCGCAAGTACGGGTGCCGCATCAGTCAAATGAAAGAGTAATCCATGTCCTCTGAGTGCAGTCTCAACACAGAAAGCCCACTCCGGATAATTTTGTCCATCAAGAGTGATATTGACCACAATAGCATTTGTCGTCATATTGAATTCAATGAAAAACAGGAAGAATAGGAGACCAGAAACCAAGCAAACCAGAGGAACCGAAGCTGACAGCAGTCCGAGTTGGACGAGTTGACGAAGGTCTTGGTCGCGAAAGCCGAGTTGAACAGTCTGCCCGCAATGGCAGCCACCGGTGCACGGCGCAGATGGCGACGAGGCAGGGCGCAGTTGACGGCGACGCAGATCCGGATCCGCAGACTGTTTGCGGTGTGCTGCAGGCGGACGGCTACAGGGCGCAGTAGGCGGACGACGAAGGACGGCAGCCTGGCGCAGCACTGCTGGGAACGGCAGCCTGGCGCAGCACTGCTGGGAACGACGGGCGCAGCACTGCTGGGGATGGAAGAAAGCGTGGACTGGCGCAGCAGGCACGGCGGACAGCGGCGGCCAGGGGCGGACAGCAGTGGACAACGGCGGTCAGGAAGGGTAGATCCGCGACGGCGGATGGGCAGCAACTAGGATCCGCGAGGATGGCCGCGGAACAGGACGAGATCCGCGACGGCGGATGGGCAGCGGCGCGGATCTGGACGAGGGCGGCGCAGACGAGCTCGCAGTCCAGCGAACGAGCGACAGCCGGATCTGGGCGGCGGCGGCGCGGATCTGGACGATGGCGGGCCGGATCTGGGCGGCGGCGGGCGGGATCCGTGCAGATGAGGCCGTAGGCGGTAGGGCCGCGACGGCGGGCGGAAGGAGAGATGGTGGCTGGAAAAAATCTAAGAAACCCTAATCGTGACCTGCTATGTTACCATGTCACTTACCTTGATTAGGTGAGATGATAGTGGGCCTTAACATGTACAAACCGATTTCTTAGAAATTGGATGCTTATAAATAGGTCCTCAATGTCCTTGTTGGGTTTATGAAATTTACATCTATTACCACCATTTTTAAAAATAGATGAAGAGTATGCTAATAATTATGTATAAAAAAACTAGAAACTATTTAAAAAAACTGAGTTCCAGTTACCTTTATCTAAGTATTTTATAAGCTAATTTTTAGAAACTGAGGATAGAAACTGTTTGTAAAAAACTGGTGTGCTTCTGTTTAACTCTTCGTAAGAAGAGTGGTACATCACGTGTCTATGACCCTATTTGTTTGAGCTTTTTCTAACTTCTGGCCACCAAAAACCGCTGCAGATCGTCAAACGTCCTAGCTTTTCAGCCAGTTTTTATAAGAATTGCTTTGGTAAAAATTGTCCAAAATCAACATAAATATAAAATCGGTCAAATTATCACGATAGTAAAAATCTGTTACTTTCTAGATCCTGAACCCTTTGAACCAATTTATCTTCATTCGCACGTAATTCCCACAATACTCCCTGAACCCTTTGAACCAATTCATCTTCATTCGCACGTAATTCTCACAATACTCAGATTCTGTCGGCAGTCAAATTCTCTCGACCAAACAGGCTTTTGAAAGCCAACTTTTCGGCTCTCTCGACCAAACAGTCAAATTCCCACAGTACATGCTTGCGACCTTGCGTGGGTGAAATGCCATCGCAGTACTACAACTTTTCGGCTCCCTCCTGCTACGGTGCTTCCACATGCCCTGCACGGCGTCTAGAAATCCTAATGATTCAGCAGCACACCTGTCCGCCTAGCCGCCTACGCGTACACAGGAAACAAAATTTTTTTGTCCACACACGCGCGCGCTCCAAGCCGCAGATCCGAGCTAGCGCGGCGCATCCGACGGCCACGACAGCGCGGTGCCGTCCTCCGCCGCCACGGCTTGGCGCTTGTCCGCACCCCCCCACCAGTCCACCACCTCCCCCACGAGCGAAAACCACGGTCCACGGACCACGGCTATGTTCCACTCCAGGTGGAGGCTGCAGCCCCGGTTTCGCAAGCCGCGCCGTGGTTTGCTTGCCCACAGGCGGCCAAACCGCACCCTCCTTCCCGTCGTTTCCCATCTCTTCCTCCTTTAGAGCTACCACTATATAAATCAGGGCTCATTTTCTCGCTCCTCACAGGCTCGTCTCGCTTTGGATCGATTGGTTTCGTAACTGGTGAGGGACTGAGGGTCTCGGAGTGGATTGATTTGGGATTCTGTTCGAAGATTTGCGGAGGGGGGCAATGGCGACCGCGGGGAAGGTGATCAAGTGCAAAGGTCCGCCTTGTTTCTCCTCTGTCTCTTGATCTGACTAATCTTGGTTTATGATTCGTTGAGTAATTTTGGGGAAAGCTTCGTCCACAGTTTTTTTTCGATGAACAGTGCCGCAGTGGCGCTGATCTGGTATGCTATCCTGCAATCGTGGTGAACTTATTTCTTTTATATCCTTCACTCCCATGAAAAGGCTAGTAATCTTTCTCGATGTAACATCGTCCAGCACTGCTATTACCGTGTGGTCCATCCGACAGTCTGGCAGGCTGAACACATCATACGATCTATGGAGCAAAAATCTATCTTCCCTGTTCTTTAATGAGAGACGTCATTTTCATTAGTATGATCTAGGAATGTTGTAGCTTGCAAGGAGGCGTTTCTTCCTTTGAATTTAACTAACTCGTTGAGTGGCCCTGTTTCTCGGACGTAAGGCCTTTGCTGCTCCACACATTGCCATTCGAATTTTACCGTGTTTAGCAAGGGCGAAAAGTTTGCATCTTGATGATTTAGCTTGACTATGCGATTGCTTTCCTGGACCCGTGCAGCTGCGGTGGCATGGGAGGCCGGCAAGCCACTGTCGATCGAGGAGGTGGAGGTAGCGCCTCCGCAGGCCATGGAGGTGCGCGTCAAGATCCTCTTCACCTCGCTCTGCCACACCGACGTCTACTTCTGGGAGGCCAAGGTATATAATCAGCCATCCCATTTGTGATCTTTGTCAGTAGATTTGATACAACAACTCGCGGTTGACTTGCGCCTTCTTGGCGGCTTATCTGTCTTAGGGGCAAACTCCCGTGTTCCCTCGGATCTTTGGTCATGAGGCTGGAGGGTATGTTCTATTCCCCGATTTACTTCACTATGTTGCTGACTATAGATGTGCTGTGTTTATATTTTACATATTTATTATGTTTTTGCGTCTGAATTTATGGGTATGGTTGGTGGTCTTTGTTTACTGTTTTACTAGATGCATGTGGAAGAGTCAGAAGAAATAGTTTTTGTTTGAAATGGTATACCAACGGTTGGATATTATATTATCTGTGTGGACATCAGATGTTCTGGGTTACTGGCAGTGGACTTTGACAGATTTATTTATGATTCTTTCATTAGCAGTTTCTTCAGCTAATTTACTCTTACTATTTTTTCAGTATACAAAGGCACGTACAGCTAGGGTTGTGTAGAATCATTTTAGATCTGTTATCTGAGGCAAATTAGCTTACTCTAGCCGCTTGAAATTTCTTGATTTTGCCAGTATCATAGAGAGTGTTGGAGAGGGTGTGACTGACGTAGCTCCGGGCGACCATGTCCTTCCTGTGTTCACTGGGGAGTGCAAGGAGTGCGCCCACTGCAAGTCGGCAGAGAGCAACATGTGTGATTTGCTCAGGATCAACACCGACCGTGGTGTGATGATAGGCGATGGCAAGTCACGGTTTTCAATCAATGGGAAGCCTATCTACCACTTTGTTGGGACTTCCACCTTCAGCGAGTACACCGTCATGCATGTGGGTTGTGTTGCAAAGATCAACCCTCAGGCTCCCCTTGATAAAGTTTGCGTCCTTAGCTGTGGTATTTCTACCGGTAAGTTCATTTCCTACATTTTGGTGTGGATGCTGGAGTACATTTATCTTGAGATGCTGAGTTACACAAATTCTTTCTGTTTAGGTCTTGGTGCATCAATTAATGTTGCAAAACCTCCGAAGGGTTCGACAGTGGCTGTTTTCGGTTTAGGAGCCGTTGGTCTTGCCGTAAGTGTTGAAACGATTTGCTTGTTCTATGACATTTCAATTGCAATGAGAACGTGTGTTGGGTTTGCATCTGATTACCCTGTCCATGGTTAGGCTGCAGAAGGTGCAAGGATTGCTGGAGCGTCAAGGATCATTGGTGTCGACCTGAACCCCAGCAGATTCGAAGAAGGTACAGTACACACACATATGTATGTATGATGTATACCTTCGATCGAACGCATGCCTTGGTCTAATAACTGAGTAGTCATTTTATTACGTTGTTTTGACAAGTCAGTAGTTCATCCATTTCTCCCATTTTTTTAGCTTGGAAGTTTGGTTGCACTGGCCTTGGTCTAATAACTGAATAGTCATTTTATTACGTTGTTTCGACAAGTCAGTAGCTTATCCATCTGTCCCATTTTTTCAGCTAGGAAGTTTGGTTGCACTGGCCTTGGACTAATAACTGATTAGTCATTTTATTACATTGTTTCGACAAGTCAGTAGCTCATCCATCTGTCCCATTTTTCAGCTAGGAAGTTCGGATGCACTGAATTTGTGAACCCAAAAGACCACAACAAGCCAGTGCAGGAGGTCTGTCTCTTTACCCAAGACAACAAAAGGTTATCACAGCTTATGCTGAACTTGGCCATAACATTCAATAATTCCTTTATGGTCTAGGTACTTGCTGAGATGACCAACGGAGGGGTCGACCGCAGCGTGGAATGCACTGGCAACATCAATGCGATGATCCAAGCTTTCGAATGTGTTCATGATGTAAGTATATGTATACACTCTCAGCTACTTTCATTCTCCAGGTTCCCTTCATCCAGACATGCATGTTCTAACCGCCGCGCTCGTGATCCAGGGCTGGGGTGTTGCTGTGCTGGTGGGTGTGCCGCATAAGGACGCTGAGTTCAAGACCCACCCGATGAACTTCCTGAACGAAAGGACCCTGAAGGGGACCTTCTTTGGCAACTATAAGCCACGCACTGACCTGCCAAATGTGGTGGAGCTGTACATGAAAAAGGTAAAATGCAAAGTGCTGTTCCTTCAGTTTCCTTACCAACCGAGCTTTTGCTGAAAAACTCTGTTAAGAATCGTTCCTGCAATTCTGCTTGGCTCTGCACAGGAGCTGGAGGTGGAGAAGTTCATCACGCACAGCGTCCCGTTCGCGGAGATCAACAAGGCGTTCGACCTGATGGCCAAGGGGGAGGGCATCCGCTGCATCATCCGCATGGAGAACTAGATTTCGCTGTCTAGCTTGTGATCTGGCCTGGGCTTGGGGTTAATAAAGGAGGCAATGCTAGCCTGCCCTTTCGATGAGGAGGTACATACACGCTGGCGATGGACCACGCTTGTGTGTCGCGTTCAGTTTGGCTTTTGCCAAGCAGTAGGGTAGCTTCCCGTGTCGGTAATTATTATATGGTATGGACCATCACCTTTTTTGCGCAATACATGGTATGGACGTAAGATACAAGTTCCAACTACCTCTAGCTCGCTTGTGTGCTATATGTATCAGTATGTATCTCTCTCGACGGATGACACAAGATCGAAGAAGCAAATAATTAACTACACCTCGCTCCTATATCCGAAGTGAAACTAAAAGGAGAAGCAAAAGAAGGTAACAGAATAGGAACCGGTTTGGTGAGAATTGGAGAGGATTCATGAGAGAGAAAATCCCTTTCCATTAAATTTTAAATAGCAAGTGATTTACTCTCTCATGATCTCCTCCAGTTTCCATTTCATCAAAACAAACCTTATTCATTTTCCCCTCTAATCTCTTAATTCTCTTGTCACCACCGGTGGAGCAAGGTGGTTAAGGAGACTAAAATTCCTTATCATTCAATGAATAGTAAGGGTTTTAGCCCAAACAAATCCCTAAGAGCCAAGGAAGGGATTAAAAAGGATAAAATCTTCTTTGTGTTCAATTGAATAGGACTCGCCGTATCGGTAAGGCTTCGCGGCGGGGCTCGCAGTCCGGACGCCGGAGAGGGGGAGTGGAGATGGAGAATGACAAGGGGGTGTTCTGGAAAGTTTCCTTTCCAAGAGTAAGGGTGGTTGGTTTCATACACTAATTTTTAAGAGCGTTTGGTTAAAAACAGAGAAAAATGGAGTAACTCTATTCTTATTTTTTGTTGTTTAGTTTTCAATAAAAAAGAGCAGAATACCATTTGGAGTTTCCATATAGAAATTTATCATAAATAGTTAAAATGCTCTCACTCCGTAAAAACAATCGGATACTAGCGTTCTCCTTCCTATCCTACTCTCTACACTCATATGACTCTTCAACCAAACAGAGAACGGAGCGGCTCCGTTCTATTCTACTCTTCAACTAAATAAAAAAGGAGCAACTATGTTCTGTTTGTCATACGCGGAATAGAACGGCTCTATCCTCAAAAACTAGAATGGAGCCCCTCCATTTTAGTTGACTCTCCAACCAAACACATAGTCTCTCCATTTCATTCTATTTTAGTCTCTAAATTGACAAATACATAAACTAAATTATATTTTAAGTTTTCGTATTTAATCAATCACTACAAACCAAACACTCCCTAAATTCGCATATCAGCCCCAAATCAAGAGTGGTTGACCCATCGAGACGTTATCGCCGGATCAAAGGCATGCCCCGCTAAGTGTCTAAACTAACGTGCCGTCGACCTCATTAAACAGCCCCCCGAGCTAAACAGAATGCCAACCTCAAAATCAAACATCACCTCGATGCTGGATCTGACATCCGACCTAGGTGCTAGGTAGAGATGGCAGTGGATACCCGCGACCCGATACCCGATGGGTATTTACTTCATTAGGGTATGTATGTGAGCTAAATATTCTACCCGTTGGTCTGTTATTGGACAAAAATCTTCACCCAATGAGTAAACGAGTATTAGAACATTCCGCCTTCACCTATACCCATTAACCCGTGGGTATAAAATACTCAATATAAACTTAGCCCAAGAATGAACTTAGACTTTAGTCATCCATCTTTTTTACTATTTAACGACCTTTTAGATCATAATATCATAGAAGGCTTAACGACAATTTAATGACCATGTAATGTGCTATGTAGTACTATCCTAGTGTTACTATTTTATCCAATTATCTTTGGTGTGTTGAATGGATGGTTAAATGATCCTAAAAAATTTTGTAATGGTATTTATATGGATATACTTGACATTTGTATAGTATAATAGTTTGATAGATATTTAATTTTCGTGGGTACGAGTGACCCTATGGGTAGATGGGTATGAGTATGAGGGTAAATCCATACCCACTAGTGTATATGGGTGACCCACTGGAGTTATTTTTGTGTCGTGAGTATGAGTATGGGGTAGTAATACCCGGTGGGTATTTACCCATTGCCATCTCTAGTGCTAGGCAACGATTGTGCATACTGCTGACCATATTTGAGATTTTCACTCTATTTATTAAAAAAAAGGAGGCCAGCCGGGTGGGCCGCTATCAGGCCTGGTGGCCGAGCTAGCCCACCGGCCAGCACTTCCCTAGGGCACGCGTATGCCATGCCATGCGAAAAACAGAGAAGGAGCGAGGGTACAGGAGGTTGGCTTCCCTGGTGACGGCGCGGTTCGTTCAGCGCTCGCTAACTCCTCGCCGGCCCCTGCGCAACCTCCTCGAGGACGGCTCCTTAAGTATGGAGACAACACTAGTACAATTTGGCTCTATACAAGCGGTAGGCTTTTTACATCACAGGCGGTTCGGTTTGAAAACCGCCTGTGATGTCCCAGGCGGTTCGATACGCCTGTGATGTAATAGTATCACAAGCGGTTTTTGTTTAGGACCGCCTGTGGTGCTCTATCTTTTTCACAAACGGACCCTAAGGAAAAACCGCCTGTGATTGTGAAAATATGAAAATACAATTTAAATATGAAAATATTTTAATTTTTAACAGAAATATGCAAATACAATTTAAATGAATTAATATTTAATTTTTAACAAAAATATGCAAATACAATTTAAATGAATTATAATAGCACACATAGATAACTAGAGAGATTTTAAATTAATTGGCAACCACAATTCATAGTCGATCATACATGATAACAAATACAATTTTATTCATACAATTTTTCATGAACTACCATTTTTCCGCATGTATGGCTTTAAGTTCTTATCAATTTTCTTTTCCACACGCTTGATTCTCTCTGGACCGTTAAAGACGAACATCTCTTCATACTTATTGTATTCCTCATCTTGGTCTCCCACATTCTCAACTCCAACAATTTTTTGCTTTCCAGAAATAACTACATGTATCTTCTCATCTGCTGGATCGAGTACATAGAACACTTGTGCAACACATTCGGCGAGAAGTCGAGAACCCACGGGTCATCTTTATATCCTACTTCTTTAAGTCTATCAGTGTGAGTCCGTAGTTATCCACTATCACCCCCACGGGATGTTGTACCCATTGGCACTTTAATAAGGGTATTTTCATGCTTGGGCCATAATCAAGTTCCCATATTTCCTCTATGAATCTAAAATATGTGGTCTTCTGTCCATGTAGGTCAAAAGCATCGATACGAACAGCGCTATTTTGTGCAACACTTTTCATGTCTTTTGATTTAGTATAGAATGTGTATCCATTGATGTCATATGCTTGCCATGATGTCACAAAACACGATGGCCCAGAAGCCAAATTCTTCATTGTTTTCTCTTCCAAAGAGTCTCCGAATGGGATGTTTTTGTCCATTAACCATTCGCTGAAATGATGTTTGTGCTCCCTCATGATCCAGTCCTCTGTGCGGTTCTGATTTTCTTTACAAAGCTCATCCAGGTGTTCCTCTATGTAAGGCTCGACTATCGTGAGATGTTGTAGTACACTACCATGAGCACAATGTACTAGCTTGTAATCCTCAACGCGAAAAGTTTTCTTGCCCATTCTCCCTCTCCCACATAGTTTACCCTCATGTTTAGGTACAGGCACACCTATCATTGTTCCGTCACTGATGTAATCTATACAGCTCTCAATCACTTCTTCTATAGTGTATCCCTCCATGATTGAACCCTCTGGGTGAGCGCGATTTCGCACATAACCTTTTAATACTCCCAGGTATCGCTCCAACTGAAACATATGATGTAAATATAGTGGCCCTAATATTTTTATCTGATCCACGAGATGTATGATTAGGTGTACTTGCATATTAAAAAATGATGGAGGAAAACACATTTCAAGCTTGCACATAGTCTCGATGATGTATGCCTTTAGATAGTCCAAGACTTCTAAAGCTATTACTTTTTGTGAAACCGCATTGAAAAAGTAACACAAGCATGTGATGATAACTTTGACATGCTCTGTTTCGAGGGCTCTTACCGCAATTGGGAGGAACACAGTCATCATCACATGGCAGTCATGAGAGTTGTAGCCAAATAGAGACAAGTCCTTCATCCTGACTAGTTTGCTGATATTGGATGAGAAACCTGTGGGCACTTTGACCCCACGCAAACATTTGCAAATCTTTGTTCTCTCCTCAACTGACAAGTTGTAGCTAGCTGGGGGGAGGTAAGGCTTCCCTTTGCCACTATCCACTGGATGAAGTTCCGGTCTGATTTGAAGATCTACTAGATCATTGCGTGATTTAAGTCCGTCTTTTGTCTTACTCGGCATGCCCAGCAAGGTTCCAATGATGCTGTCAAAAACATTTTTTGTTACATGCATCAAATCAATGCTGTGGCAAATTTCCATATCCTTCCAGTATGGGAGGTACTTGAAAAAAATTGATTGCTTCTTGAAAGTTGTGTAAGTTGAAGGGTCAGTTCTCTTTCTCTTTTCTCTTTTGTTTTTTCCCTTTCCGAATACAACATGAATGTTCTTTACAATTTCAAAAACAAGTTTCCCACTATAAGGCTTTGGTGCACCTTCACTTTCCAGTTCATTGTTAAATTCCTCTTTCATCTTTCGGTACTTATGCTGCTTCATCAAGAACCGTCTGTGTCCCATGAACACCAACTTCTTGGATGATTTAAGGTACATGGAAGCAGTTCCATCGACGCACACTACACAACCATTCTTTCCTTTAGTCTTTTGCCCTGATAGTGTGGCGCCACCGGGAGAATCATGGATGGTAACAAATATAATTGCTCTTAAGTTGAAATACTCATGGCAATACTCATCCCATATTCTAACTCCTTCATTCCAGAGCTTTGTCATATCTTCCATAAGAGGTTCTAGGAACACATCAATATCAACACCAGCTGATTTCAGACCTTGAATAAGAATAGTCAACATAATGTACTTTCTTTTGTGACACAGCCATGATGGAAGGTTGTACATCATTAAAGTCACGGGCCAGGTGCTATGTACACTTCTTTTTTCACCAAATGGATTCATTCCGTCTGTACCCAAAGCAAATCTTACATTTCTAGTTTCTTTGGCAAACTCAGGATACATAAGATCAAAATTTTTCCATTGTGATGCATCAGTAGGGTGTCGAATCTGTTTGTTATTTTGCTTGCGATTTTCAGCATGCCAACGCATAAGCTCAGCCTCCCTAGGATTTGAGAACAAACGTTTTAAGCGATCAATTACTGGAAGATACCACATCACCAAAGCTGGGATCTTTGACATCTTTTTTCCATCCATGTCATCAAAAGTGTCATCGTCACTTTCAGGTCCAATAGTGGATTTCTTGTTTTTTTTTCTTCGGGAATTTTTTTACACAGTCTTGATTGTAGCTCTTCTTGTATCGACTGACATTGCAATCTGGGCATCTTGATGCGTTCTCAAAATCGCCACGATACAGAATACAATGGTTCGGACATGCATGAATTTTTTGCACAACCAGAGCTATGGGAGATATAAGCTTCTTCGCTTTATAAGTGCTTGTTGGTAGTTTGTTGGGTTTTGGTAGTAATTGGGATAAAAAATTCAAAAGATCTGTGAAGCTAGTATCAGACCATCCGGCGCTAGCCTTCAACTTCAGAAGTTTTAGAACTGTACGCAGTGTAGTAAACTCTTTGTCACAACCCTTTGATTCATCATATAAAGGTTCTTTTGAGGCACTTTCCAGTCCCTCCATTTTAGATAGCCCTTTCTGCGATCCCACAGAACTCAACATTTCTGGTTCCATATGGCGCAACATCTCTTCGCAATCAAATTCTTCATCAAAATCTTGATTAGCATCCACATTATCCACTTTACCATCAACTTTAAGATCTAAAATTCAGACAACTCTCTTGTCATTACCAGGCACTTCACACGGATCCAACTCACCATGTTCTGACCATATCGTGTAATTGTTTTTAAACCCTCTTTTTAGCAGATGTGATTGGATTACTCCTGTATCTCTCCAAGCTATCTTATTATCACAATCGATGCACGGACATAATATCTCCTTGCTCTTTCGCAAATTCGCGTGCTTGTTGGCCGCTTCAATAAAGCTTCTCAAATTTCGAATATACGACGGATGTGGTCTTGGCACATTGTACATCCAACCTCGGTCCATTACCTATCCCTATATTGATTAACATTAATAAAATCATTAATTAATTGAATTCATCCATAAAACATGAAACGAATTGATGTGCATGAAAATGAAACAAACATTGCAGCAATAGGTACCTTGAGGTGAGACAACTGTGTTTTTAAAGAATCTTTAAACTAGATCAACTATTATAAGTCCAAATCTTGAATTCCAAAGCTTTTCTTCAAATCCGGTCTATATTACAAAATTGAGGCAAAAAATCGCATCAAAATAAGAAAGAAAACAAATGGAGATCATATATATGCATAAACTATTGAAATCAATCAATAAACTCAAAAACAAAACCTTCTCCCTGTAGATCTCAAAAAAACCTGCCGCCGCTACAGTGCTGTCAATGTTCTGGGAGTTAGGGTTCTGGAACCCGTGGGGGGCTAGTCCTTTTATAGTGTACACACATCACAGGCGGATATTTAGATAAACCGCCTGTGATAGATAACATCACAGGCGGTTTTTTACTCCGACCGCCTGTGAAGTTAATCTATCACAGGCGGTCGGAATAAACAACCGCCTGTGATGTTATCTATCACAGGCGGTTTTTCTAAATATCCGCCTGTGATTGTTTACAATATAAAAGGCTTGTTGGTCGGCAGGAACCCTAACTCTTCCTGCCCGAGCTGACACAGTTGCGCCGCCAGGCTGCCGCCGTGTCCCCGTCCCCGAGCACGAGCCCGAGCGCCGCCGTCCTCGTCCCCGAGCCCGAGCGCCGCCGTCCCCGTCCCCGAGCCCGAGCGCCGCCATCCCCGAGCCAGAGTGCCGAGTGCACCGCCGTCCCTGAGCCCGAGCGCCGCCGTCCCCTTCACCGAGCCCGAGCGCCGGCGTCCCCTTCACCGAGCCCGAGCGCCGAGTCCCCGAGCCCAAGCGCCACCGTCACGGTCCCCGAGCCCGAAGCGCCGTCGTCCCTGAGCTCTTTCTTCTTCCTCTCGAAGTAAGGTCGAAGTTCAGGTTCCATTTCTTCTTCCCCGAGCTCTTAATTCACATACGCCGCCATACAAATGTTGGTGATTAGTACAACAGATCAACATTGCTATCATTGTGAAGGGGAAATTTGCTATCATTGCTGGTCATTGTCTAGAAATGGAACCTGAACTTGCTGGTCATTGCTATCATTACAATAGAGCAACAGACCAGCAATTTTTATTACATAGACGATGACCAGCAATTTCTATAGTACAACAGACCAGCATATGTTGTAATCAACATTGCTAGAAATGGAACCTGAACTTCGGCAAACACTAGTCGTCATATGCATCTCTTGATCTGTTGTAATTCAGTCGACCAGCATATACATTGAACTCAATGCCAACTTTTTTATTCTGAAATGGGGATACTCACTTCTACAATAGACAGCTTACTTGACATTTAAATTTGAACCAAAGAAAAAGATGTCTCCTACGCACAGATTTTCTTCTAGGAAATAGTAACAAGGTTGCTTCTAGAAAACAAGCTTAAAAAAGAAACATGTCTATACATGTAACATAATTTCTCCTGGGAAACGAGCTTCAAAACGAAACATGTCTACAACAAATTGTGTATATGCATTTGAAAGGGAATTAGGCTTACACCTATTTCCTAAACTAATTTTGGTGGTTGAATTGCCCAACACAAATAATTGGACTAACTAGTTTGCCCTAGTTTATAAGTTCTACAGGTGGCAAAGGTTCACAATAAGCCAATAAAAAGATCAAGAGAAAGGGTTCAAACAAAGGAGCAAAGGGATAACCGAAGGCACCCTGGTCGGGCGCACCGGACTGTCCGGTGGACCAGGGAACTCCAAGCTGAACTTCGCACCTTCGGGAATTCTCAGAGCCGGCGCGCTATAATTCACCGGACTGTCCGGTGCTCTAAGAGGACGCGGCTCTGAACTCGCCAGCTTCGGGAATTTGCATCGGCTGCTCCGCTATAATTCACCGGACATGTCTGGTGTACACCGGACTATCCGGTGTAACTGCGGGGCAACGACTACTTCGGCGCCAACGGCTACCTGCAGGCGCATTAAATGCGCGCCAGCGCGCGCAGGAGTCAAGCACGCCCATGCTGGCGCACCGGACACCCCACAGTGCATGTCCGGTGCGCCACCGGACATCCAGGCGGGCCCAGCAGTCAGAGCTCCAACGGTCGGAACCCTAACGGCCGGGTGACGTGGCTGGTGCACCGGACATGTCTGGTGTGCACCGGACTGTCCGGTGCACCATACGACAGACAGCCTCCACCAAACGGCTAGTTTGGTGGTTGGGGCTATAAATACCCCCAACCACCCCACATTCAAGTCATCCAAGTTTTCAACCTTCCAACCACTTACAAGAGCTAGGCATTCAATTCTAGACACAATCAAGTGATCAAATCCTCTCCAATTCCACACAAGGCTTTAGTGATTAGCGAGAGAGATTTGCCGTGTTCTTTTGAGCTCTTGCGCTTGGATTGCTTCTTTCTTTCTCACTTGTTCTTGTGATCAAAGCTCACTTGTAATCAAGGCAAGAGACACCAATTGTGTGGTGGTCCTTGCGGGGAAGCTTTGTTCCCGGTTTGATTTGAGAAGAGAAGCTCACTCGGTCCGCGGGACCGTTTGAGAGAGGGTAAGGGTTGAAAGAGACCCGGCCTTTGTGGCCTCCTCAACGGGGAGTAGGTTTGCGAGAACCGAACCTCGGTAAAACAAATCCGTGTGTCACACTCTTCATTCGCTTGCGATTTGTTTTGCTCCCTCTCTCTCGGACTCATTATTATTTCTAATGCTAACCCGGCTTGTAGTTGTGATTAATTTTGTAAATTTCAGTTTCGCCCTATTCATCCCCCTCTAGGCGACTTTCAATTGGTATCAGAGCCCGGTGCTTCATTAGAGCCTAACCGCTCGAAGTGATGTCGGGAGATCACACCAAGAGGGAGATGGAGACCGGCGACAAGCCCACTACGAGTCACGGGAGCACTTCATCGGAAGAGTCCCGCACCAAGAGGAAGGAGAAGAAGAAGAACTCCTCCAACAAAGGGAAGGGGAAGGAGAAGAAATCCTCTTCCCACAAGTCGCATTGGAGAGGCGACAAGCACAAGAGGATGAGGAAAGTGGTCTACTACGAGACCGACTCTTCATCACCATCGACCTCCGACTCTGATGCGCCGTCCGTAACTTCTAAGCGCCAAGAGCGCAAGAAGTATAGTAAGATCCCCCTACGCTATCCCCACATTTCAAAGCGTACTCCTCTACTCTCCGTTCCATTAGGCAAACCACCGGTTTTTGACAGTGAAGATTATAATATGTGGAGTGACAAAATGAGGCACCATCTAACCTCACTCCACACAAGCATATGGAATGTTGTTGAGTTTGGCGTACAGGTACCATCCGTAGGGGATGAAGACTACGACTCGGACGAGGTGGCCCAAATCCACCACTTTAACTCCCAAGCAACCACTATACTCCTCGCCTCTCTAAGTCGAGAGGAGTATAACAAGGTGCAAGGGTTAAAAAGTGCGAAGGAAATTTGGGACGTACTCAAGACCGCGCACGAAGGAGACGAGGTGACAAAGATCACCAAGCGGGAAACGATCGAGGGGGAGCTCGGTCGCTTCATGATTCACCAAGGGGAGGATCCACAAGCTATGTACAACCGCTTGAAGACCTTGGTGAACCAAGTGCGCAACCTCGGGAGCGAAAAATGGGATGACCATGAGATGGTCAAGGTTATTCTTAGATCCCTCGTATTTCTTAACCCTACACAAGTGCAATTAATTCGAGGTGATCCTAGATATAAGCTAATGTCTCCCGAGGAGGTTATAGGAAAATTTGTGAGCTTTGAACTAATGATTAAAGGCTCAAAGAAAATCATCGAGCAAGGCACCTCCTCCACGCCCGAGGCACAATCGGTCGCTTTCAAGGCGACGGAAGAAAAGAAGGAGGAGGCTACTCCAAGTCGAACACCCATCGACGCCTCCAAGCTCGACAACGAGGAGATGGCGCTCATCATCAAGAGCTTCCGTCAAATCCTCAAGCAAAGGAGGGGGAAAGACTACAAGCCTCGCTCCAAGAAAGTATGCTACAAGTGTGGTAAGCCTGGTCATTTTATTGCTAAATGTCCATTATCTAGTGATAGTGACAGGGGCAACGACAAGAAGGGGAGAAGAAAGGAGAAGAAGAGACACTACAAGAAGAAGGGCGGCGATGCCCACGTGTGCCGCGAGTGGGACTCCGACGAGAGCTCCACTGACTCCTCCTCCGACGAGGACGCCGCCAACATCGCCGTCACCAAGGGACTTCTCTTCCCCAACGTCGGCCACAAGTGCCTCATGGCCAAGGACGGCAAACGGAAGAAGGTTAAATCCAAATCCTCCACTAAATATGAGTCCTCTAGTGATGAGAATGCTAGTGATGAGGAGGATAATTTGCGTACCCTTTTTGCCGACCTAAACATGCAACAAAAGGAAAAACTAAATGAGCTAATTAGTGCCATCTATGAAAAGGATGATCTCTTGGACTCCCAAGAGGACTTCCTAATCAAGGAAAATAAAAAGCATGTTAAGGTTAAGAATGCTTATGCTCTAGAAGTAGAAAAATGTGAGAAATTATCTAGTGAGCTAAGCACATGCCATGACACTATTGCCAACCTTAGAAATGAAAATACCAAATTAATTGCTAAGGTTGGTTCTCATGTTTGTGATATTTCAATTCCCAATCTTAGAAATGATAATGATGATTTGCTTGCTAAGATTGAAGAATTAAACATTTCTCTTGCTAGCCTTAGAAATGAGAAAGAGAAATTGATTGCTAAGGCTAAAGAATTAGATGTTTGCAATGTTACAATTTCCAATCTTAGAGATAACAATGATATTTTGCATGCTAAGATTGTTGAACTTAATTCTTGCAAACCCTCTACATCTACCATTGAGCATGTTCCTATTTGCACTAGATGTAGATATGTTGATGTTGATGATATTCATGATCACATGGTCTTAATTAAACAACAAAATGATCATATAGCAAAATTAGATGCTAAAATTGCCGAGCATAACTTAGAAAACGAAAAGTTTAAATTTGCTAGAAGTATGCTCTATAATGGGAGACGCCCTTGCATCAAGGATGGCATTGGCTTCCAAAGGGGAGACAATGTCAAACTTAGTGTCCCTCCTAAAAATTTATCTAACTTTGTTAAGGGCAAGGCTCCCATGCCTCAGGATAACGAGGGTTACATTTTGTACCCTGCCGGTTATCCCGAGAGCAAAATTAGGAGAATTCATTCTAGGAAGTCTCACTCTGGCCCTAACCATGCTTTTATGTATAAGGGTGAGACATCTAGCTCTAGGCAACCAACCCGTGCTAAGTTGCCTAGAAAGAAAACTTCTAGTGCATCAAATGATCATAACATTTCATTTAAAACTTTTGATGCATCTTATGTTTTGACTAACAAATCCGGCAAGGTAGTTGCCAAGTTTGTTGGGGGCAAACACAAGGGCTCTAAGACTTGTGTTTGGGTACCCAAAGTTCTTGTGTCTAATGCCAAAGGACCCAAAACCGTTTGGGTACCTAAAGTCAAGAACTAAACTTGTTTTGTAGGTTTATGCATCCGGTGGCTCAAGTTGGATCATCGATAGCGGGTGCACAAACCACATGACAGGGGAGAAGAAGATGTTCTCCTCCTACGAGAAAAACCAAGATCCCCAACGAGCTATCACGTTCGGGGATGGAAACCAAGGTTTGGTCAAAGGTTTGGGTAAAATAGCTATATCTCCTGACCATTCCATTTCCAATGTTTTTCTTGTAGATTCTTTAGATTACAATTTGCTTTCCGTTTCACAATTATGTCAAATGGGCTACAACTGTCTATTTACTGATGTAGGTGTCACTGTCTTTAGAAGAAGTGATGATTCAATAGCATTTAAGGGAGTGTTAGAGGGTCAGCTATACTTGGTAGATTTTGATAGAGCTGAACTCGACACTTGCTTAATTGCTAAGACTAACATGGGTTGGCTCTAGCACCGCCGACTAGCTCATGTTGGAATGAAGAATCTTCATAAGCTTCTAAAGGGAGAGCACATTTTAGGACTAACAAATGTTCATTTTGAGAAAGACAGGATTTGTAGCGCATGCCAAGCTAGGAAGCAAGTTGACACTCATCATCCACACAAGAACATCATGACAAGTGACAGGCCACTGGAGCTCCTACACATGGATTTATTCGGCCCGATCGCTTACATAAGCATCGGCGGGAGTAAGTACTGTCTAGTTATTGTGGATGATTATTCTCGCTTCACTTGGGTGGTCTTTTTGCAGGAAAAATCCCATACCCAAGAGACCTTAAAGGGATTCTTGAGACGGGCTCAAAATGAGTTCAGCTTAAGGATCAAGAAAATTAGAAGCGACAACAGGACGGAGTTCAAGAACTCACAAATTGAAGGCTTCCTTGAGGAGGAGGGCATCAAGCATGAGTTCTCTTCTCCCTACACCCCACAACAAAATGGTGTAGTGGAGAGGAAGAATCGAACTCTATTGGACATGGCAAGAACCATGCTTGATGAGTACAAGACACAGATCGTTTTTGGGCCGAGGCGGTCAACACCGCCTGCTACGCCATCAATCGGTTATATCTACACCGAATCCTCAAGAAGACATCCTATGAACTCCTAACCGGTAAAAAGCCCAATATTTCATATTTTAGAGTTTTTGGTAGCAAATGCTTTATTCTTGTTAAGAGAGGTAGAAAATCTAAATTTGCTCCTAAAACTGTAGAAGGCTTTTTACTAGGATATGACTCAAACACAAGGGCATATAGAGTCTTTAACAAGTCCTCAGGACTTGTTGAAGTTTCTTGTGACGTTGTGTTTGATGAAACTAACGGCTCTCAAGTAGAGCAAGTTGATCTTGATGAGATAGGTGAAGAACAGGCTCCGTGCATCGCGCTAAGGAACATGTCCATTGGGGATGTGTGCCCTAAGGAATCCGAAGAGCCTCCACATGCACAAGATCAACCATCCTCCTCCACATAAGCATCTCCACCAACCCAAAATGAGGACGAGGCTCAAGCTGATGAAGGAGAAGATCAAAGAGATGAGCCACCTCAAGATGACAGCAATGATCAAGGGGGAGATGCAAACGTTCAAGACAAGGAGGATGAAGAAACAAGACCGCCACACCCAAGAGTCCACCAAGCAATCCAACGAGATCACCCCCTCGACACCATCCTCGGCGATATTCATAAGGGGGTAACTACTCGATCTCGTGTTGCACATTTTTGTGAGCATTACTCTTTTGTTTCCTCTATTGAGCCACACAGGGTAGAGGAAGCACTCCAAGATTCGGATTGGGTGATGGCGATGCAAGAGGAGCTCAACAACTTCACGAGGAACGAGGTATGGCATTTGGTTCCACGTCCTAACCAAAATGTTGTAGGAACCAAGTGGGTCTTCCGCAACAAGCAAGATGAGCATGGTGTGGTGACAAGGAACAAAGCCCGACTTGTGGCCAAGGGATACTCCCAAGTCGAAGGTTTGGATTTCGGTGAAACCTATGCACCCGTAGCTAGGCTTGAGTCAATTCGCATATTATTGGCCTATGCTACTTACCATGGCTTCAAGCTTTACCAAATGGACGTGAAGAGTGCCTTCCTCAATGGACCAATCAAGGAAGAGGTCTATGTTGAGCAACCTCCCAGCTTTGAAGATAGTGAGTACCCTAACCATGTCTATAGGCTCTCTAAGGCGCTTTATGGGCTCAAGCAAGCCCCAAGAGCATGGTATGAATGCCTAAGAGATTTCCTTATTGCTAATGGCTTCAAAGTTGGAAAAGCCGATCCTACTTTATTCACTAAAACTCTTGACAATGATTTGTTTGTATGCCAAATTTATGTTGATGATATTATATTTGGGTCTACTAACGAATCTACATGTGAAGAATTTAGTAGGATCATGACATAGAAATTCGAGATGTCTATGATGGGGGAGTTGAAGTATTTTCTAGGATTCCAAGTCAAGCAACTCCAAGAAGGCACCTTCATTAGCCAAACAAAGTATACTCAAGACATTCTAACCAAGTTTGGAATGAAGGATGCTAAGCCCATCAAGACACCCATGGGAACCAATGGGCATCTCGACCTCGACACGGGAGGTAAATCCGTCGATCAAAAGGTATACCGGTCGATGATAGGTTCATTACTTTATTTATGTGCATCTCGATCGGACATTATGCTTTCCGTATGCATGTGTGCAAGATTCCAAGCCGACCCTAAGGAATCACACCTTACGGCCGTAAAACGAATCTTGAGATATTTGGCTTATACTCCTAAGTTTGGGCTTTGGTACCCTCGGGGATCCACATTTGATTTGATTGGTTATTCGGATGCCGATTGGGCGGGGTGTAAGATTAATAGAAAGAGCACATCGGGGACTTGCCAGTTCTTGGGAAGATCCTTGGTGTCTTGGGCTTCAAAGAAGCAAAATTCGGCCACTCTTTCTACCGCCGAAGCCGAGTACATTGCCGCAGGCCATTGTTGCGCGCAATTGCTTTGGATGAGGCAAACCCTGCGGGACTATGGTTACAAATTAACCAAAGTTCCTCTTCTATGTGATAATGAGAGTGCAATCCGCATGGCGGATAATCCCGTTGAGCATAGCCTTACTAAACACATAGCCATTCAGTATCATTTTCTTAGGGATCACCAACAAAAGGGGGATATCGAGATTGCATACATTAACACTAAAGATCAATTAGCCGATATCTTTACCAAGCCACTAGATGAACAAACTTTTACCAAACTTAGGCATGAGCTCAATATTCTTGATTCTAGGAATTTCTTTTGCTAATTTGCACACATAGCCTATAAGTATACCATTGATCATGTCTCTTTTATATATGCTATGACTAATGTGTTTTCAAGTGTATTTCAAACCAAGTCGTAGGTATATTGAAAGGGAATTGGAGTCTTCGGCGAAGACAAAGGCTTCCACTCCTCTCTACTACTCATCCTTCGCCGTCGCTCCGCATCACTCTCCGTCTTTGGTATAATCTTCACTCATATGTTTTATTTGCCAAAGGGGAGATAGTAGTTAGATAAGGGCTTATATCTCACTCAAAGTATCCGTTTTTGGCGATTCATGCCAAAGGGGGAGAAAGTATGAGCCCAAAGCAAAAGGACCGCACCACCACCCTAATTTTAAAATAATTTTCAATTGATAAATTTTGAATTAGTATCTCTTTGTGTTCTAAAGGGGGAGAAAGTAGTAATTTCAAAATTGATATCTTAAAACCCTCTTGAACACTAAGAGGAGAATTTATTTGAGGGGGAGTTTTGTTTAGTCAAAGGAAAAGCATTTCAAACAAGAGGAGAAAATTTCAAAACTTGAAAATGCTTAGCAAAATCTTACTCATTTACCTTTGACTATTTTGCAAAAGAACTTTGAAAAGTATTTACAAAAAGAATTTGCAAAAACAAAACTTATGGTGCAAGCATGGTCCAAAATGTTAAAAATAAAGAAACAATCCATGAATATCTAGTAAGTAATATTTATTGGCTCAATTCTAAGTAACCTTTGCACTTACACTTTGCAAACTAGTTCAATTATGCACTTCTATACTTGCTTTGGTTTGTGTTGGCATCAATCACCAAAAAGGGGGAGATTGAAAGGGAATTAGGCTTACACCTATTTCCTAAACTAATTTTGGTGGTTGAATTGCCCAACACAAATAATTGGACTAACTAGTTTGCCCTAGTTTATAAGTTCTACAGGTGGCAAAGGTTCACAATAAGCCAATAAAAAGATCAAGAGAAAGGGTTCAAACAAAGGAGCAAAGGGATAATCGAAGGCACCCTGGTCGGGCGCACCGGACTGTCCGGTGGACCAGGGAACTCCAAGCTGAACTTCGCACCTTTGGGAATTCTCAGAGCCGGCGCGCTATAATTCACCAGACTGTCTGGTGTACACCGGACAGTGTCAGGTGCTCCAAGAGGACGCGGCTCTGAACTCGCCAGCTTCGGGAATTCGCATCGGCTGCTCCACTATAATTCACCGGACATGTATGGTGTACACCGGACTGTCCGGTGTAACTGCGGGGCAACGGCTACTTCGGTGCCAACGGCAACCTGCAGGTGCATTAAATGCGCGCCAGCGCGCGCAGGAGTCAGGCACGCCCATGCTGGCGCACCGGACACCCCACAGTGCATGTCCGGTGCGCCACCGGACATCCAGGCGGGCCCAGCAGTCAGAGCTCCAACGGTCGGAACCCTAACGGCCGGGTGACGTGGCTGGCGCACCGGACATGTCCGGTGTGCACCGGACTGTCCGGTGCACCATACGACAGACTGTCGGTGTTTAGGGTCCGACCGCACACCCGGGGTTGCCCCTCAAGGTGTTTTAGAAGTAGGAAGGTGTCGACAACTGTAGCAAAATGGTTCGTGCTGATCGCACGAGGGACAGTGGACAAGGTTTGCAGGTTCGGGCCGCTTAAAGATGCGTAACACCCTACGTCCTGATGAGTATGCTTGGTGGATGTGATTACAAGAGAGCTCTCTGGATCAAGAATACAGAGAGTTGGCGTGAGTGGCTAAGTAATGGGTCGATCCATCTGAAGGGGTGCCCCCTAGGCCTTATATACTCGACCGTGGGGCGGTACACATGATGAGATAACAACGAGTGGCTAAAAGATAGTGAACCTCTCGAGATTATCCTTTACGTAACTCTCGCCGACTTATCCTCACGTGGCTTCGTTGCATGGAGGCCCCGACGCGGGAAAGTCGGATCTCTGTTGCGGCCAATGGCTCGGCGCTATGGGCCGTCCGGGTTTGCATCAATCCGGCCCCATGTCGCTCCGCATTGCTGGTCGTCTTTCCCCAGGCCCACGAAAGAATAACCTTACGATTTATTGGGCCCTTGGGCCTTTCGTGAGGTCCTTTACTCTTTTAGTGGACCCGGGGGATATCTATCCCCCACAAGCCCCCGATCTTTGGGTTAATTTAGAGGTAATCAACCCGAAGATCCCAGGTCCAGCTTGTAGGTGATTTGAAGAAAGATGATTCCTTGCTGTTCTCTCCTACTTCGATCACTTGTTGACCAGAGCCTAGCTTTGTGCCTGTGCCTTAGAGATCGGCATTCCTGTTTGTGGGATTCTGAACCTCATTGGGTGCACCGGAGGTGCACCCAATGGGTGTAGCCCCCGAGCTTCGAGTAGATTTTAGAAGATAATCTACTCGAAGGTCTTCATCAGAAATTACTTCCATTTGTGTTCCTTTATTCCAGTTGAGGATTGGCTCCTTAATCTTGTCCCCTGCCCTTAGAAATTGGTGCTATCCTGGCTTAGAATGATAATCCATGGGGTGCACCGAAGGTGCACCCAATGGGTGTAGCCCCCGACCTTCAAGTGGATTTTTTGAGGATAATTCGCTTGAAGGTCTTCTTTTTGTGTCCTTTTGCTGAAGAATACTCTTTCTGCTTATAAAAAGTTGGCATGATGTCATCCGTGTTATGTCATCAATATTATGCTTCGGAGGTCAGCATGTGTTTTGTCTTTTGCAACTGAATTTGCAGTCCTTCCATATCTTGCTGAGTAGCATAGTGTATTTGCTCTGCAACTGATTGGACGTTCGATGGACGTTCTCTGTCTAGTCTTCAAGTCATGTCTGTCGACCATATTTTGCACTCTGCTGACTATATTTGGCTTCCTTTTAACTCTTGTTGATATCTTATTTTTGTCTTGAGGCATTCACTGCATGCTCTGCACAGATGTGACCATTTTGAAAATATACTGACAATTCCTGGGCGTCCCCCCCCCAATGGGTGTGGGCAAGGGACGGCTTGGTACGCTGAGTGTTTTAACCGGCTGCTTCTGAGTTGTAATGTGATGGGACGGCGAGTGTAATCATATCTTTTGCGCTGTTGACTGGAGTCCCAATGGGTGTAGTGCTGCATGAAACGGCGTCCGCCGCCTGACGTGTCTTTGGACGGGTGGAGGTGTATATTGAATGCTTAGCGACTGTTCAGTGACCACTGTTGGAGGTGAGCGGTTGCCTTCTTTTCCTATAAATAGTGCCCTTGCCTGCCTGATTTTTTCACATCTCTCGCTGTTCTCCATTGCCTGCTTTCTTTCTTCTATCTGCATTTCCACCATGGGCAAGAAACGCAAGCGCGAACCAACTCCTTCGTCTGAAGACTTCGGTGACTCGGAGTATTCAGAGGAGGAGTTCTCCTCTGAATCCGAGGGGTCTCCGGCTCCCGTCCCCCTGCGTGAGTCGTCTGACGACTCAGACGACTCCCAGGGGCTCGCGGCGGAAGTCTGGTCGTACATCCGGGCCGTCGAGCGCTCCGGGCTCGAGGGCTCGGATGAGTCCGAGTACTCTTCGGAGGAGGAGGACTCGGACGACGGCGGCGAGGGCGGGGACGACGACGACGACGACGACGATGACGACGACGACGATGACGACGATGACGACGACGACGACGACGACGACGACGACGACGACGGCGGCGGCTGCACCAGGGGCGGCGGTGACAGGGGCGGCACCAAGAGCGGCGGCGGCGGGGGCGGCACCAAGAGTGGCGGCGGCGGCGGGGGCAGGGCCAGTGGCTAGATGCCACTGGTCCTTTTAAGTATTAATATAGATTAGAAATAGTATAGTTAGATAATGTAGTAGTATTAGTAACGTAGAGTAGTATAGTGTAGTGTAGTAGTAGCAGTAGCAGTAGAGTGTAGTTTAGTAGTAGAAATAGGGAAGTATCAACTCATAATGGGTTGATTTGTAAATGTTATCACTTCCCTTGAATGAAAAACAAGTTTGGTTTCCTTTTGATGACTTGTTTCGTCTGACTATGAATCTGAGTTTTTTGAGGCCGTAGATGAACGGCTTGATCATTATACTGATGCTTCCAAGCAATATTGCAGTCTGTATCAATGTTTTTAGAAGTAATGCCGAGTGATCGGAAGTCGCCGTCGACATTTTAGAAGTAATGCCGAGTGGTTGAACTCCAGATCATCGTTTTAGAGGCAACGCCGAGTGACTAAGTAGTGACTTCGGCATTTTAGAGGCAATGCCGAACAATTTAACTCAAGGTCAGCGTTTTAGAGGCAACGCCGAGTGATTGAGGGTCAACGTTGGCGTTTTTAGGAGTAATACCGAACAGTTGAACCCGAGGTCAGTGTTTTAGAAGCAACACTAAGTTATTGAACTCGAGATCAGCGTTTTAGAGGCAACACCGAGTGAGTGAAGGTCAACGTCGGCATTTTAGAAGTAATGCCGAGTGACTAAACTCGAGATCAGCGTTTTAGAGGCAACGCCGAGTGATTGAATAGTGACGTCGGCGTTTTAGAGGCAGCGCCGAGTTATTGAACTCGAGGTCAGCGTTTTAGAGGCAGCGCCGAGTGATTGAAGGTCAACGTCGGCATTTTAGAAGTAATGCCGAACGATTGAACTCAAGATCAGCGTTTTAGAGGCAACGCCGAGTGACTGGATAGTGACGTCGGCGTTTTAGAGGCAGCGCCGAGTTATTGAACTCGAGGTCAGCGTTTTAGAGGCAACGCCGAGTGATTGAAGGTCAACGTCGGCATTTTAGAAGTAATGCCGAACGATTGAACTCAAGATCAGCGTTTTAGAGGCAACGCCGAGTGACTGGATAGTGACGTCGGCATTTTAGTGGCAATGCCGAGTTATTTCGAGGGTTAGCACCCGAGTAAGGAGAGGGCCCACCAGTTTTCTGGGAAATAACTGCCGAATGACCACGTGGCATGCTGGGATTTCGGAAATAACCGCCGAGTGATGACTGGGCACTTTTTGAAATGGTGTCTGGTCCGAGAATATCCCATAAGAATTGCACTTTTAGCCGCCTTTGCTTTCCGCGCCCTAGTTTTTGCATTCGTGCTTCCAAATCTCCTCTGCGCTTGCCTCCAATTTGCTCGCTGGTGAAATCGAGATGGCTCCCAAGAGGAAAATCGCGAGTTCTTCCGCTGTGGTGATTCCCCCAATTGATCCCAACAGCCAGTTGCCTTTCGCAGGTAACCACATGTCCAACATCTCTGAAACTGAACTCCTCCACCTCGTGTCCATCGGGGTTCTTCCTCCGCGGGAACTCTGTTCTTGGCGGATTTGCCATGGAACTACGGTCCCGACGGAGGATACCCACGAGTCTGTGGTTTACGCTCCCTTTCTTCTCCGTGGCCTTGGCCTTCCTATTTCTCCCTTTTTCCGTGGTCTTCTTGATTTCTACCACATCAACTTAACCCATCTGAACCCTAATTCAATTCTGCAAATTTCTATCTTCGTCCACTTATGTGAGGCCTTTCTTGGTGTGCTGCCGCATTTTGGATTGTGGAAACACCTGTATCACTGTCGCCCTGGGATGGCCGGGGGACAGCATCAGTTGGTTGGAGGTGCCAGCTTGGAGATGCGCCGGGGACGGAAAACTGAGTATCTTGAGATCCCCCTTAAAGACAGCATTAAGGGATGGCGCCTGGAATGGTTTATAGTTGATAACTATGGAAATTCTCTCCCCCCCCCGGTCAGGAAGACAGCCAGATGTTCGCACCCCGAGCTGGACCGAGTCTCCCACAGACGAGGAGGTGGCTGAAGCTAGTGTGCTGTTAGCTGAAGTTGGGCTATTGAAAGAGAGGGGTTTAACCGCTGAAGCTATAGTCGCTGACTTTGTCTTCAAAAACATTCAGCCACTGAAAGACAGGGCCCACCCGGCTTATCTGTATCAAGGGCTAGCCGACCCAACTCGAGTTACCAATGGAAGGATCCCTTCTGCAGATTTGGTGAGCCGGCTGGAGATGATTCTCAGAGGCAAAGTATCCAATGTTGGTGCTCCGGTGGCGTATTCAGCCTGGAATCTGCCTCCTGCCAAGGCCTTCACTCGCTTCGTGTCAAACCCGCCTTCAACTGATGGCAATTTGGGCCTTAGAACGCGGCCCTCTGATGAGGAGGTTAGTGCTTTGGTTGCTTCACTTGGGAAAATCCCTGATGATGAAAGACAAACCCATTTCGAGGTGCCTTCGGATCCTACTGATACTGAAATAAATGCTGTGCTTGACATGTTGGCCGAGGATTCTTCTGACGCTATTCCTACTGAGACATTGGCAGTGGCACCTCTCCCAGAGGTCGGTATAGTCTTGGATGTCCAGAGACCTGTCCGTGCTCGCTCGAAGCGTCCCCGCCGAACCAATCAGACTGATCTTTCTGTTGATGAGCAGAAAAAGAAGAAGAGACGTATTCGGCGAGTATCTAGTTTGAATCAGGGTGCTGGTCCCTCGGCTCCTGCTGATGAGGAGGTTCCTGCATCTGAATTTGCTGATGCTGATCCCAATGGGTGTGGTCCATCTGTTGCTGATCCCAATGGGTGTGGTGCCGGTGTTGCTGATGAAGATGACGAAGAGGAAGAGGATGAGGTTCCTTTGATTCGAAAGAACAGTCGGCAATTCCTCGCCAGTGGGGAAAGTAGTGGGGTTCCCTCCCCGGCTTTATCTGCTCTTGTTGGTCTGCAAAACATATCCCTGGCCGACTTTGATCAAACTCTCGAGGATATGGTCCCAGAGGACTTGTTATCAGGGCCAGTGGACGATGCCGCGACGGAAACTTGTGGTGCTGTGCCGGACGCTGGGTTGAGGTCATCCCGTGCCTCATCAACTTTAGAGCACGATCTTGAGGGACGGGATGTTAACTTGGATTGTCCTGATTCCATGGAACTAACCGAGGGCCCGCTAACCTTGGAGACGGTTACTGCTGAAAATTTGGACCCCAAGGATGGTGTCGACACATGTCCAGCCCCCGAGGGTGTCGTGGGGGACGACTTAGCCCGGGCGAAGAGTGCAAGCTACTGCCCAGCCCCCGAGGGTGTTGCCGGGGATAACCCGGCTCAAGTGGGCAGTGCCGACTATGGCCCGGTCCCCGGGGGTGCCCAGACAGGATCTCCCTCCGGCACTTCCATGAACGTTCACGCTGGGTCACCTCCACACTCTGGCTGCATGGCGGTGGCCCAAACTTCAGACCGGGGCGTCGCTTTAGAGGGCAGCGTCCCCGTTGATCGAGTATCCAGTTATGCTGAAGGAGATGAACTGATTCCCACTGTTCCATTGCATGCTGCTTCGGGTGATGACCTTGCGCCTGGTTATCATCTGATTTCTCCTGATTTGGGGATCCCTTCGTTCTTCTCCAACCTCCAGGTACTGTGCTGTTTCTTAGCTTGATTTTTACATTGCCTGAACTCTTGCCATTATGCTCATCTGCTCTTCTCATCAGACTTTGGTGGATGGGATGACCACCCAGCTGAAATTGCATGGTGCTCCTATTCCAGAAGTGGCTTCATCTTTTCCGTGTTGGAATCCAGTGTTACTTCGTCGTCGTGTATCCGAGTTGGAGGCGATTAACGCTGGTTAGTGCCCTTTTTCTTTTCTTCGCGTTTGTTGTGGACTGCTTGACCCTCTGACCTTGTTTTGTTTGATTACCTCTTACTAGGAATGACTCGGCAGACTGCACTTCTTGAGGAGAAACATTCTCAGGATCGAGCTGAATTGACTCAGCGATGCACTGATCTTGAGGAAAAGTATTCTCAAAGTCAGATCGAACTGAGTCAGGTTTCTGCTGCCTTGGATGATGCCAATGCGTTGAGTTCTTCTCTGCATGCCCAGCTTGACTCTGAAAAGGTGATATATGAAACTGCACTTTTTTCTTGCCGTGCTCCTATTGTTTGCCTGGTTTTCTGAAAGAACTGATTTGCGCTTGCAGGAGGAAAAACGCATCCTTGCCGCTTCTCGAGACAATCTTGATAGGTTGTATCGAGATTCTAGCAACTCGCTGACCATCTTGGAGAGAAGTCATCGCTTTTCCATGGAGGAGTTGAACAATCTTCGCTATAAGTTGCAGGAGTCCTTGGATGATGTGATTCGCCTTCGGGAGTTGATATCAGCTAAAGACGTTGTCATCAAGAATCTGCGTGCTTCCAAAAAATCTGTTACCCAGGAGCTAGAGGCTGCCCAGTCGGCTGTCAAGGCTGCTGAAGAAACTTCCAATACTCTGAGAGCCCAACGCGATAGGGCCATGGACAAGGCCATTCGAGCGGGACGAATTCTGATGAGGAGGCCTGGCGTAGTCGTTCCTGAAGATATAAGGGCCGACGTGAACGCTGCCCCTGACTCCTCGAGTCGTCCTTCTTCGTCAACTGCTCCTGGAAAAGACATTGCAAAATAGAGAAAACATTTCGCATGCTCCAAGCGCGCAGCTTGCATGATTGAATATTTGTCAGAGAACACCAATTTATTTGAGTGACATAGTTATTCTATCATTGTATCAGGATTTTTTAGTTCAATGAGTTTGGTAGTAATGATGCATGATGACTATGAATTTTGCATGTGGGATATGGAGATCATCCCCTGAATTAAATAGGCGAGAGCATGTTGCATTGGTCTTAAGCAAGCGCCAATTGGAGTTGATTGCTTCGTTAGCTGGGCATAGTGGTCGCCCTGAGTTAAGTAAAGCATGAGCATGTTGCACCGCCTTAAGTCGTTGCCGACTTAAGTCGATTGCTCCGTTAGCAGGGCATAGTGGTCACCCCAAGTTAAGTAAGCGTGAGCATGTTGCACCGCCTTAAGTCATTGCCGACTTAAGTCGATTGCTCCGTTAGCAGGGCATAGTGGTCACCCCGAGTTAAGTAAGCGTGAGCATGTTGCACCGCCTTAAGTCGTTGCCGACTTAAGTCGATTGCTCCGTTAGCAGGGCATAGTGGTCACCCCGAGTTAAGTAAGCGTGAGCATGTTGCACCGCCTTAAGTCGTTGCCGACTTAAGTCGATTGCTCCGTTAGCAGGGCATAGTGGTCACCCCGAGTTAAGTAAGCGTGAGCATGTTGCACCGCCTTAAGTCGTTGCCGACTTAAGTCGATTGCTCCGTTAGCAGGGCATAGTGGTCACCCCGAGTTAAGTAAGCGTGAGCATGTTGCACCGCCTTAAGTCGTTGCCGACTTAAGTCGATTGCTCCGTTAGCAGGGCATAGTGGTCACCCCGAGTTAAGTAAGAATGCGAGTCAATCGTAAATAAATTGAGTATCCTTGAAACCTTTTCTTTATTGATGATATATTTCCACTTTACAGAGTACATCATTGTTATCCCAGCAGTTTTGAGGTACGGCTAAGGATAAAACTTTCTCAGGTGTTCTATGTTCCAAGAGTTCCCGACTTCCGTGCCATCCATCTGAGTGAGGCGATATGATCCGGGTCGAGTGGCTTCTGCCACTATGAAAGGCCCTTCCCATAAGGGTGATAACTTGTGTCGTCCTTCTCCCGTTAGAATTCGGCGAAGGACGAGCTCCCCCACTGAAAAGGATCGTTGCCGCACAGCCTTGTCGTGATAGCGCCTTAGAGTCTGCTGGTATCTTGCTGACTGGATTACTGCACTTAGCCGTTCTTCTTCGAGTATATCTATGTCCTCTAGTCTGGTGGTCTCAGCTTCTGCTATGCTTTCAAAAATCAGCCTTGGCGCCCCAAACTTGAGATCAGCAGGCAGCACTGCTTCCGACCCATAGACCATGAAGAAAGGAGTGTTTCCATGCAAGGCTCGGCTAGGTTGGGTTCTTAGGCTCCAAACAACATAGGGTAATTCCCTTATCCACTTCCCTGCGAATTTTTCATTCTTATCAAAAATCTTTTTCCTGAGTGCATCCAATATCATCCCGTTAGCTCGCTCAACTTGCCCGTTGGCTCTCGGATGGGCTACAGATGCATACTTGATCTGAATACTTTTTTGCTCGCAGAAGTCAAAGAACTCTGAACTTGTGAAGTTGGATCCTAGATCAGTTATGATGCTGTTTGGTATCCCGAATCTGAATATTATATCTTGTATGAATTCCACAGCCTTAGCAGAGGTTAAGGAGGCAATGGGCTTGAATTCTATCCATTTAGTGAATTTGTCAATTGCTACCAACACATGAGTATATCCCCCTTGAGCTTTCTTGAAAGGTCCAATCATATCCAGCCCCCAGCATGCAAAAGGCCAAGTCACTGGTATGGTCTGCAGCTGCTGTGCTGGCAGGTGTTGTTGCTTCGACAAATATTGGCAAGCTTCGCACCTCTGAACTAACTCGGCTGCATCATTCTTTGCTGTTGGCCAATAGAATCCTGACCTGAAGACCTTCCCAACTAGTGTTCTGGAGGCTGCATGTATCCCACATTGTCCGGCGTGGACCTCTTCTAGTAGTTGCTTTCCAGTGGATGGGAGAATGCACTTCATGAAGACGCCTGATGCACCCCTTCTGTATAATGTCTCCCCAATGGGTGTATAATGAGCCGACTGTCTTGCAATGCGCTCCGCCGAGTTCTTATCATCTGGTTCTTCTTCATTCTTTATGTACTTAATGATTGGCCTTCTCCAGTCATCAAGATCTGACTCGGGTTGATTTATGATGTTGCACTCTTCTACTTGATCCGTTGAGATACTCGGCTGCAGGATTTCTTGCACGAAAACCCCAGGTGGGACCTGAGTTCGACTGGACCCCATCTTGGATAGTACGTCAGCTGCCGTATTCCGATCTCTTTCCACATGATGAAATTCTAAACCCTCGAATTTATCCTCCAGCTTTCGGACGGCGGTGCAGTATCTTCCCATCGAATCATTTGAGCAATCCCACTCCTTATTTATCTGGCTGATAACTACCAGAGAATCCCCGTACACCATTAATCTTTTGACGCCCAGTGATATGGCAATGTTCAATCCATGGATCAAAGCTTCATACTCGGCTGCATTGTTGGAGGCCGGGAATAGCAGCTGGAGGGCGTACTTGAGGTGTTCGCCTCCTGGTGCAGTGAAAAGAATCCCCGCTCCTGCTCCTTGCAGCTTGAGTGAGCCATCAAAATACATTCGCCATACTTCTGCAGTCTCCGGGTTGTCCGGTACCTGTTGTTCAGTCCACTCTGACACAAAATCAACCAGTGCTTGAGTTTTGATGGCAGTGCGAGGCCGAAACTCGATGTCATGAGATCCCAGCTCACAGGCCCACTTGGCTATTCGACCGATGGCTTCCTTGTTGTGAAGAATATCCCCTATTGGAAAACTTGTGACTACTATGACTTTGTGGTCGTCAAAGTAGTGACGCAGCTTGCGGGCAGTTAGAAGTACTGCATACAATAGCTTCTGAGCTTGGGAATACTTTTTCTTTGAGGGGCCGAGAACTTCACTGATGAAGTATACAGGATGTTGCACTGGATAGGCGTGCCCCTCTTCTACTCGCTCGACTACCAACGCGGTGCTCACCACGTGAGTTGTGCAAGAGATGTACAATAGCAAATCTTCTGCTGGTTGAGTTGGTGTGGCTCGCCGGGGTGGTTTCAGTACTGGCGGTGTTGTCAAGAATTTTTTCAGAGCATCTAGAGCTTCTTGTGCTTCTGAAGTCCACTGAAATTTATCCACCTTCTTGAGTAACTTATAAAACGGCAAACCTTTTTCCCCCAGTCTGGATATAAATCTGCTTAACGCTGCCATGCATCCAGTAAGTCGCTGAACCTTCTTTTGCGATCGAGGTGCTTCCATCTTCATGATAGCTTCAATCTTATCAGGATTAGCTTCAATTCCCCGGTGGCTGACAATAAATCCGAGCAACTTTCCGGCTGGTACCCCAAAAACACATTTCTCGGGATTAAGCTTCCATCTATACCGCCTCAGGCTGTTGAAAACCAGCTGCAAATCTTCGATGAAGTCTTTTGAGTCCTGTGTTTTGATCACCACGTCATCCACATAAGCCTCCACACGCTTGCCCCAGTGATCGGCTAAGCATGTTTGAATAGCCCTCTGGTAAGTTGCTCCAGCGTTTTTGAGGCCGAACGGCATGGAGGTATAACAGAAAGCACCAAATGGAGTAATGAATGCCGTTTTTTCTTCGTCTTCCTTTGCCAGGCTGATCTGATGGTACCCAGAATAGCAATCCAAGAAAGACAGCATAGAACACCCAGCGGTGGAGTCCACCACCTGATCTATCCTTGGGAGCCCGAAGGGATCCTTCGGACAGTGTTTGTTGAGATCGGTATAATCAACACACATGCGCCAGTCCACTTTATTCTTTTTGAGTACAAGAACAGGATTGGCTAACCACTCGGGATGTAACACTTCTCTAATGAATCCAGCCGCAACCAAACGAGCTAACTCGGCGCGAATGGCTTCCCTCTTATCAGGCGTGAAACGACGCAATTTCTGTCGAATCGGCCTCGCCTGGGGAAAAACCTTCAGTTTGTGCTCGGCCAGTTCTCTCGGGACTCCCGGCATATCCGCAGGTTGCCATGCGAATACATCCCGGTTATCTTGCAGAAACCGGACGAGCGCGCTTTCCTATTTGTCACTCAAACTGGAGCTGATGATGGCCGTCTTACGCTCATCAGCGAACCCCAGGTTGATTCTCTTGGTTTCTTCAGTCGGCCGCATAGAGGTCGCGGTCTGAGCTTCATTTGCTGGTATTGCGAGGTCCTCCTCAGGCTTAGAGTTCGCCATTGCGGAGGGAGCTGTCGATGGCTTGGCGATGAGGGCTGCTTGAATAGCCACTCGGAAACATTCTGCGGCGCCTTGGAGGTCGGCGCGCACAGTTATGATCCCTTGTGGCCCCGGCATCTTCAGTATCATGTATGTGTAATGCGGAATGGCCATGAATTTGGCCAATCCTGGCCTCCCGATGATGGCGTTGTACCCGCAGTCAAAGTTCGCCACTTCAAACCTCAGGAACTCGGTTCTGTAGTTCTCCGGGGTTCCAAAGGTGACCGGCATGTAGATGTGGCCCAGCGGGTATTCCCCTTCCGTCGGCACGATGCCGAAGAAAGGAGTGTCCGACTCGTGGAGCTCTTTGAGATGAACTCCCAAGCTTTGGAGTGTCCGGGGGAAGGTGATGTTGATGCTGCTCCCCCCGTCCACTAACACCTTTTTCACCCGGCTCTCTCGGATCACCGGATCGACGAGGAGCGGGTACTTGCCCGGGTGGTCGAAGTTGAGCCATTGATCCGCCCGAGTGAAGGTAATCGGGTGCTCCGACCATCGGTATGGGGCGGGAGGGCCGATGGTCGCCACCAGTATCTGGCGATCATTGAGCTTTTGCTGTCTTCTGCTCTCCTGTGATCCGTGTCCGCCGAAGATGACGTTGACCTCCCTGTCAACGCGCGGGAAAGCTCCTCCTCCTCCTCCCTCCTCCTGCCGATGGGGTTGTCGTGGTTCGTCTGGTCCTCCCCTCGGCGGAGGAGGAGGTAGAGGTTGGAAGGGTCGGCCGTGTCCGACGGAGTGCTTGAAGTCCCGGCAGTTGCGAAGAGTGTGGCGCATGTCCTTGTGGTATGGGCACTGGGCGTCGAGGATGTCGTCCAGCGTGCGTTCGCCTCCTCGAGGTCCTCCCCGAGCGCGAGTGGCAGGTGGTCCGGCGGCGTGTACTTCTTCGCGTGGCCTCTTCTCCCACCGCTTGTCAGGTTGCTGGTTCGTGTCGCGCCGTGGTGCTGCCGGCGCGGGCTTCGCTCCTCCGATGAGGTCCTGGGCTCGCTCGTCGGCGGTGATGTAGAGGTCGGCTTCCCGGAACAGCTCCTCGGAAGTAGTCGGCGCCTTCTGTAGTATGGCTCGGACAAAAGACGACCAGCAATTTTCCGTCCCCGGGGTGACCACTATGCCCTGCTAACGGAGCAATCGACTTAAGTCGGCAACGACTTAAGGCGGTGCAACATGCTCACGCTTACTTAACTCGGGGTGACCACTATGCCCTGCTAACGGAGCAATCGACTTAAGTCGGCAACGACTTAAGGCGGTGCAACATGCTCACGCTTACTTAACTCGGGGTGACCTCTATGCCCTGCTAACGGAGCAATCGACTTAAGTCGGCAACGACTTAAGGCGGTGCAACATGCTCACGCTTACTTAACTCGGGGTGACCACTATGCCCTGCTAACGGAGCAATCGACTTAAGTCGGCAATGACTTAAGGCGGTGCAACATGCTCACGCTTACTTAACTCGGGGTGACCACTATGCCCTGCTAACGGAGCAATCGACTTAAGTCGGCAACGACTTAAGGCGGTGCAACATGCTCATGCTTTACTTAACTCAGGGCGACCACTATGCCCAGCTAACGAAGCAATCAACTCCAATTGGCGCTTGCTTAAGACCAATGCAACATGCTCTCGCCTATTTAATTCAGGGGATGATCTCCATATCCCACATGCAAAATTCATAGTCATCATGCATCATTACTACCAAACTCATTGAACTAAAAAATCCTGATACAATGATAGAATAACTATGTCACTCAAATAAACTGGTGTTCTCTGACAAATATTCAATCATGCAAGCTGCGCGCTTGGAGCATGCGAAATGTTTTCTCTATTTTGCAATGTCTTTTCCAGGAGCAGTTGACGAAGAAGGACGACTCGAGGAGTCAGGGGCAGCGTTCACGTCGGCCCTTATATCTTCAGGAACGACTACGCCAGGCCTCCTCATCAGAATTCGTCCCGCTCGAATGGCCTTGTCCATGGCCCTATCGCGTTGGGCTCTCAGAGTATTGGAAGTTTCTTCAGCAGCCTTGACAGCCGACTGGGCAGCCTCTAGCTCCTGGGTAACAGATTTTTTGGAAGCACGCAGATTCTTGATGACAACGTCTTTAGCTGATATCAACTCCCGAAGGCGAATCACATCATCCAAGGACTCCTGCAACTTATAGCGAAGATTGTTCAACTCCTCCATGGAAAAGCGATGACTTCTCTCCAAGATGGTCAGCGAGTTGCTAGAATCTCGATACAACCTATCAAGATTGTCTCGAGAAGCGGCAAGGATGCGTTTTTCCTCCTGCAAGCGCAAATCAGTTCTTTCAGAAAACCAGGCAAACAATAGGAGCACGGCAAGAAAAAAGTGCAGTTTCATATATCACCTTTTCAGAGTCAAGCTGGGCATGCAGAGAAGAACTCAACGCATTGGCATCATCCAAGGCAGCAGAAACCTGACTCAGTTCGATCTGACTTTGAGAATACTTTTCCTCAAGATCAGTGCATCGCTGAGTCAATTCAGCTCGATCCTGAGAATGTTTCTCCTCAAGAAGTGCAGTCTGCCGAGTCATTCCTAGTAAGAGGTAATCAAACAAAACAAGGTCAGAGGGTCAAGCAGTCCACAACAAACGCGAAGAAAAGAAAAAGGGCACTAACCAGCGTTAATCGCCTCCAACTCGGATACACGACGACGAAGTAACACTGGATTCCAACACGGAAAAGATGAAGCCACTTCTGGAATAGGAGCACCATGCAATTTCAGCTGGGTGGTCATCCCATCCACCAAAGTCTGATGAGAAGAGCAGATGAGCATAATGGCAAGAGTTCAGGCAATGTAAAAATCAAGCTAAGAAACAGCACAGTACCTGGAGGTTGGAGAAGAACGAAGGGATCCCCAAATCAGGAGAAATCAGATGATAACCAGGCGCAAGGTCATCACCCGAAGCAGCATGCAATGGAACAGTGGGAATCAGTTCATCTCCTTCAGCATAACTGGATACTCGATCAACGGGGACGCTGCCCTCTAAAGCGACGCCCCGGTCTGAAGTTTGGGCCACCGCCATGCAGCCAGAGTGTGGAGGTGACCCAGCGTGAACGTTCATGGAAGTGCCGGAGGGAGATCCTGTCTGGGCACCCCCGGGGACCGGGCCATAGTCGGCACTGCCCACTTGAGCCGGGTTATCCCCGGCAACACCCTCGGGGGCTGGGCAGTAGCTTGCACTCTTCGCCCGGGCTAAGTCGTCCCCCACGACACCCTCGGGGGCTGGACATGTGTCGACACCATCCTTGGGGTCCAAATTTTCAGCAGTAACCGTCTCCAAGGTTAGCGGGCCCTCGGTTAGTTCCATGGAATCAGGACAATCCAAGTTAACATCCCGTCCCTCAAGATCGTGCTCTAAAGTTGATGAGGCACGGGATGACCTCAACCCAGCGTCCGGCACAGCACCACAAGTTTCCGTCGCGGCATCGTCCACTGGCCCTGATAACAAGTCCTCTGGGACCATATCCTCGAGAGTTTGATCAAAGTCGGCCAGGGATATGTTTTGCAGACCAACAAGAGCAGATAAAGCCGGGGAGGGAACCCCACTACTTTCCCCACTGGCGAGGAATTGCCGACTGTTCTTTCGAATCAAAGGAACCTCATCCTCTTCCTCTTCGTCATCTTCATCAGCAACACCGGCACCACACCCATTGGGATCAGCAACAGATGGACCACACCCATTGGGATCAGCATCAGCAAATTCAGATGCAGGAACCTCCTCATCAGCAGGAGCCGAGGGACCAGCACCCTGATTCAAACTAGATACTCGCCGAATACGTCTCTTCTTCTTTTTCTGCTCATCAACAGAAAGATCAGTCTGATTGGTTCGGCGGGGACGCTTCGAGCGAGCACGGACAGGTCTCTGGACATCCAAGACTATACCGACCTCTGGGAGAGGTGCCACTGCCAATGTCTCAGTAGGAATAGCGTCAGAAGAATCCTCGGCCAACATGTCAAGCACAGCATTTATTTCAGTATCAGTAGGATCCGAAGGCACCTCGAAATGGGTTTGTCTTTCATCATCAGGGATTTTCCCAAGTGAAGCAACCAAAGCACTAACCTCCTCATCAGAGGGCCGCGTTCTAAGGCCCAAATTGCCATCAGTTGAAGGCGGGTTTGACACGAAGCGAGTGAAGGCCTTGGCAGGAGGCAGATTCCAGGCTGAATACGCCACCGGAGCACCAACATTGGATACTTTGCCTCTGAGAATCATCTCCAGCCGGCTCACCAAATCTGCAGAAGGGATCCTTCCATTGGTAACTCGAGTTGGGTCGGCTAGCCCTTGATACAGATAAGCCGGGTGGGCCCTGTCTTTCAGTGGCTGAATGTTTTTGAAGACAAAGTCAGCGACTATAGCTTCAGCGGTTAAACCCCTCTCTTTCAATAGCCCAACTTCAGCTAACAGCACACTAGCTTCAGCCACCTCCTCGTCTGTGGGAGACTCGGTCCAGCTCGGGGTGCGAACATCTGGCTGTCTTCCTGACCGGGGGGGGGAGAGAATTTCCATAGTTATCAACTATAAACCATTCCAGGCGCCATCCCTTAATGCTGTCTTTAAGGGGGATCTCAAGATACTCAGTTTTCCGTCCCCGGCGCATCTCCAAGCTGGCACCTCCAACCAACTGATGCTGTCCCCCGGCCATCCCAGGGCGACAGTGATACAGGTGTTTCCACAATCCAAAATGCGGCAGCACACCAAGAAAGGCCTCACATAAGTGGACGAAGATAGAAATTTGCAGAATTGAATTAGGGTTCAGATGGGTTAAGTTGATGTGGTAGAAATCAAGAAGACCACGGAAAAAGGGAGAAATAGGAAGGCCAAGGCCACGGAGAAGAAAGGGAGCGTAAACCACAGACTCGTGGGTATCCTCCGTCGGGACCGTAGTTCCATGGCAAATCCGCCAAGAACAGAGTTCCCGCGGAGGAAGAACCCCGATGGACACGAGGTGGAGGAGTTCAGTTTCAGAGATGTTGGACATGTGGTTACCTGCGAAAGGCAACTGGCTGTTGGGATCAATTGGGGGAATCACCACAGCGGAAGAACTCGCGATTTTCCTCTTGGGAGCCATCTCGATTTCACCAGCGAGCAAATTGGAGGCAAGCGCAGAGGAGATTTGGAAGCACGAATGCAAAAACTAGGGCGCGGAAAGCAAAGGCGGCTAAAAGTGCAATTCTTATGGGATATTCTCGGACCAGACACCGTTTCAAAAAGTGCCCAGTCATCACTCGGCGGTTATTTCCGAAATCCCAGCATGCCACGTGGTCATTCGGCAGTTATTTCCCAGAAAACTGGTGGGCCCTCTCCTTACTCGGGTGCTAACCCTCGAAATAACTCGGCATTGCCACTAAAATGCCGACGTCACTATCCAGTCACTCGGCGTTGCCTCTAAAACGCTGATCTTGAGTTCAATCGTTCGGCATTACTTCTAAAATGCCGACGTTGACCTTCAATCACTCGGCGTTGCCTCTAAAACGCTGACCTCGAGTTCAATAACTCGGCGCTGCCTCTAAAACGCCGACGTCACTATCCAGTCACTCGGCGTTGCCTCTAAAACGCTGATCTTGAGTTCAATCGTTCGGCATTACTTCTAAAATGCCGACGTTGACCTTCAATCACTCGGCGCTGCCTCTAAAACGCTGACCTCGAGTTCAATAACTCGGCGCTGCCTCTAAAACGCCGACGTCACTATTCAATCACTCGGCGTTGCCTCTAAAACGCTGATCTCGAGTTTAGTCACTCGGCATTACTTCTAAAATGCCGACGTTGACCTTCACTCACTCGGTGTTGCCTCTAAAACGCTGATCTCGAGTTCAATAACTTAGTGTTGCTTCTAAAACACTGACCTCGGGTTCAACTGTTCGGTATTACTCCTAAAAACGCCAACGTCGACCCTCAATCACTCGGCGTTGCCTCTAAAACGCTGACCTTGAGTTAAATTGTTCGGCATTGCCTCTAAAATGCCGAAGTCACTACTTAGTCACTCGGCGTTGCCTCTAAAACGATGATCTGGAGTTCAACCACTCGGCATTACTTCTAAAATGTCGACGGCGACTTCCGATCACTCGGCATTACTTCTAAAAACATTGATACAGACTGCAATATTGCTTGGAAGCATCAGTATAACGATCAAGCCGTTCATCTACGGCCTCAAAAAACTCAGATTCATAGTCAGACGAAACAAGTCATCAAAAGGAAACCAAACTTGTTTTTCATTCAAGGGAAGTGATAACATTTACAAATCAACCCATTATGAGTTGATACTTCCCTATTTCTACTACTAAACTACACTCTACTGCTACTGCTACTACTACACTACACTATACTACTCTACGTTACTAATACTACTACATTATCTAACTATACTATTTCTAATCTATATTAATACTTAAAAGGACCAGTGGCATCTAGCCACTGGCCCTGCCCCCGCCGCCGCCGCCACTCTTGGTGCCGCCCCCGCCGCCGCCGCTCTTGGTGCCGCCCCTGTCGCCGCCGCCCCTGGTGCAGCCGCCGCCGTCGTCGTCGTCGTCGTCGTCGTCATCGTCGTCATCGTCGTCGTCGTCATCGTCGTCGTCGTCGTCGTCGTCCCCGCCCTCGCCGCCGTCGTCCGAGTCCTCCTCCTCCGAAGAGTACTCGGACTCATCCGAGCCCTCGAGCCCGGAGCGCTCGACGGCCCGGATGTACGACCAGACTTCCGCCGCGAGCCCCTGGGAGTCGTCTGAGTCGTCAGACGACTCACGCAGGGGGACGGGAGCCGGAGACCCCTCGGATTCAGAGGAGAACTCCTCCTCTAAATACTCCGAGTCACCGAAGTCTTCAGACGAAGGAGTTGGTTCGCGCTTGCGTTTCTTGCCCATGGTGGAAATGCAGATAGAAGAAAGAAAGCAGGCAATGGAGAACAGCGAGAGATGTGAAAAAATCAGGCAGGCAAGGGCACTATTTATAGGAAAAGAAGGCAACCGCTCACCTCCAACAGTGGTCACTGAACAGTCGCTAAGCATTCAATATACACCTCCACCCGTCCAAAGACACGTCAGGCGGCGGACGCCGTTTCATGCAGCACTACACCCATTGGGACTCCAGTCAACAGCGCAAAAGATATGATTACACTCGCCGTCCCATCACATTACAACTCAGAAGCAGCCGGTTAAAACACTCAGCGTACCAAGCCGTCCCTTGCCCACACCCATTGGGGGGGGACGCCCAGGAATTGTCAGTATATTTTTCAAAATGGTCACATCTGTGCAGAGCATGCAGTGAATGCCTCAAGACAAAAATAAGATATCAACAAGAGTTAAAAGGAAGCCAAATATAGTCAGCAGAGTGCAAAATATGGTCGACAGACATGACTTGAAGACTAGACAGAGAACGTCCATCGAACGTCCAATCAGTTGCAGAGCAAATACACTATGCTACTCAGCAAGATATGGAAGGACTGCAAATTCAGTTGCAAAAGACAAAACACATGCTGACCTCCGAAGCATAATATTGATGACATAACACGGATGACATCATGCCAACTTTTTATAAGCAGAAAGAGTATTCTTCAGCAAAAGGACACAAAAAGAAGACCTTCAAGCGAATTATCCTCAAAAAATCCACTTGAAGGTCGGGGGCTACACCCATTGGGTGCACCTTCGGTGCACCCCATGGATTGTCATTCTAAGCCAGGATAGCACCAATTTCTAAGGGCAGGGGACAAGATTAAGGAGCCAATCCTCAACTGGAATAAAGGAACACAAATGGAAGTAATTTCTGATGAAGACCTTCGAGTAGATTATCTTCTAAAATCTACTCGAAGCTCGGGGGCTACACCCATTGGGTGCACCTCCGGTGCACCCAATGAGGTTCAGAATCCCACAAACAGGAATGCCGATCTCTAAGGCACAGGCACAAAGCTAGGCTCTGGTCAACAAGTGATCGAAGTAGGAGAGAACAGCAAGGAATCATCTTTCTTCAAATCACCTACAAGCTGGACCTGGGATCTTCGGGTTGATTACCTCTAAATTAACCCAAAGATCGGGGGCTTGTGGGGGATAGATATCCCCCGGGTCCACTAAAAGAGTAAAGGACCTCACGAAAGGCCCAAGGGCCCAATAAATCGTAAGGTTATTCTTTCGTGGGCCTGGGGAAAGACGACCAGCAACGCGGAGCGACATGGGGCCGGATTGATGCAAACCCGGACGGCCCATAGCGCCGAGCCATTGGCCGCAACAGAGATCCGACTTTCCCGCGTCGGGGCCTCCATGCAACGAAGCCACGTGAGGATAAGTCGGCGAGAGTTACGTAAAGGATAATCTCGAGAGGTTCACTATCTTTTAGCCACTCGTTGTTATCTCATCATGTGTACCGCCCCACGGTCGAGTATATAAGGCCTAGGGGGCACCCCTTCAGATGGATCGACCCATTACTTAGCCACTCACGCCAACTCTCTGTATTCTTGATCCAGAGAGCTCTCTTGTAATCACATCCACCAAGCATACTCATCAGGACGTAGGGTGTTACGCATCTTTAAGCGGCCCGAACCTGCAAACCTTGTCCACTGTCCCTCGTGCGATCAGCACGAACCATTTTGCTACAGTTGTCGACACCTTCCTACTTCTAAAACACCTTGAGGGGCAACCCCGGGTGTGCGGTCGGACCCTAAACACCGACAGCTTGTTTAGGGTCCGACCGCACACCCGGGGTTGCCCCTCAAGGTGTTTTAGAAGTAGGAAGGTGTTGACAACTGTAGCAAAATGGTTCGTGCTGATCGCACGAGGGACAGTGGACAAGGTTTGCAGGTTCGGGCCGCTTAAAGATGCGTAACACCCTACGTCCTGATGAGTATGCTTGGTGGATGTGATTACAAGAGAGCTCTCTGGATCAAGAATACAGAGAGTTGGCGTGAGTGGCTAAGTAATGGGTCGATCAATCTGAAGGGGTGCCCCCTAGGCCTTATATACTCGACCGTGGGGCGGTACACATGATGAGATAACAACGAGTGGCTAAAAGATAGTGAACCTCTCGAGATTATCCTTTACGTAACTCTCGCCGACTTATCCTCACGTGGCTTCGTTGCATGGAGGCCCCGACGCGGGAAAGTCGGATCTCTGTTGCGGCCAATGGCTCGGCGCTATGGGCCGTCCGGGTTTGCATCAATCCGGCCCCATGTCGCTCCGCGTTGCTGGTCGTCTTTCCCCAGGCCCACGAAAGAATAACCTTACGATTTATTGGGCCCTTGGGCCTTTCGTGAGGTCCTTTACTCTTTTAGTGGACCCGGGGGATATCTATCCCCCACAAGCCCCCGATCTTTGGGTTAATTTAGAGGTAATCAACCCGAAGATCCCAGGTCCAGCTTGTAGGTGATTTGAAGAAAGATGATTCCTTGCTGTTCTCTCCTACTTCGATCACTTGTTGACCAGAGCCTAGCTTTGTGCCTGTGCCTTAGAGATCGGCATTCCTGTTTGTGGGATTCTGAACCTCATTGGGTGCACCGGAGGTGCACCCAATGGGTGTAGCCCCCGAGCTTCGAGTAGATTTTAGAAGATAATCTACTCGAAGGTCTTCATCAGAAATTACTTCCATTTGTGTTCCTTTATTCCAGTTGAGGATTGGCTCCTTAATCTTGTCCCCTGCCCTTAGAAATTGGTGCTATCCTGGCTTAGAATGACAATCCATGGGGTGCACCGAAGGTGCACCCAATGGGTGTAGCCCCCGACCTTCAAGTGGATTTTTTGAGGATAATTCGCTTGAAGGTCTTCTTTTTGTGTCCTTTTGCTGAAGAATACTCTTTCTGCTTATAAAAAGTTGGCATGATGTCATCCGTGTTATGTCATCAATATTATGCTTCGGAGGTCAGCATGTGTTTTGTCTTTTGCAACTGAATTTGCAGTCCTTCCATATCTTGCTGAGTAGCATAGTGTATTTGCTCTGCAACTGATTGGACGTTCGATGGACGTTCTCTGTCTAGTCTTCAAGTCATGTCTGTCGACCATATTTTGCACTCTGCTGACTATATTTGGCTTCCTTTTAACTCTTGTTGATATCTTATTTTTGTCTTGAGGCATTCACTGCATGCTGCTTCGGGTGATGACCTTGCGCCTGGTTATCATCTGATTTCTCCTGATTTGGGGATCCCTTCGTTCTTCTCCAACCTCCAGGTACTGTGCTGTTTCTTAGCTTGATTTTTACATTGCCTGAACTCTTGCCATTATGCTCATCTGCTCTTCTCATCAGACTTTGGTGGATGGGATGACCACCCAGCTGAAATTGCATGGTGCTCCTATTCCAGAAGTGGCTTCATCTTTTCCGTGTTGGAATCCAGTGTTACTTCGTCGTCGTGTATCCGAGTTGGAGGCGATTAACGCTGGTTAGTGCCCTTTTTCTTTTCTTCGCGTTTGTTGTGGACTGCTTGACCCTCTGACCTTGTTTTGTTTGATTACCTCTTACTAGGAATGACTCGGCAGACTGCACTTCTTGAGGAGAAACATTCTCAGGATCGAGCTGAATTGACTCAGCGATGCACTGATCTTGAGGAAAAGTATTCTCAAAGTCAGATCGAACTGAGTCAGGTTTCTGCTGCCTTGGATGATGCCAATGCGTTGAGTTCTTCTCTGCATGCCCAGCTTGACTCTGAAAAGGTGATATATGAAACTGCACTTTTTTCTTGCCGTGCTCCTATTGTTTGCCTGGTTTTCTGAAAGAACTGATTTGCGCTTGCAGGAGGAAAAACGCATCCTTGCCGCTTCTCGAGACAATCTTGATAGGTTGTATCGAGATTCTAGCAACTCGCTGACCATCTTGGAGAGAAGTCATCGCTTTTCCATGGAGGAGTTGAACAATCTTCGCTATAAGTTGCAGGAGTCCTTGGATGATGTGATTCGCCTTCGGGAGTTGATATCAGCTAAAGACGTTGTCATCAAGAATCTGCGCGCTTCCAAAAAATCTGTTACCCAGGAGCTAGAGGCTGCCCAGTCGGCTGTCAAGGCTGCTGAAGAAACTTCCAATACTCTGAGAGCCCAACGCGATAGGGCCATGGACAAGGCCATTCGAGCGGGACGAATTCTGATGAGGAGGCCTGGCGTGGTCGTTCCTGAAGATATAAGGGCCGACGTGAACGCTGCCCCTGACTCCTCGAGTCGTCCTTCTTCGTCAACTGCTCCTGGAAAAGACATTGCAAAATAGAGAAAACATTTCGCATGCTCCAAGCGCGCAGCTTGCATGATTGAATATTTGTCAGAGAACACCAGTTTATTTGAGTGACATAGTTATTCTATCATTGTATCAGGATTTTTTAGTTCAATGAGTTTGGTAGTAATGATGCATGATGACTATGAATTTTGCATGTGGGATATGGAGATCATCCCCTGAATTAAATAGGCGAGAGCATGTTGCATTGGTCTTAAGCAAGCGCCAATTGGAGTTGATTGCTTCGTTAGCTGGGCATAGTGGTCGCCCTGAGTTAAGTAAAGCATGAGCATGTTGCACCGCCTTAAGTCGTTGCCGACTTAAGTCGATTGCTCCGTTAGCAGGGCATAGTGGTCACCCCGAGTTAAGTAAGCGTGAGCATGTTGCACCGCCTTAAGTCATTGCCGACTTAAGTCGATTGCTCCGTTAGCAGGGCATAGTGGTCACCCCGAGTTAAGTAAGCGTGAGCATGTTGCACCGCCTTAAGTCATCGCCGACTTAAGTCGATTGCTCCGTTAGCAGGGCATAGTGGTCACCCCGAGTTAAGTAAGCGTGAGCATGTTGCACCGCCTTAAGTCGTTGCCGACTTAAGTCGATTGCTCCGTTAGCAGGGCATAGTGGTCACCCCGAGTTAAGTAAGCGTGAGCATGTTGCACCGCCTTAAGTCGTTGCCGACTTAAGTCGATTGCTCCGTTAGCAGGGCATAGTGGTCACCCCGAGTTTAGTAAGAATGCGAGTCAATCGTAAATAAATTGAGTATCCTTGAAACCTTTTCTTTATTGATGATATATTTCCACTCTACAGAGTACATCATTGTTATCCCAGCAGTTTTGAGGTACGGCTAAGGATAAAACTTTCTCAGGTGTTCTATGTTCCAAGAGTTCCCGACTTCCGTGCCATCCATCTGAGTGAGGCGATATGATCCGGGTCGAGTGGCTTCTGCCACTATGAAAGGCCCTTCCCATAAGGGTGATAACTTGTGTCGTCCTTCTCCCGTTAGAATTCGGCGAAGGACGAGCTCCCCCACTGAAAAGGATCGTTGCCGCACAGCCTTGTCGTGATAGCGCCTTAGAGTCTGCTGGTATCTTGCTGACTGGATTACTGCACTTAGCCGTTCTTCTTCGAGTATATCTATGTCTTCTAGTCTGGTGGTCTCAGCTTCTGCTATGCTTTCAAAAATCAGCCTTGGCGCCCCAAACTTGAGATCAGCAGGCAGCACTGCTTCCGACGCGTATCTATCCCCCACAAGCCCCCGATCTTTGGGTTAATTTAGAGGTAATCAACCCGAAGATCCCAGGTCCAGCTTGTAGGTGATTTGAAGAAAGATGATTCCTTGCTGTTCTCTCCTACTTCGATCACTTGTTGACCAGAGCCTAGCTTTGTGCCTGTGCCTTAGAGATCGGCATTCCTGTTTGTGGGATTCTGAACCTCATTGGGTGCACCGGAGGTGCACCCAATGGGTGTAGCCCCCGAGCTTCGAGTAGATTTTAGAAGATAATCTACTCGAAGGTCTTCATCAGAAATTACTTCCATTTGTGTTCCTTTATTCCAGTTGAGGATTGGCTCCTTAATCTTGTCCCCTGCCCTTAGAAATTGGTGCTATCCTGGCTTAGAATGACAATCCATGGGGTGCACCGAAGGTGCACCCAATGGGTGTAGCCCCCGACCTTCAAGTGGATTTTTTGAGGATAATTCGCTTGAAGGTCTTCTTTTTGTGTCCTTTTGCTGAAGAATACTCTTTCTGCTTATAAAAAGTTGGCATGATGTCATCCGTGTTATGTCATCAATATTATGCTTCGGAGGTCAGCATGTGTTTTGTCTTTTGCAACTGAATTTGCAGTCCTTCCATATCTTGCTGAGTAGCATAGTGTATTTGCTCTGCAACTGATTGGACGTTCGATGGACGTTCTCTGTCTAGTCTTCAAGTCATGTCTGTCGACCATATTTTGCACTCTGCTGACTATATTTGGCTTCCTTTTAACTCTTGTTGATATCTTATTTTTGTCTTGAGGCATTCACTGCATGCTCTGCACAGATGTGACCATTTTGAAAAATATACTGACAATTCCTGGGCGTCCCCCCCCAATGGGTGTGGGCAAGGGACGGCTTGGTACGCTGAGTGTTTTAACCGGCTGCTTCTGAGTTGTAATGTGATGGGACGGCGAGTGTAATCATATCTTTTGCGCTGTTGACTGGAGTCCCAATGGGTGTAGTGCTGCATGAAACGGCGTCCGCCGCCTGACGTGTCTTTGGACGGGTGGAGGTGTATATTGAATGCTTAGCGACTGTTCAGTGACCACTGTTGGAGGTGAGCGGTTGCCTTCTTTTCCTATAAATAGTGCCCTTGCCTGCCTGATTTTTTCACATCTCTCGCTGTTCTCCATTGCCTGCTTTCTTTCTTCTATCTGCATTTCCACCATGGGCAAGAAACGCAAGCGCGAACCAACTCCTTCGTCTGAAGACTTCGGTGACTCGGAGTATTCAGAGGAGGAGTTCTCCTCTGAATCCGAGGGGTCTCCGGCTCCCGTCCCCCTGCGTGAGTCGTCTGACGACTCAGACGACTCCCAGGGGCTCGCGGCGGAAGTCTGGTCGTACATCCGGGCCGTCGAGCGCTCCGGGCTCGAGGGCTCGGATGAGTCCGAGTACTCTTCGGAGGAGGAGGACTCGGACGACGGCGGCGAGGGCGGGGACGACGACGACGACGACGACGATGACGACGACGACGATGACGACGATGACGACGACGACGACGACGACGACGACGACGACGACGGCGGCGGCTGCACCAGGGGCGGCGGTGACAGGGGCGGCACCAAGAGCGGCGGCGGCGGGGGCGGCACCAAGAGTGGCGGCGGCGGCGGGGGCAGGGCCAGTGGCTAGATGCCACTGGTCCTTTTAAGTATTAATATAGATTAGAAATAGTATAGTTAGATAATGTAGTAGTATTAGTAACGTAGAGTAGTATAGTGTAGTGTAGTAGTAGCAGTAGCAGTAGAGTGTAGTTTAGTAGTAGAAATAGGGAAGTATCAACTCATAATGGGTTGATTTGTAAATGTTATCACTTCCCTTGAATGAAAAACAAGTTTGGTTTCCTTTTGATGACTTGTTTCGTCTGACTATGAATCTGAGTTTTTTGAGGCCGTAGATGAACGGCTTGATCGTTATACTGATGCTTCCAAGCAATATTGCAGTCTGTATCAATGTTTTTAGAAGTAATGCCGAGTGATCGGAAGTCGCCGTCGACATTTTAGAAGTAATGCCGAGTGGTTGAACTCCAGATCATCGTTTTAGAGGCAACGCCGAGTGACTAAGTAGTGACTTCGGCATTTTAGAGGCAATGCCGAACAATTTAACTCAAGGTCAGCGTTTTAGAGGCAACGCCGAGTGATTGAGGGTCAACGTTGGCGTTTTTAGGAGTAATACCGAACAGTTGAACCCGAGGTCAGTGTTTTAGAAGCAACACTAAGTTATTGAACTCGAGATCAGCGTTTTAGAGGCAACACCGAGTGAGTGAAGGTCAACGTCGGCATTTTAGAAGTAATGTCGAGTGACTAAACTCGAGATCAGCGTTTTAGAGGCAACGCCGAGTGATTGAATAGTGACGTCGGCGTTTTAGAGGCAGCGCCGAGTTATTGAACTCGAGGTCAGCGTTTTAGAGGCAGCGCCGAGTGATTGAAGGTCAACGTCGGCATTTTAGAAGTAATGCCGAACGATTGAACTCAAGATCAGCGTTTTAGAGGCAACGCCGAGTGACTGGATAGTGACGTCGGCGTTTTAGAGGCAGCGCCGAGTTATTGAACTCGAGATCAGCGTTTTAGAGGCAACGCCGAGTGATTGAAGGTCAACGTCGGCATTTTAGAAGTAATGCCGAACGATTGAACTCAAGATCAGCGTTTTAGAGGCAACGCCGAGTGACTGGATAGTGACGTCGGCATTTTAGTGGCAATGCCGAGTTATTTCGAGGGTTAGCACCCGAGTAAGGAGAGGGCCCACCAGTTTTCTGGGAAATAACTGCCGAATGACCACGTGGCATGCTGGGATTTCGGAAATAACCGCCGAGTGATGACTGGGCACTTTTTGAAACAGTGTCTGGTCCGAGAATATCCCATAAGAATTGCACTTTTAGCCGCCTTTGCTTTCCGCGCCCTAGTTTTTGCATTCGTGCTTCCAAATCTCCTCTGCGCTTGCCTCCAATTTGCTCGCTGGTGAAATCGAGATGGCTCCCAAGAGGAAAATCGCGAGTTCTTCCGCTGTGGTGATTCCCCCAATTGATCCCAACAGCCAGTTGCCTTTCGCAGGTAACCACATGTCCAACATCTCTGAAACTGAACTCCTCCACCTCGTGTCCATCGGGGTTCTTCCTCCGCGGGAACTCTGTTCTTGGCGGATTTGCCATGGAACTACGGTCCCGACGGAGGATACCCACGAGTCTGTGGTTTACGCTCCCTTTCTTCTCCGTGGCCTTGGCCTTCCTATTTCTCCCTTTTTCCGTGGTCTTCTTGATTTCTACCACATATCCCAGGAGCCATTCGCCGGCCTTCCTACTTCTAAAACACCTTGAGGGGCAACCCCGGGTGTCCGGTACCTGTTGTTCAGTCCACTCTACATCACCGATTCCTTTTGATTACTTACTGGATGCATGGCAGCGTTAAGCAGATTTATATCCAGACTGGGGGAAAAAGGTTTGCCGTTTTATAAGTTACTCAAGAAGGTGGATAAATTTCAGTGGACTTCAGAAGCACAAGAAGCTCTAGATGCTCTGAAAAAATTCTTGACAACACCGCCAGTACTGAAACCACCCCGGCGAGCCACACCAACTCAACCAGCAGAAGATTTGCTATTGTACATCTCTTGCACAACTCACGTGGTGAGCACCGCGTTGGTAGTCGAGCGAGTAGAAGAAGGGCACGCCTATCCAGTGCAACATCCTGTATACTTCATCAGTGAAGTTCTCGGCCCCTCAAAGAAAAAGTATTCCCAAGTTCAGAAGCTATTGTATGCAGTACTTCTAACTGCCCGCAAGCTGCGTCACTACTTTGACGACCACAAAGTCATAGTAGTCACAAGTTTTCCAATAGGGGATATTCTTCACAACAAGGAAGCCATCGGTCGAATAGCCAAGTGGGCCTGTGAGCTGGGATCTCATGACATCGAGTTTCGGCCTCGCACTGCCATCAAAACCCAAGCACTGGTTGATTTTGTGTCAGAGTGGACTGAACAACAGGTACCGGACAACCCGGAGACTGCAGAAGTATGGCGAATGTATTTTGATGGCTCACTCAAGCTGCAAGGAGCAGGAGCGGGGATTCTTTTCACTGCACCAGGAGGCGAACACCTCAAGTACGCCCTCCAGCTGCTATTCCCGGCCTCCAACAATGCAGCCGAGTATGAAGCTTTGATCCATGGATTGAACATTGCCATATCACTGGGCGTCAAAAGATTAATGGTGTACGGGGATTCTCTGGTAGTTATCAGCCAGATAAATAAGGAGTGGGATTGCTCAAATGATTCGATGGGAAGATACTGCACCGCCGTCCGAAAGCTGGAGGATAAATTCGAGGGTTTAGAATTTCATCATGTGGAAAGAGATCGGAATACGGCAGCTGACGTACTATCCAAGCTGGGGTCCAGTCGAACTCAGGTCCCACCTGGGGTTTTCGTGCAAGAAATCCTGCAGCCGAGTATCTCAACGGATCAAGTAGAAGAGTGCAACATCATAAATCAACCCGAGTCAGATCTTGATGACTGGAGAAGGCCAATCATTAAGTACATAAAGAATGAAGAAGAACCAGATGATAAGAACTCGGCGGAGCGCATTGCAAGACAGTCGGCTCATTATACACTCATTGGGGAGACATTATACAGAAGGGGTGCATCAGGCGTCTTCATGAAGTGCATTCTCCCATCCACTGGAAAGCAACTACTAGAAGAGGTCCACGCCGGACAATGTGGGATACATGCAGCCTCCAGAACACTAGTTGGGAAGGTCTTCAGGTCAGGATTCTATTGGCCAACAGCAAAGAATGATGCAGCCGAGTTAGTTCAGAGGTGCGAAGCTTGCCAATATTTGTCGAAGCAACAACACCTGCCAGCACAGCAGCTGCAGACCATACCAGTAACTTGGCCTTTTGCATGCTGGGGGCTGGATATGATTGGACCTTTCAAGAAAGCTCAAGGGGGATATACTCATGTGTTGGTAGCAATTGACAAATTCACTAAATGGATAGAATTCAAGCCCATTGCCTCCTTAACCTCTGCCAAGGCTGTGGAATTCATACAAGATATAATATTCAGATTCGGGATACCAAACAGCATCATAACTGATCTAGGATCCAACTTCACAAGTTCAGAGTTCTTTGACTTCTGCGAGCAAAAAAGTATTCAGATCAAGTATGCATCTGTAGCCCATCCGAGAGCCAACGGGCAAGTTGAGCGAGCTAACGGGATGATATTGGATGCACTCAGGAAAAAGATTTTTGATAAGAATGAAAAATTCGCAGGGAAGTGGATAAGGGAATTACCCTATGTTGTTTGGAGCCTAAGAACCCAACTTAGCCGAGCCTTGCATGGAAACACTCCTTTCTTCATGGTCTATGGGTCGGAAGCAGTGCTGCCTGCTGATCTCAAGTTTGGGGCGCCAAGGCTGATTTTTGAAAGCATAGCAGAAGCTGAGACCACCAGACTAGAGGACATAGATATACTCGAAGAAGAACGGCTAAGTGCAGTAATCCAGTCAGCAAGATACCAGCAGACTCTAAGGCGCTATCACGACAAGGCTGTGCGGCAACGATCCTTTTCAGTGGGGGAGCTCGTCCTTCGCCGAATTCTAACGGGAGAAGGACGACACAAGTTATCACCCTTATGGGAAGGGCCTTTCATAGTGGCAGAAGCCACTCGACCCGGATCATATCGCCTCACTCAGATGGATGGCACGGAAGTCGGGAACTCTTGGAACATAGAACACCTGAGAAAGTTTTATCCTTAGCCGTACCTCAAAACTGCTGGGATAACAATGATGTACTCTGTAGAGTGGAAATATATCATCAATAAAGAAAAGGTTTCAAGGATACTCAATTTATTTACGATTGACTCGCATTCTTACTAAACTCGGGGTGACCACTATGCCCTGCTAACGGAGCAATCGACTTAAGTCGGCAACGACTTAAGGCGGTGCAACATGCTCACGCTTACTTAACTCGGGGTGACCACTATGCCCTGCTAACGGAGCAATCGACTTAAGTCGGCAACGACTTAAGGCGGTGCAACATGCTCACGCTTACTTAACTCGGGGTGACCACTATGCCCTGCTAACGGAGCAATCGACTTAAGTCGGCGACGACTTAAGGCGGTGCAACATGCTCACGCTTACTTAACTCGGGGTGACCACTATGCCCTGCTAACGGAGCAATCGACTTAAGTTGGCAATGACTTAAGGCGGTGCAACATGCTCACGCTTACTTAACTCGGGGTGACCACTATGCCCTGCTAACGGAGCAATCGACTTAAGTCGGCAACGACTTAAGGCGGTGCAACATGCTCATGCTTTACTTAACTCAGGGCGACCACTATGCCCAGCTAACGAAGCAATCAACTCCAATTGGCGCTTGCTTAAGACCAATGCAACATGCTCTCGCCTATTTAATTCAGGGGATGATCTCCATATCCCACATGCAAAATTCATAGTCATCATGCATCATTACTACCAAACTCATTGAACTAAAAAATCCTGATACAATGATAGAATAACTATGTCACTCAAATAAACTGGTGTTCTCTGACAAATATTCAATCATGCAAGCTGCGCGCTTGGAGCATGCGAAATGTTTTCTCTATTTTGCAATGTCTTTTCCAGGAGCAGTTGACGAAGAAGGACGACTCGAGGAGTCAGGGGCAGCGTTCACGTCGGCCCTTATATCTTCAGGAACGACCACGCCAGGCCTCCTCATCAGAATTCGTCCCGCTCGAATGGCCTTGTCCATGGCCCTATCGCGTTGGGCTCTCAGAGTATTGGAAGTTTCTTCAGCAGCCTTGACAGCCGACTGGGCAGCCTCTAGCTCCTGGGTAACAGATTTTTTGGAAGCGCGCAGATTCTTGATGACAACGTCTTTAGCTGATATCAACTCCCGAAGGCGAATCACATCATCCAAGGACTCCTGCAACTTATAGCGAAGATTGTTCAACTCCTCCATGGAAAAGCGATGACTTCTCTCCAAGATGGTCAGCGAGTTGCTAGAATCTCGATACAACCTATCAAGATTGTCTCGAGAAGCGGCAAGGATGCGTTTTTCCTCCTGCAAGCGCAAATCAGTTCTTTCAGAAAACCAGGCAAACAATAGGAGCACGGCAAGAAAAAAGTGCAGTTTCATATATCACCTTTTCAGAGTCAAGCTGGGCATGCAGAGAAGAACTCAACGCATTGGCATCATCCAAGGCAGCAGAAACCTGACTCAGTTCGATCTGACTTTGAGAATACTTTTCCTCAAGATCAGTGCATCGCTGAGTCAATTCAGCTCGATCCTGAGAATGTTTCTCCTCAAGAAGTGCAGTCTGCCGAGTCATTCCTAGTAAGAGGTAATCAAACAAAACAAGGTCAGAGGGTCAAGCAGTCCACAACAAACGCGAAGAAAAGAAAAAGGGCACTAACCAGCGTTAATCGCCTCCAACTCGGATACACGACGACGAAGTAACACTGGATTCCAACACGGAAAAGATGAAGCCACTTCTGGAATAGGAGCACCATGCAATTTCAGCTGGGTGGTCATCCCATCCACCAAAGTCTGATGAGAAGAGCAGATGAGCATAATGGCAAGAGTTCAGGCAATGTAAAAATCAAGCTAAGAAACAGCACAGTACCTGGAGGTTGGAGAAGAACGAAGGGATCCCCAAATCAGGAGAAATCAGATGATAACCAGGCGCAAGGTCATCACCCGAAGCAGCATGCAATGGAACAGTGGGAATCAGTTCATCTCCTTCAGCATAACTGGATACTCGATCAACGGGGACGCTGCCCTCTAAAGCGACGCCCCGGTCTGAAGTTTGGGCCACCGCCATGCAGCCAGAGTGTGGAGGTGACCCAGCGTGAACGTTCATGGAAGTGCCGGAGGGAGATCCTGTCTGGGCACCCCCGGGGACCGGGCCATAGTCGGCACTGCCCACTTGAGCCGGGTTATCCCCGGCAACACCCTCGGGGGCTGGGCAGTAGCTTGCACTCTTCGCCCGGGCTAAGTCGTCCCCCACGACACCCTCGGGGGCTGGACATGTGTCGACACCATCCTTGGGGTCCAAATTTTCAGCAGTAACCGTCTCCAAGGTTAGCGGGCCCTTGGTTAGTTCCATGGAATCAGGACAATCCAAGTTAACATCCCGTCCCTCAAGATCGTGCTCTAAAGTTGATGAGGCACGGGATGACCTCAACCCAGCGTCCGGCACAGGCGGCTAAAAGTGCAATTCTTATGGGATATTCTCGGACCAGACACCGTTTCAAAAAGTGCCCAGTCATCACTCGGCGGTTATTTCCGAAATCCCAGCATGCCACGTGGTCATTCGGCAGTTATTTCCCAGAAAACTGGTGGGCCCTCTCCTTACTCGGGTGCTAACCCTCGAAATAACTCGGCATTGCCACTAAAATGCCGACGTCACTATCCAGTCACTCGGCGTTGCCTCTAAAACGCTGATCTTGAGTTCAATCGTTCGGCATTACTTCTAAAATGCCGACGTTGACCTTCAATCACTCGGCGTTGCCTCTAAAACGCTGACCTCGAGTTCAATAACTCGGCGCTGCCTCTAAAACGCCGACGTCACTATCCAGTCACTCGGCGTTGCCTCTAAAACGCTGATCTTGAGTTCAATCGTTCGGCATTACTTCTAAAATGCCGACGTTGACCTTCAATCACTCGGCGCTGCCTCTAAAACGCTGACCTCGAGTTCAATAACTCGGCGCTGCCTCTAAAACGCCGACGTCACTATTCAATCACTCGGCGTTGCCTCTAAAACGCTGATCTCGAGTTTAGTCACTCGGCATTACTTCTAAAATGCCGACGTTGACCTTCACTCACTCGGTGTTGCCTCTAAAACGCTGATCTCGAGTTCAATAACTTAGTGTTGCTTCTAAAACACTGACCTCGGGTTCAACTGTTCGGTATTACTCCTAAAAACGCCAACGTTGACCCTCAATCACTCGGCGTTGCCTCTAAAACGCTGACCTTGAGTTAAATTGTTCGGCATTGCCTCTAAAATGCCGAAGTCACTACTTAGTCACTCGGCGTTGCCTCTAAAACGATGATCTGGAGTTCAACCACTCGGCATTACTTCTAAAATGTCGACGTCGACTTCCGATCACTCGGCATTACTTCTAAAAACATTGATACAGACTGCAATATTGCTTGGAAGCATCAGTATAACGATCAAGCCGTTCATCTACGGCCTCAAAAAACTCAGATTCATAGTCAGACGAAACAAGTCATCAAAAGGAAACCAAACTTGTTTTTCATTCAAGGGAAGTGATAACATTTACAAATCAACCCATTATGAGTTGATACTTCCCTATTTCTACTACTAAACTACACTCTACTGCTACTGCTACTACTACACTACACTATACTACTCTACGTTACTAATACTACTACATTATCTAACTATACTATTTCTAATCTATATTAATACTTAAAAGGACCAGTGGCATCTAGCCACTGGCCCTGCCCCCGCCGCCGCCGCCACTCTTGGTGCCGCCCCCGCCGCCGCCGCTCTTGGTGCCGCCCCTGTCGCCGCCGCCCCTGGTGCAGCCGCCGCCGTCGTCGTCGTCGTCGTCGTCATCGTCGTCATCGTCGTCGTCGTCATCGTCGTCGTCGTCGTCGTCGTCCCCGCCCTCGCCGCCGTCGTCCGAGTCCTCCTCCTCCGAAGAGTACTCGGACTCATCCGAGCCCTCGAGCCCGGAGCGCTCGACGGCCCGGATGTACGACCAGACTTCCGCCGCGAGCCCCTGGGAGTCGTCTGAGTCGTCAGACGACTCACGCAGGGGGACGGGAGCCGGAGACCCCTCGGATTCAGAGGAGAACTCCTCCTCTGAATACTCCGAGTCACCGAAGTCTTCAGACGAAGGAGTTGGTTCGCGCTTGCGTTTCTTGCCCATGGTGGAAATGCAGATAGAAGAAAGAAAGCAGGCAATGGAGAACAGCGAGAGATGTGAAAAAATCAGGCAGGCAAGGGCACTATTTATAGGAAAAAAAGGCAACCGCTCACCTCCAACAGTGGTCACTGAACAGTCGCTAAGCATTCAATATACACCTCCACCCGTCCAAAGACACGTCAGGCGGCGGACGCCGTTTCATGCAGCACTACACCCATTGGGACTCCAGTCAACAGCGCAAAAGATATGATTACACTCGCCGTCCCATCACATTACAACTCAGAAGCAGCCGGTTAAAACACTCAGCGTACCAAGCCGTCCCTTGCCCACACCCATTGGGGGGGGGGGATGCCCAGGAATTGTCAGTATATTTTTCAAAATGGTCACATCTGTGCAGAGCATGCAGTGAATGCCTCAAGACAAAAATAAGATATCAACAAGAGTTAAAAGGAAGCCAAATATAGTCAGCAGAGTGCAAAATATGGTCGACAGACATGACTTGAAGACTAGACAGAGAACGTCCATCGAACGTCCAATCAGTTGCAGAGCAAATACACTATGCTACTCAGCAAGATATGGAAGGACTGCAAATTCAGTTGCAAAAGACAAAACACATGCTGACCTCCGAAGCATAATATTGATGACATAACACGGATGACATCATGCCAACTTTTTATAAGCAGAAAGAGTATTCTTCAGCAAAAGGACACAAAAAGAAGACCTTCAAGCGAATTATCCTCAAAAAATCCACTTGAAGGTCGGGGGCTACACCCATTGGGTGCACCTTCGGTGCACCCCATGGATTGTCATTCTAAGCCAGGATAGCACCAATTTCTAAGGGCAGGGGACAAGATTAAGGAGCCAATCCTCAACTGGAATAAAGGAACACAAATGGAAGTAATTTCTGATGAAGACCTTCGAGTAGATTATCTTCTAAAATCTACTCGAAGCTCGGGGGCTACACCCATTGGGTGCACCTCCGGTGCACCCAATGAGGTTCAGAATCCCACAAACAGGAATGCCGATCTCTAAGGCACAGGCACAAAGCTAGGCTCTGGTCAACAAGTGATCGAAGTAGGAGAGAACAGCAAGGAATCATCTTTCTTCAAATCACCTACAAGCTGGACCTGGGATCTTCGGGTTGATTACCTCTAAATTAACCCAAAGATCGGGGGCTTGTGGGGGATAGATATCCCCCGGGTCCACTAAAAGAGTAAAGGACCTCACGAAAGGCCCAAGGGCCCAATAAATCGTAAGGTTATTCTTTCGTGGGCCTGGGGAAAGACGACCAGCAACGCGGAGCGACATGGGGCCGGATTGATGCAAACCCGGACGGCCCATAGCGCCGAGCCATTGGCCGCAACAGAGATCCGACTTTCCCGCGTCGGGGCCTCCATGCAACGAAGCCACGTGAGGATAAGTCGGCGAGAGTTACGTAAAGGATAATCTCGAGAGGTTCACTATCTTTTAGCCACTCGTTGTTATCTCATCATGTGTACCGCCCCACGGTCGAGTATATAAGGCCTAGGGGGCACCCCTTCAGATGGATCGACCCATTACTTAGCCACTCACGCCAACTCTCTGTATTCTTGATCCAGAGAGCTCTCTTGTAATCACATCCACCAAGCATACTCATCAGGACGTAGGGTGTTACGCATCTTTAAGCGGCCCGAACCTGCAAACCTTGTCCACTGTCCCTCGTGCGATCAGCACGAACCATTTTGCTACAGTTGTCGACACCTTCCTACTTCTAAAACACCTTGAGGGGCAACCCCGGGTGTGCGGTCGGACCCTAAACACCGACAGCTGGCGCGTCACTATCCATCTGAAGGGGTGCCCCCTAGGCCTTCGGCGATTCTTTTCCTATAAATAGTGGTCACTGAACAGTCGCTAAGCATTCAATATACACCTCCACCCGTCCAAAGACACGTCAGGCGGCGGACGCCGTTTCATGCAGCACTACACCCATTGGGACTCCAGTCAACAGCGCAAAAGATATGATTACACTCGCCGTCCCATCACATTACAACTCAGAAGCAGCCGGTTAAAACACTCAGCGTACCAAGCCGTCCCTTGCCCACACCCATTGGGGGGGGGGACGCCCAGGAATTGTCAGTATATTTTTCAAAATGGTCACATCTGTGCAGAGCATGCAGTGAATGCCTCAAGACAAAAATAAGATATCAACAAGAGTTAAAAGGAAGCCAAATATAGTCAGCAGAGTGCAAAATATGGTCGACAGACATGACTTGAAGACTAGACAGAGAACGTCCATCGAACGTCCAATCAGTTGCAGAGCAAATACACTATGCTACTCAGCAAGATATGGAAGGACTGCAAATTCAGTTGCAAAAGACAAAACACATGCTGACCTCCGAAGCATAATATTGATGACATAACACGGATGACATCATGCCAACTTTTTATAAGCAGAAAGAGTATTCTTCAGCAAAAGGACACAAAAAGAAGACCTTCAAGCGAATTATCCTCAAAAAATCCACTTGAAGGTCGGGGGCTACACCCATTGGGTGCACCTTCGGTGCACCCCATGGATTGTCATTCTAAGCCAGGATAGCACCAATTTCTAAGGGCAGGGGACAAGATTAAGGAGCCAATCCTCAACTGGAATAAAGGAACACAAATGGAAGTAATTTCTGATGAAGACCTTCGAGTAGATTATCTTCTAAAATCTACTCGAAGCTCGGGGGCTACACCCATTGGGTGCACCTCCGGTGCACCCAATGAGGTTCAGAATCCCACAAACAGGAATGCCGATCTCTAAGGCACAGGCACAAAGCTAGGCTCTGGTCAACAAGTGATCGAAGTAGGAGAGAACAGCAAGGAATCATCTTTCTTCAAATCACCTACAAGCTGGACCTGGGATCTTCGGGTTGATTACCTCTAAATTAACCCAAAGATCGGGGGCTTGTGGGGGATAGATATCCCCCGGGTCCACTAAAAGAGTAAAGGACCTCACGAAAGGCCCAAGGGCCCAATAAATCGTAAGGTTATTCTTTCGTGGGCCTGGGGAAAGACGACCAGCAACGCGGAGCGACATGGGGCCGGATTGATGCAAACCCGGACGGCCCATAGCGCCGAGCCATTGGCCGCAACAGAGATCCGACTTTCCCGCGTCGGGGCCTCCATGCAACGAAGCCACGTGAGGATAAGTCGGCGAGAGTTACGTAAAGGATAATCTCGAGAGGTTCACTATCTTTTAGCCACTCGTTGTTATCTCATCATGTGTACCGCCCCACGGTCGAGTATATAAGGCCTAGGGGGCACCCCTTCAGATGGATCGACCCATTACTTAGCCACTCACGCCAACTCTCTGTATTCTTGATCCAGAGAGCTCTCTTGTAATCACATCCACCAAGCATACTCATCAGGACGTAGGGTGTTACGCATCTTTAAGCGGCCCGAACCTGCAAACCTTGTCCACTGTCCCTCGTGCGATCAGCACGAACCATTTTGCTACAGTTGTCGACACCTTCCTACTTCTAAAACACCTTGAGGGGCAACCCCGGGTGTGCGGTCGGACCCTAAACACCGACAGCTGGCGCGCCCGGTGTCGGTGTTTAGGGTCCGACCGCACACCCGGGGTTGCCCCTCAAGGTGTTTTAGAAGTAGGAAGGTGTCGACAACTGTAGCAAAATGGTTCGTGCTGATCGCACGAGGGACAGTGGACAAGGTTTGCAGGTTCGGGCCGCTTAAAGATGCGTAACACCCTACGTCCTGATGAGTATGCTTGGTGGATGTGATTACAAGAGAGCTCTCTGGATCAAGAATACAGAGAGTTGGCGTGAGTGGCTAAGTAATGGGTCGATCCATCTGAAGGGGTGCCCCCTAGGCCTTATATACTCGACCGTGGGGCGGTACACATGATGAGATAACAACGAGTGGCTAAAAGATAGTGAACCTCTCGAGATTATCCTTTACGTAACTCTCGCCGACTTATCCTCACGTGGCTTCGTTGCATGGAGGCCCCGACGCGGGAAAGTCGGATCTCTGTTGCGGCCAATGGCTCGGCGCTATGGGCCGTCCGGGTTTGCATCAATCCGGCCCCATGTCGCTCCGCGTTGCTGGTCGTCTTTCCCTAGGCCCACGAAAGAATAACCTTACGATTTATTGGGCCCTTGGGCCTTTCGTGAGGTCCTTTACTCTTTTAGTGGACCCGGGGGATATCTATCCCCCACAAGCCCCCGATCTTTGGGTTAATTTAGAGGTAATCAACCCGAAGATCCCAGGTCCAGCTTGTAGGTGATTTGAAGAAAGATGATTCCTTGCTGTTCTCTCCTACTTCGATCACTTGTTGACCAGAGCCTAGCTTTGTGCCTGTGCCTTAGAGATCGGCATTCCTGTTTGTGGGATTCTGAACCTCATTGGGTGCACCGGAGGTGCACCCAATGGGTGTAGCCCCCGAGCTTCGAGTAGATTTTAGAAGATAATCTACTCGAAGGTCTTCATCAGAAATTACTTCCATTTGTGTTCCTTTATTCCAGTTGAGGATTGGCTCCTTAATCTTGTCCCCTGCCCTTAGAAATTGGTGCTATCCTGGCTTAGAATGACAATCCATGGGGTGCACCGAAGGTGCACCCAATGGGTGTAGCCCCCGACCTTCAAGTGGATTTTTTGAGGATAATTCGCTTGAAGGTCTTCTTTTTGTGTCCTTTTGCTGAAGAATACTCTTTCTGCTTATAAAAAGTTGGCATGATGTCATCCGTGTTATGTCATCAATATTATGCTTCGGAGGTCAGCATGTGTTTTGTCTTTTGCAACTGAATTTGCAGTCCTTCCATATCTTGCTGAGTAGCATAGTGTATTTGCTCTGCAACTGATTGGACGTTCGATGGACGTTCTCTGTCTAGTCTTCAAGTCATGTCTGTCGACCATATTTTGCACTCTGCTGACTATATTTGGCTTCCTTTTAACTCTTGTTGATATCTTATTTTTGTCTTGAGGCATTCACTGCATGCTCTGCACAGATGTGACCATTTTGAAAAATATACTGACAATTCCTGGGCGTCCCCCCCCCAATGGGTGTGGGCAAGGGACGGCTTGGTACGCTGAGTGTTTTAACCGGCTGCTTCTGAGTTGTAATGTGATGGGACGGCGAGTGTAATCATATCTTTTGCGCTGTTGACTGGAGTCCCAATGGGTGTAGTGCTGCATGAAACGGCGTCCGCCGCCTGACGTGTCTTTGGACGGGTGGAGGTGTATATTGAATGCTTAGCGACTGTTCAGTGACCACTGTTGGAGGTGAGCGGTTGCCTTCTTTTCCTATAAATAGTGCCCTTGCCTGCCTGATTTTTTCACATCTCTCGCTGTTCTCCATTGCCTGCTTTCTTTCTTCTATCTGCATTTCCACCATGGGCAAGAAACGCAAGCGCGAACCAACTCCTTCGTCTGAAGACTTCGGTGACTCAGAGTATTCAGAGGAGGAGTTCTCCTCTGAATCCGAGGGGTCTCCGGCTCCCGTCCCCCTGCGTGAGTCGTCTGACGACTCAGACGACTCCCAGGGGCTCGCGGCGGAAGTCTGGTCGTACATCCGGGCCGTCGAGCGCTCCGGGCTCGAGGGCTCGGATGAGTCCGAGTACTCTTCGGAGGAGGAGGACTCGGACGACGGCGGCGAGGGCGGGGACGACGACGACGACGACGACGATGACGACGACGACGATGACGACGATGCCGAGTGGACTCACGCAGGGGGACGGGAGCCGGAGACCCCTCGGATTCAGAGGAGAACTCCTCCTCTGAATACTCCGAGTCACCGAAGTCTTCAGACGAAGGAGTTGGTTCGCGCTTGCGTTTCTTGCCCATGGTGGAAATGCAGATAGAAGAAAGAAAGCAGGCAATGGAGAACAGCGAGAGATGTGAAAAAATCAGGCAGGCAAGGGCACTATTTATAGGAAAAGAAGGCAACCGCTCACCTCCAACAGTGGTCACTGAACAGTCGCTAAGCATTCAATATACACCTCCACCCGTCCAAAGACACGTCAGGCGGCGGACGTCGTTTCATGCAGCACTACACCCATTGGGACTCCAGTCAACAGCGCAAAAGATATGATTACACTCACCGTCCCATCACATTACAACTCAGAAGCAGCCGGTTAAAACACTCAGCGTACCAAGCCGTCCCTTGCCCACACCCATTGGGGGGGGGACGCCCAGGAATTGTCAGTATATTTTTCAAAATGGTCACATCTGTGCAGAGCATGCAGTGAATGCCTCAAGACAAAAATAAGATATCAACAAGAGTTAAAAGGAAGCCAAATATAGTCAGCAGAGTGCAAAATATGGTCGACAGACATGACTTGAAGACTAGACAGAGAACGTCCATCGAACGTCCAATCAGTTGCAGAGCAAATACACTATGCTACTCAGCAAGATATGGAAGGACTGCAAATTCAGTTGCAAAAGACAAAACACATGCTGACCTCCGAAGCATAATATTGATGACATAACACGGATGACATCATGCCAACTTTTTATAAGCAGAAAGAGTATTCTTCAGCAAAAGGACACAAAAAGAAGACCTTCAAGCGAATTATCCTCAAAAAATCCACTTGAAGGTCGGGGGCTACACCCATTGGGTGCACCTTCGGTGCACCCCATGGATTGTCATTCTAAGCCAGGATAGCACCAATTTCTAAGGGCAGGGGACAAGATTAAGGAGCCAATCCTCAACTGGAATAAAGGAACACAAATGGAAGTAATTTCTGATGAAGACCTTCGAGTAGATTATCTTCTAAAATCTACTCGAAGCTCGGGGGCTACACCCATTGGTAGACCCCCGAGCTTCGGCCTCGCACTGCCATCAAAACCCAAGCACTATTGCTTGGAAGCATCAGAAATTGCTTAGGTTCATACTTGTCAACGTTGTCTCTTCCAATATTTGACGACCACAAAGTCATAGTAGTCACAAGTTTTCCAATAGGGGATATTCTTCACAACAAGGAAGCCATCGGTCGAATAGCCAAGTGGGCCTGTGAGCTGGGATCTCATGACATCGAGTTTCGGCCTCGCACTGCCATCAAAACCCAAGCACTGGTTGATTTTGTGTCAGAGTGGACTGAACAACAGGTACCGGACAACCCGGAGACTGCAGAAGTATGGCGAATGTATTTTGATGGCTCACTCAAGCTGCAAGGAGCAGGAGCGGGGATTCTTTTCACTGCACCAGGAGGCGAACACCTCAAGTACGCCCTCCAGCTGCTATTCCCGGCCTCCAACAATGCAGCCGAGTATGAAGCTTTGATCCATGGATTGAACATTGCCATATCACTGGGCGTCAAAAGATTAATGGTGTACGGGGATTCTCTGGTAGTTATCAGCCAGATAAATAAGGAGTGGGATTGCTCAAATGATTCGATGGGAAGATACTGCACCGCCGTCCGAAAGCTGGAGGATAAATTCGAGGGTTTAGAATTTCATCATGAGGAAAGAGATCGGAATACGGCAGCTGACGTACTATCCAAGCTGGGGTCCAGTCGAACTCAGGTCCCACCTGGGGTTTTCGTGCAAGAAATCCTGCAGCCGAGTATCTCAACGGATCAAGTAGAAGAGTGCAACATCATAAATCAACCCGAGTCAGATCTTGATGACTGGAGAAGGCCAATCATTAAGTACATAAAGAATGAAGAAGAACCAGATGATAAGAACTCGGCAGAGCGCATTGCAAGACAGTCGGCTCATTATACACTCATTGGGGAGACATTATACAGAAGGGGTGCATCAGGCGTCTTCATGAAGTGCATTCTCCCATCCACTGGAAAGCAACTACTAGAAGAGGTCCACGCCGGACAATGTGGGATACATGCAGCCTCCAGAACACTAGTTGGGAAGGTCTTCAGGTCAGGATTCTATTGGCCAACAGCAAAGAATGATGCAGCCGAGTTAGTTCAGAGGTGCGAAGCTTGCCAATATTTGTCGAAGCAACAACACCTGCCAGCACAGCAGCTGCAGACCATACCAGTGACTTGGCCTTTTGCATGCTGGGGGCTGGATATGATTGGACCTTTCAAGAAAGCTCAAGGGGGATATACTCATGTGTTGGTAGCAATTGACAAATTCACTAAATGGATAGAATTCAAGCCCATTGCCTCCTTAACCTCTGCTAAGGCTGTGGAATTCATACAAGATATAATATTCAGATTCGGGATACCAAACAGCATCATAACTGATCTAGGATCCAACTTCACAAGTTCAGAGTTCTTTGACTTCTGCGAGCAAAAAAGTATTCAGATCAAGTATGCATCTGTAGCCCATCCGAGAGCCAACGGGCAAGTTGAGCGAGCTAACGGGATGATATTGGATGCACTCAGGAAAAAGATTTTTGATAAGAATGAAAAATTCGCAGGGAAGTGGATAAGGGAATTACCCTATGTTGTTTGGAGCCTAAGAACCCAACCTAGCCGAGCCTTGCATGGAAACACTCCTTTCTTCATGGTCTATGGGTCGGAAGCAGTGCTGCCTGCTGATCTCAAGTTTGGGGCGCCAAGGCTGATTTTTGAAAGCATAGCAGAAGCTGAGACCACCAGACTAGAGGACATAGATATACTCGAAGAAGAACGGCTAAGTGCAGTAATCCAGTCAGCAAGATACCAGCAGACTCTAAGGCGCTATCACGACAAGGCTGTGCGGCAACGATCCTTTTCAGTGGGGGAGCTCGTCCTTCGCCGAATTCTAACGGGAGAAGGACGACACAAGTTATCACCCTTATGGGAAGGGCCTTTCATAGTGGCAGAAGCCACTCGACCCGGATCATATCGCCTCACTCAGATGGATGGCACGGAAGTCGGGAACTCTTGGAACATAGAACACCTGAGAAAGTTTTATCCTTAGCCGTACCTCAAAACTGCTGGGATAACAATGATGTACTCTGTAAAGTGGAAATATATCATCAATAAAGAAAAGGTTTCAAGGATACTCAATTTATTTACGATTGACTCGCATTCTTACTTAACTCGGGGTGACCACTATGCCCTGCTAACGGAGCAATCGACTTAAGTCGGCAACGACTTAAGGCGGTGCAACATGCTCACGCTTACTTAACTCGGGGTGACCACTATGCCCTGCTAACGGAGCAATCGACTTAAGTCGGCAACGACTTAAGGCGGTGCAACATGCTCACGCTTACTTAACTCGGGGTGACCACTATGCCCTGCTAACGGAGCAATCGACTTAAGTCGGCAACGACTTAAGGCGGTGCAACATGCTCACGCTTACTTAACTCGGGGTGACCACTATGCCCTGCTAACGGAGCAATCGACTTAAGTCGGCAACGACTTAAGGCGGTGCAACATGCTCACGCTTACTTAACTCGGGGTGACCACTATGCCCTGCTAACGGAGCAATCGACTTAAGTCGGCAATGACTTAAGGCGGTGCAACATGCTCACGCTTACTTAACTCGGGGTGACCACTATGCCCTGCTAACGGAGCAATCGACTTAAGTCGGCAACGACTTAAGGCGGTGCAACATGCTCATGCTTTACTTAACTCAGGGCGACCACTATGCCCAGCTAACGAAGCAATCAACTCCAATTGGCGCTTGCTTAAGACCAATGCAACATGCTCTCGCCTATTTAATTCAGGGGATGATCTCCATATCCCACATGCAAAATTCATAGTCATCATGCATCATTACTACCAAACTCATTGAACTAAAAAATCCTGATACAATGATAGAATAACTATGTCACTCAAATAAACTGGTGTTCTCTGACAAATATTCAATCATGCAAGCTGCGCGCTTGGAGCATGCGAAATGTTTTCTCTATTTTGCAATGTCTTTTCCAGGAGCAGTTGACGAAGAAGGACGACTCGAGGAGTCAGGGGCAGCGTTCACGTCGGCCCTTATATCTTCAGGAACGACTACGCCAGGCCTCCTCATCAGAATTCGTCCCGCTCGAATGGCCTTGTCCATGGCCCTATCGCGTTGGGCTCTCAGAGTATTGGAAGTTTCTTCAGCAGCCTTGACAGCCGACTGGGCAGCCTCTAGCTCCTGGGTAACAGATTTTTTGGAAGCACGCAGATTCTTGATGACAACGTCTTTAGCTGATATCAACTCCCGAAGGCGAATCACATCATCCAAGGACTCCTGCAACTTATAGCGAAGATTGTTCAACTCCTCCATGGAAAAGCGATGACTTCTCTCCAAGATGGTCAGCGAGTTGCTAGAATCTCGATACAACCTATCAAGATTGTCTCGAGAAGCGGCAAGGATGCGTTTTTCCTCCTGCAAGCGCAAATCAGTTCTTTCAGAAAACCAGGCAAACAATAGGAGCACGGCAAGAAAAAAGTGCAGTTTCATATATCACCTTTTCAGAGTCAAGCTGGGCATGCAGAGAAGAACTCAACGCATTGGCATCATCCAAGGCAGCAGAAACCTGACTCAGTTCGATCTGACTTTGAGAATACTTTTCCTCAAGATCAGTGCATCGCTGAGTCAATTCAGCTCGATCCTGAGAATGTTTCTCCTCAAGAAGTGCAGTCTGCCGAGTCATTCCTAGTAAGAGGTAATCAAACAAAACAAGGTCAGAGGGTCAAGCAGTCCACAACAAACGCGAAGAAAAGAAAAAGGGCACTAACCAGCGTTAATCGCCTCCAACTCGGATACACGACGACGAAGTAACACTGGATTCCAACACGGAAAAGATGAAGCCACTTCTGGAATAGGAGCACCATGCAATTTCAGCTGGGTGGTCATCCCATCCACCAAAGTCTGATGAGAAGAGCAGATGAGCATAATGGCAAGAGTTCAGGCAATGTAAAAAATCAAGCTAAGAAACAGCACAGTACCTGGAGGTTGGAGAAGAACGAAGGGATCCCCAAATCAGGAGAAATCAGATGATAACCAGGCGCAAGGTCATCACCCGAAGCAGCATGCAATGGAACAGTGGGAATCAGTTCATCTCCTTCAGCATAACTGGATACTCGATCAACGGGGACGCTGCCCTCTAAAGCGACGCCCCGTCTGAAGTTTGGGCCACCGCCATGCAGCCAGAGTGTGGAGGTGACCCAGCGTGAACGTTCATGGAAGTGCCGGAGGGAGATCCTATCTGGGCACCCCCGGGGACCGGGCCATAGTCGGCACTGCCCACTTGAGCCGGGTTATCCCCGGCAACACCCTCGGGGGCTGGGCAGTAGCTTGCACTCTTCGCCCGGGCTAAGTCGTCCCCCACGACACCCTCGGGGGCTGGACATGTGTCGACACCATCCTTGGGGTCCAAATTTTCAGCAGTAACCGTCTCCAAGGTTAGCGGGCCCTCGGTTAGTTCCATGGAATCAGGACAATCCAAGTTAACATCCCGTCCCTCAAGATCGTGCTCTAAAGTTGATGAGGCACGGGATGACCTCAACCCAGCGTCCGGCACAGCACCACAAGTTTCCGTCGCGGCATCGTCCACTGGCCCTGATAACAAGTCCTCTGGGACCATATCCTCGAGAGTTTGATCAAAGTCGGCCAGGGATATGTTTTGCAGACCAACAAGAGCAGATAAAGCCGGGGAGGGAACCCCACTACTTTCCCCACTGGCGAGGAATTGCCGACTGTTCTTTCGAATCAAAGGAACCTCATCCTCTTCCTCTTCGTCATCTTCATCAGCAACACCGGCACCACACCCATTGGGATCAGCAACAGATGGACCACACCCATTGGGATCAGCATCAGCAAATTCAGATGCAGGAACCTCCTCATCAGCAGGAGCCGAGGGACCAGCACCCTGATTCAAACTAGATACTCGCCGAATACGTCTCTTCTTCTTTTTCTGCTCATCAACAGAAAGATCAGTCTGATTGGTTCGGCGGGGACGCTTCGAGCGAGCACGGACAGGTCTCTGGACATCCAAGACTATACCGACCTCTGGGAGAGGTGCCACTGCCAATGTCTCAGTAGGAATAGCGTCAGAAGAATCCTCGGCCAACATGTCAAGCACAGCATTTATTTCAGTATCAGTAGGATCCGAAGGCACCTCGAAATGGGTTTGTCTTTCATCATCAGGGATTTTCCCAAGTGAAGCAACCAAAGCACTAACCTCCTCATCAGAGGGCCGCGTTCTAAGGCCCAAATTGCCATCAGTTGAAGGCGGGTTTGACACGAAGCGAGTGAAGGCCTTGGCAGGAGGCAGATTCCAGGCTGAATACGCCACCGGAGCACCAACATTGGATACTTTGCCTCTGAGAATCATCTCCAGCCGGCTCACCAAATCTGCAGAAGGGATCCTTCCATTGGTAACTCGAGTTGGGTCGGCTAGCCCTTGATACAGATAAGCCGGGTGGGCCCTGTCTTTCAGTGGCTGAATGTTTTTGAAGACAAAGTCAGCGACTATAGCTTCAGCGGTTAAACCCCTCTCTTTCAATAGCCCAACTTCAGCTAACAGCACACTAGCTTCAGCCACCTCCTCGTCTATGGGAGACTCGGTCCAGCTCGGGGTGCGAACATCTGGCTGTCTTCCTGACCGGGGGGGAGAGAATTTCCATAGTTATCAACTATAAACCATTCCAGGCGCCATCCCTTAATGCTGTCTTTAAGGGGGATCTCAAGATACTCAGTTTTCCGTCCCCGGCGCATCTCCAAGCTGGCACCTCCAACCAACTGATGCTGTCCCCCGGCCATCCCAGGGCGACAGTGATACAGGTGTTTCCACAATCCAAAATGCGGCAGCACACCAAGAAAGGCCTCACATAAGTGGACGAAGATAGAAATTTGCAGAATTGAATTAGGGTTCAGATGGGTTAAGTTGATGTGGTAGAAATCAAGAAGACCACGGAAAAAGGGAGAAATAGGAAGGCCAAGGCCACGGAGAAGAAAGGGAGCGTAAACCACAGACTCGTGGGTATCCTCCGTCGGGACCGTAGTTCCATGGCAAATCCGCCAAGAACAGAGTTCCCGCGGAGGAAGAACCCCGATGGACACGAGGTGGAGGAGTTCAGTTTCAGAGATGTTGGACATGTGGTTACCTGCGAAAGGCAACTGGCTGTTGGGATCAATTGGGGGAATCACCACAGCGGAAGAACTCGCGATTTTCCTCTTGGGAGCCATCTCGATTTCACCAGCGAGCAAATTGGAGGCAAGCGCAGAGGAGATTTGGAAGCACGAATGCAAAAACTAGGGCGCGGAAAGCAAAGGCGGCTAAAAGTGCAATTCTTATGGGATATTCTCGGACCAGACACCGTTTCAAAAAGTGCCCAGTCATCACTCGGCGGTTATTTCCGAAATCCCAGCATGCCACGTGGTCATTCGGCAGTTATTTCCCAGAAAACTGGTGGGCCCTCTCCTTACTCGGGTGCTAACCCTCGAAATAACTCGGCATTGCCACTAAAATGCCGACGTCACTATCCAGTCACTCGGCGTTGCCTCTAAAACGCTGATCTTGAGTTCAATCGTTCGGCATTACTTCTAAAATGCCGACGTTGACCTTCAATCACTCGGCGTTGCCTCTAAAACGCTGACCTCGAGTTCAATAACTCGGCGCTGCCTCTAAAACGCCGACGTCACTATCCAGTCACTCGGCGTTGCCTCTAAAACGCTGATCTTGAGTTCAATCGTTCGGCATTACTTCTAAAATGCCGACGTTGACCTTCAATCACTCGGCGCTGCCTCTAAAACGCTGACCTCGAGTTCAATAACTCGGCGCTGCCTCTAAAACGCCGACGTCACTATTCAATCACTCGGCGTTGCCTCTAAAACGCTGATCTCGAGTTTAGTCACTCGGCATTACTTCTAAAATGCCGACGTTGACCTTCACTCACTCGGTGTTGCCTCTAAAACGCTGATCTCGAGTTCAATAACTTAGTGTTGCTTCTAAAACACTGACCTCGGGTTCAACTGTTCGGTATTACTCCTAAAAACGCCAACGTTGACCCTCAATCACTCGGCGTTGCCTCTAAAACGCTGACCTTGAGTTAAATTGTTCGGCATTGCCTCTAAAATGCCGAAGTCACTACTTAGTCACTCGGCGTTGCCTCTAAAACGATGATCTGGAGTTCAACCACTCGGCATTACTTCTAAAATGTCGACGGCGACTTCCGATCACTCGGCATTACTTCTAAAAACATTGATACAGACTGCAATATTGCTTGGAAGCATCAGTATAACGATCAAGCCGTTCATCTACGGCCTCAAAAAACTCAGATTCATAGTCAGACGAAACAAGTCATCAAAAGGAAACCAAACTTGTTTTTCATTCAAGGGAAGTGATAACATTTACAAATCAACCCATTATGAGTTGATACTTCCCTATTTCTACTACTAAACTACACTCTACTGCTACTGCTACTACTACACTACACTATACTACTCTACGTTACTAATACTACTACATTATCTAACTATACTATTTCTAATCTATATTAATACTTAAAAGGACCAGTGGCATCTAGCCACTGGCCCTGCCCCCGCCGCCGCCGCCACTCTTGGTGCCGCCCCCGCCGCCGCCGCTCTTGGTGCTGCCCCTGTCGCCGCCGCCCCTGGTGCAGCCGCCGCCGTCGTCGTCGTCGTCGTCGTCGTCGTCATCGTCGTCATCGTCGTCGTCGTCATCGTCGTCGTCGTCGTCGTCGTCCCCGCCCTCGCCGCCGTCGTCCGAGTCCTCCTCCTCCGAAGAGTACTCGGACTCATCCGAGCCCTCGAGCCCGGAGCGCTCGACGGCCCGGATGTACGACCAGACTTCCGCCGCGAGCCCCTGGGAGTCGTCTGAGTCGTCAGACGACTCACGCAGGGGGACGGGAGCCGGAGACCCCTCGGATTCAAAGGAGAACTCCTCCTCTGAATACTCCGAGTCACCGAAGTCTTCAGACGAAGGAGTTGGTTCGCGCTTGCGTTTCTTGCCCATGGTGGAAATGCAGATAGAAGAAAGAAAGCAGGCAATGGAGAACAGCGAGAGATGTGAAAAAATCAGGCAGGCAAGGGCACTATTTATAGGAAAAGAAGGCAACCGCTCACCTCCAACAGTGGTCACTGAACAGTCGCTAAGCATTCAATATACACCTCCACCCGTCCAAAGACACGTCAGGCGGCGGACGCCGTTTCATGCAGCACTACACCCATTGGGACTCCAGTCAACAGCGCAAAAGATATGATTACACTCGCCGTCCCATCACATTACAACTCAGAAGCAGCCGGTTAAAACACTCAGCGTACCAAGCCGTCCCTTGCCCACACCCATTGGGGGGGGACGCCTAGGAATTGTCAGTATATTTTTCAAAATGGTCACATCTGTGCAGAGCATGCAGTGAATGCCTCAAGACAAAAATAAGATATCAACAAGAGTTAAAAGGAAGCCAAATATAGTCAGCAGAGTGCAAAATATGGTCGACAGACATGACTTGAAGACTAGACAGAGAACGTCCATCGAACGTCCAATCAGTTGCAGAGCAAATACACTATGCTACTCAGCAAGATATGGAAGGACTGCAAATTCAGTTGCAAAAGACAAAACACATGCTGACCTCCGAAGCATAATATTGATGACATAACACGGATGACATCATGCCAACTTTTTATAAGCAGAAAGAGTATTCTTCAGCAAAAGGACACAAAAAGAAGACCTTCAAGCGAATTATCCTCAAAAAATCCACTTGAAGGTCGGGGGCTACACCCATTGGGTGCACCTTCGGTGCACCCCATGGATTGTCATTCTAAGCCAGGATAGCACCAATTTCTAAGGGCAGGGGACAAGATTAAGGAGCCAATCCTCAACTGGAATAAAGGAACACAAATGGAAGTAATTTCTGATGAAGACCTTCGAGTAGATTATCTTCTAAAATCTACTCGAAGCTCGGGGGCTACACCCATTGGGTGCACCTCCGGTGCACCCAATGAGGTTCAGAATCCCACAAACAGGAATGCCGATCTCTAAGGCACAGGCACAAAGCTAGGCTCTGGTCAACAAGTGATCGAAGTAGGAGAGAACAGCAAGGAATCATCTTTCTTCAAATCACCTACAAGCTGGACCTGGGATCTTCGGGTTGATTACCTCTAAATTAACCCAAAGATCGGGGGCTTGTGGGGGATAGATATCCCCCGGGTCCACTAAAAGAGTAAAGGACCTCACGAAAGGCCCAAGGGCCCAATAAATCGTAAGGTTATTCTTTCGTGGGCCTGGGGAAAGACGACCAGCAACGCGGAGCGACATGGGGCCGGATTGATGCAAACCCGGACGGCCCATAGCGCCGAGCCATTGGCCGCAACAGAGATCCGACTTTCCCGCGTCGGGGCCTCCATGCAACGAAGCCACGTGAGGATAAGTCGGCGAGAGTTACGTAAAGGATAATCTCGAGAGGTTCACTATCTTTTAGCCACTCGTTGTTATCTCATCATGTGTACCGCCCCACGGTCGAGTATATAAGGCCTAGGGGGCACCCCTTCAGATGGATCGACCCATTACTTAGCCACTCACGCCAACTCTCTGTATTCTTGATCCAGAGAGCTCTCTTGTAATCACATCCACCAAGCATACTCATCAGGACGTAGGGTGTTACGCATCTTTAAGCGGCCCGAACCTGCAAACCTTGTCCACTGTCCCTCGTGCGATCAGCACGAACCATTTTGCTACAGTTGTCGACACCTTCCTACTTCTAAAACACCTTGAGGGGCAACCCCGGGTGTGCGGTCGGACCCTAAACACCGACAGCTGGCGCGCCAGGTGTACAGGTGTTTAGGGTACCAAGCCGTCCCTTGCCCACACCCATAGCGCCGAGCCATTGGCCGCAACAGAGATCCGACTTTCCCGCGTCGGGGCCTCCATGCAACGAAGCCACGTGAGGATAAGTCGGCGAGAGTTCATGTCGCTCCGCGTTGCTGGTCGTCTTTCCCCAGGCCCACGAAAGAATAACCTTACGATTTATTGGGCCCTTGGGCCTTTCGTGAGGTCCTTTACTCTTTTAGTGGACCCGGGGGATATCTATCCCCCACAAGCCCCCGATCTTTGGGTTAATTTAGAGGTAATCAACCTGAAGATCCCAGGTCCAGCTTGTAGGTGATTTGAAGAAAGATGATTCCTTGCTGTTCTCTCCTACTTCGATCACTTGTTGACCAGAGCCTAGCTTTGTGCCTGTGCCTTAGAGATCGGCATTCCTGTTTGTGGGATTCTGAACCTCATTGGGTGCACCGGAGGTGCACCCAATGGGTGTAGCCCCCGAGCTTCGAGTAGATTTTAGAAGATAATCTACTCGAAGGTCTTCATCAGAAATTACTTCCATTTGTGTTCCTTTATTCCAGTTGAGGATTGGCTCCTTAATCTTGTCCCCTGCCCTTAGAAATTGGTGCTATCCTGGCTTAGAATGACAATCCATGGGGTGCACCGAAGGTGCACCCAATGGGTGTAGCCCCCGACCTTCAAGTGGATTTTTTGAGGATAATTCGCTTGAAGGTCTTCTTTTTGTGTCCTTTTGCTGAAGAATACTCTTTCTGCTTATAAAAAGTTGGCATGATGTCATCCGTGTTATGTCATCAATATTATGCTTCGGAGGTCAGCATGTGTTTTGTCTTTTGCAACTGAATTTGCAGTCCTTCCATATCTTGCTGAGTAGCATAGTGTATTTGCTCTGCAACTGATTGGACGTTCGATGGACGTTCTCTGTCTAGTCTTCAAGTCATGTCTGTCGACCATATTTTGCACTCTGCTGACTATATTTGGCTTCCTTTTAACTCTTGTTGATATCTTATTTTTGTCTTGAGGCATTCACTGCATGCTCTGCACAGATGTGACCATTTTGAAAAATATACTGACAATTCCTGGGCGTCCCCCCCCCAATGGGTGTGGGCAAGGGACGGCTTGGTACGCTGAGTGTTTTAACCGGCTGCTTCTGAGTTGTAATGTGATGGGACGGCGAGTGTAATCATATCTTTTGCGCTGTTGACTGGAGTCCCAATGGGTGTAGTGCTGCATGAAACGGCGTCCGCCGCCTGACGTGTCTTTGGACGGGTGGAGGTGTATATTGAATGCTTAGCGACTGTTCAGTGACCACTGTTGGAGGTGAGCGGTTGCCTTCTTTTCCTATAAATAGTGCCCTTGCCTGCCTGATTTTTTCACATCTCTCGCTGTTCTCCATTGCCTGCTTTCTTTCTTCTATCTGCATTTCCACCATGGGCAAGAAACGCAAGCGCGAACCAACTCCTTCGTCTGAAGACTTCGGTGACTCGGAGTATTCAGAGGAGGAGTTCTCCTCTGAATCCGAGGGGTCTCCGGCTCCCGTCCCCCTGCGTGAGTCGTCTGACGACTCAGACGACTCCCAGGGGCTCGCGGCGGAAGTCTGGTCGTACATCCGGGCCGTCGAGCGCTCCGGGCTTGAGGGCTCGGATGAGTCCGAGTACTCTTCGGAGGAGGAGGACTCGGACGACGGCGGCGAGGGCGGGGACGACGACGACGACGACGATGACGACGACGACGATGACGACGATGACGACGACGATGACGACGATGACGACGACGATGACGACGACGACGACGACGACGGCGGCGGCTGCACCAGGGGCGGCGGCGACAGGGGCGGCACCAAGAGCGGCGGCAGCGGGGGCGGCACCAAGAGTGGCGGCGGCGGCGGGGGCAGGGCCAGTGGCTAGATGCCACTGGTCCTTTTAAGTATTAATATAGATTAGAAATAGTATAGTTAGATAATGTAGTAGTATTAGTAACGTAGAGTAGTATAGTGTAGTGTAGTAGTAGCAGTAGCAGTAGAGTGTAGTTTAGTAGTAGAAATAGGGAAGTATCAACTCATAATGGGTTGATTTGTAAATGTTATCACTTCCCTTGAATGAAAAACAAGTTTGGTTTCCTTTTGATGACTTGTTTCGTCTGACTATGAATCTGAGTTTTTTGAGGCCGTAGATGAACGACTTGATCGTTATACTGATGCTTCCAAGCAATATTGCAGTCTGTATCAATGTTTTTAGAAGTAATGCCGAGTGATCGGAAGTCGCCGTCGACATTTTAGAAGTAATGCCGAGTGGTTGAACTCCAGATCATCGTTTTAGAGGCAACGCCGAGTGACTAAGTAGTGACTTCGGCATTTTAGAGGCAATGCCGAACAATTTAACTCAAGGTCAGCGTTTTAGAGGCAACGCCGAGTGATTGAGGGTCGACGTTGGCGTTTTTAGGAGTAATACCGAACAGTTGAACCCGAGGTCAGTGTTTTAGAAGCAACACTAAGTTATTGAACTCGAGATCAGCGTTTTAGAGGCAACACCGAGTGAGTGAAGGTCAACGTCGGCATTTTAGAAGTAATGCCGAGTGACTAAACTCGAGATCAGCGTTTTAGAGGCAACGCCGAGTGATTGAATAGTGACGTCGGCGTTTTAGAGGCAGCGCCGAGTTATTGAACTCGAGGTCAGCGTTTTAGAGGCAGCGCCGAGTGATTGAAGGTCAACGTCGGCATTTTAGAAGTAATGCCGAACGATTGAACTCAAGATCAGCGTTTTAGAGGCAACGCCGAGTGACTGGATAGTGACGTCGGCGTTTTAGAGGCAGCGCCGAGTTATTGAACTCGAGGTCAGCGTTTTAGAGGCAACGCCGAGTGATTGAAGGTCAACGTCGGCATTTTAGAAGTAATGCCGAACGATTGAACTCAAGATCAGCGTTTTAGAGGCAACGCCGAGTGACTGGATAGTGACGTCGGCATTTTAGTGGCAATGCCGAGTTATTTCGAGGGTTAGCACCCGAGTAAGGAGAGGGCCCACCAGTTTTCTGGGAAATAACTGCCGAATGACCACGTGGCATGCTGGGATTTCGGAAATAACCGCCGAGTGATGACTGGGCACTTTTTGAAACGGTGTCTGGTCCGAGAATATCCCATAAGAATTGCACTTTTAGCCGCCTTTGCTTTCCGCGCCCTAGTTTTTGCATTCGTGCTTCCAAATCTCCTCTGCGCTTGCCTCCAATTTGCTCGCTGGTGAAATCGAGATGGCTCCCAAGAGGAAAATCGCGAGTTCTTCCGCTGTGGTGATTCCCCCAATTGATCCCAACAGCCAGTTGCCTTTCGCAGGTAACCACATGTCCAACATCTCTGAAACTGAACTCCTCCACCTCGTGTCCATCGGGGTTCTTCCTCCGCGGGAACTCTGTTCTTGGCGGATTTGCCATGGAACTACGGTCCCGACGGAGGATACCCACGAGTCTGTGGTTTACGCTCCCTTTCTTCTCCGTGGCCTTGGCCTTCCTATTTCTCCCTTTTTCCGTGGTCTTCTTGATTTCTACCACATCAACTTAACCCATCTGAACCCTAATTCAATTCTGCAAATTTCTATCTTCGTCCACTTATGTGAGGCCTTTCTTGGTGTGCTGCCGCATTTTGGATTGTGGAAACACCTGTATCACTGTCGCCCTGGGATGGCCGGGGGACAGCATCAGTTGGTTGGAGGTGCCAGCTTGGAGATGCGCCGGGGACGGAAAACTGAGTATCTTGAGATCCCCCTTAAAGACAGCATTAAGGGATGGCGCCTGGAATGGTTTATAGTTGATAACTATGGAAATTCTCTCCCCCCCCGGTCAGGAAGACAGCCAGATGTTCGCACCCCGAGCTGGACCGAGTCTCCCACAGACGAGGAGGTGGCTGAAGCTAGTGTGCTGTTAGCTGAAGTTGGGCTATTGAAAGAGAGGGGTTTAACCGCTGAAGCTATAGTCGCTGACTTTGTCTTCAAAAACATTCAGCCACTGAAAGACAGGGCCCACCCGGCTTATCTGTATCAAGGGCTAGCCGACCCAACTCGAGTTACCAATGGAAGGATCCCTTCTGCAGATTTGGTGAGCCGGCTGGAGATGATTCTCAGAGGCAAAGTATCCAATGTTGGTGCTCCGGTGGCGTATTCAGCCTGGAATCTGCCTCCTGCCAAGGCCTTCACTCGCTTCGTGTCAAACCCGCCTTCAACTGATGGCAATTTGGGCCTTAGAACGCGGCCCTCTGATGAGGAGGTTAGTGCTTTGGTTGCTTCACTTGGGAAAATCCCTGATGATGAAAGACAAACCCATTTCGAGGTGCCTTCGGATCCTACTGATACTGAAATAAATGCTGTGCTTGACATGTTGGCCGAGGATTCTTCTGACGCTATTCCTACTGAGACATTGGCAGTGGCACCTCTCCCAGAGGTCGGTATAGTCTTGGATGTCCAGAGACCTGTCCGTGCTCGCTCGAAGCGTCCCCGCCGAACCAATCAGACTGATCTTTCTGTTGATGAGCAGAAAAAGAAGAAGAGACGTATTCGGCGAGTATCTAGTTTGAATCAGGGTGCTGGTCCCTCGGCTCCTGCTGATGAGGAGGTTCCTGCATCTGAATTTGCTGATGCTGATCCCAATGGGTGTGGTCCATCTGTTGCTGATCCCAATGGGTGTGGTGCCGGTGTTGCTGATGAAGATGACGAAGAGGAAGAGGATGAGGTTCCTTTGATTCGAAAGAACAGTCGGCAATTCCTCGCCAGTGGGGAAAGTAGTGGGGTTCCCTCCCCGGCTTTATCTGCTCTTGTTGGTCTGCAAAACATATCCCTGGCCGACTTTGATCAAACTCTCGAGGATATGGTCCCAGAGGACTTGTTATCAGGGCCAGTGGACGATGCCGCGACGGAAACTTGTGGTGCTGTGCCGGACGCTGGGTTGAGGTCATCCCGTGCCCCATCAACTTTAGAGCACGATCTTGAGGGACGGGATGTTAACTTGGATTGTCCTGATTCCATGGAACTAACCGAGGGCCCGCTAACCTTGGAGACGGTTACTGCTGAAAATTTGGACCCCAAGGATGGTGTCGACACATGTCCAGCCCCCGAGGGTGTCGTGGGGGACGACTTAGCCCGGGCGAAGAGTGCAAGCTACTGCCCAGCCCCCGAGGGTGTTGCCGGGGATAACCCGGCTCAAGTGGGCAGTGCCGACTATGGCCCGGTCCCCGGGGGTGCCCAGACAGGATCTCCCTCCGGCACTTCCATGAACGTTCACGCTGGGTCACCTCCACACTCTGGCTGCATGGCGGTGGCCCAAACTTCAGACCGGGGCGTCGCTTTAGAGGGCAGCGTCCCCGTTGATCGAGTATCCAGTTATGCTGAAGGAGATGAACTGATTCCCACTGTTCCATTGCATGCTGCTTCGGGTGATGACCTTGCGCCTGGTTATCATCTGATTTCTCCTGATTTGGGGATCCCTTCGTTCTTCTCCAACCTCCAGGTACTGTGCTGTTTCTTAGCTTGATTTTTACATTGCCTGAACTCTTGCCATTATGCTCATCTGCTCTTCTCATCAGACTTTGGTGGATGGGATGACCACCCAGCTGAAATTGCATGGTGCTCCTATTCCAGAAGTGGCTTCATCTTTTCCGTGTTGGAATCCAGTGTTACTTCGTCGTCGTGTATCCGAGTTGGAGGCGATTAACGCTGGTTAGTGCCCTTTTTCTTTTCTTCGCGTTTGTTGTGGACTGCTTGACCCTCTGACCTTGTTTTGTTTGATTACCTCTTACTAGGAATGACTCGGCAGACTGCACTTCTTGAGGAGAAACATTCTCAGGATCGAGCTGAATTGACTCAGCGATGCACTGATCTTGAGGAAAAGTATTCTCAAAGTCAGATCGAACTGAGTCAGGTTTCTGCTGCCTTGGATGATGCCAATGCGTTGAGTTCTTCTCTGCATGCCCAGCTTGACTCTGAAAAGGTGATATATGAAACTGCACTTTTTTCTTGCCGTGCTCCTATTGTTTGCCTGGTTTTCTGAAAGAACTGATTTGCGCTTGCAGGAGGAAAAACGCATCCTTGCCGCTTCTCGAGACAATCTTGATAGGTTGTATCGAGATTCTAGCAACTCGCTGACCATCTTGGAGAGAAGTCATCGCTTTTCCATGGAGGAGTTGAACAATCTTCGCTATAAGTTGCAGGAGTCCTTGGATGATGTGATTCGCCTTCGGGAGTTGATATCAGCTAAAGACGTTGTCATCAAGAATCTGCGTGCTTCCAAAAAATCTGTTACCCAGGAGCTAGAGGCTGCCCAGTCGGCTGTCAAGGCTGCTGAAGAAACTTCCAATACTCTGAGAGCCCAACGCGATAGGGCCATGGACAAGGCCATTCGAGCGGGACGAATTCTGATGAGGAGGCCTGGCGTAGTCGTTCCTGAAGATATAAGGGCCGACGTGAACGCTGCCCCTGACTCCTCGAGTCGTCCTTCTTCGTCAACTGCTCCTGGAAAAGACATTGCAAAATAGAGAAAACATTTCGCATGCTCCAAGCGCGCAGCTTGCATGATTGAATATTTGTCAGAGAACACCAGTTTATTTGAGTGACATAGTTATTCTATCATTGTATCAGGATTTTTTAGTTCAATGAGTTTGGTAGTAATGATGCATGATGACTATGAATTTTGCATGTGGGATATGGAGATCATCCCCTGAATTAAATAGGCGAGAGCATGTTGCATTGGTCTTAAGCAAGCGCCAATTGGAGTTGATTGCTTCGTTAGCTGGGCATAGTGGTCGCCCTGAGTTAAGTAAAGCATGAGCATGTTGCACCGCCTTAAGTCGTTGCCGACTTAAGTCGATTGCTCCGTTAGCAGGGCATAGTGGTCACCCCGAGTTAAGTAAGCGTGAGCATGTTGCACCGCCTTAAGTCATTGCCGACTTAAGTCGATTGCTCCGTTAGCAGGGCATAGTGGTCACCCCGAGTTAAGTAAGCGTGAGCATGTTGCACCGCCTTAAGTCGTTGCCGACTTAAGTCGATTGCTCCGTTAGCAGGGCATAGTGGTCACCCCGAGTTAAGTAAGCGTGAGCATGTTGCACCGCCTTAAGTCGTTGCCGACTTAAGTCGATTGCTCCGTTAGCAGGGCATAGTGGTCACCCCGAGTTAAGTAAGCGTGAGCATGTTGCACCGCCTTAAATCGTTGCCGACTTAAGTCGATTGCTCCGTTAGCAGGGCATAGTGGTCACCCCGAGTTAAGTAAGCGTGAGCATGTTGCACCGCCTTAAGTCGTTGCCGACTTAAGTCGATTGCTCCGTTAGCAGGGCATAGTGGTCACCCCGAGTTAAGTAAGAATGCGAGTCAATCGTAAATAAATTGAGTATCCTTGAAACCTTTTCTTTATTGATGATATATTTCCACTTTACAGAGTACATCATTGTTATCCCAGCAGTTTTGAGGTACGGCTAAGGATAAAACTTTCTCAGGTGTTCTATGTTCCAAGAGTTCCCGACTTCCGTGCCATCCATCTGAGTGAGGCGATATGATCCGGGTCGAGTGGCTTCTGCCACTATGAAAGGCCCTTCCCATAAATCTGCTTAACGCTCAGCGTACCAAGCCGTCTCCGAGTTGAACAATAATCGGAAGGGCAGAATCGCCGGCCATCTCCGACGACGAGCCGACTGTACCCGGGGAGGAACCGCCTCAGCGAGAGTCCCGTCGACGGAGGAACCGGCGCAGGAATGTTCGACGACATCACGCTGCCGGAGAGCGGAATCCGGAACAACCTGTCTCGCGAGACGAGGTCTCGGAGGTAGGAGAAACCCCGGAGGAACGCGTTTTTAGAGAGCGAAGGAACTCCCGGCGACGTGATCGCCGACGAGCTCAGGAGCAGGCTGAGCAAGATGCAAGGCAACGTCGGGAGAATCCACTCTTCGGACGCAATCTGAACCCCGACTTCGCCCGAGCCATGAACACGCCGAGTGAAGTCGGAGGAGTACTGGCTCGGATAGCGGAAGGACTTCCTCGGACTCCGGACGCCGACGGCTACCGACGACTGTTCACCCAGGCGGCCAACCATCTTCTACCTCTTGCTCACCCGCCGAACGATCTACGACACGCCATCAACAGTCGCCGAGACGCGCGGAGCTCCATCAATGCTTCGCGGGAACGGCGGCATGAGAACGAAATTCGTCGTCGAGAGGAGTACGACAGGGATCACGGCGCCCCGACTCAGAGCCAGGCTACCAGGACTGAGTCGGCGACAGGCTCAACCGGCGGAACCACCCGGGGACGGTCGAGGAACCACAACCACAACTCCCCTCCCCGGGACAGGCATCGACCCCGACGACAGGAGGACACGTGCGGAGTGTCCGCCCTTACTCCGCGCCTTAGGGCCATCCAATGGCCTCCCAACTTCAAGGTATCCAACGTTGACAAGTATGAACCTAAGCAGGATCCTTGGGGCTGGCTAGCCGTCTACACCACCGCCGCTCGAGCCGCTGGAGCATCCGAGGACGTGATGACCGCGTACTTGCCCATTGTCCTTGGACAAGACGCGCTGCAATGGCTACGACATCTACCCCGACACTGCATCGACGTCTGGGGCGACTTCAGTCGGCGTTTCACCGCCAACTTCCAGTCCCTCTCTGACAAGCCGGCGCAACCGTGGGACCTCAAATCTATCAAGCGCCGGGGGGATGAAACTCTCCGATCATACCTCAAGAGATTTCAAACCATGAGGAATCGCATCCCCGACGTCACGGAGGCGGCCGTGATCGAAGACTTCTACCGAGGATCTAATGACTCGGCTTTTGTCCGAGCCATACTACAGAAGGCGCCGACTACTTCCGAGGAGCTGTTCCGGGAAGCCGACCTCTACATCACCGCCGACGAGCGAGCCCAGGACCTCATCGGAGGAGCGAAGCCCGCGCCGGCAGCACCACGGCGCGACACGAACCAGCAACCTGACAAGCGGTGGGAGAAGAGGCCACGCGAAGAAGTACACGCCGCCGGACCACCTGCCACTCGCGCTCGGGGAGGACCTCGAGGAGGCGAACGCACGCTGGACGACATCCTCGACGCCCAGTGCCCGTACCACAAGGACATGCGCCACACTCTTCGCAACTCCCGGGACTTCAAGCACTCCGTCGGACACGGCCGACCCTTCCAACCTCTACCTCCTCCTCCGCCGAGGGGAGGACCAGACGAACCACGACAACCCCATCGGCAGGAGGAGGGAGGAGGAGGAGGAGCTTTCCCGCGCGTTGACAGGGAGGTCAACGTCATCTTCGGCGGACACGGATCACAGGAGAGCAGAAGACAGCAAAAGCTCAATGATCGCCAGATACTGGTGGCGACCATCGGCCCTCCCGCCCCATACCGATGGTCGGAGCACCCGATTACCTTCACTCGGGCGGATCAATGGCTCAACTTCGACCACCCGGGCAAGTACCCGCTCCTCGTCGATCCGGTGATCTGAGAGAGCCGGGTGAAAAAGGTGTTAGTGGACGGGGGGAGCAGCATCAACATCACCTTCCCCCGGACACTCCAAAGCTTGGGAGTTCATCTCAAAGAGCTCCACGAGTCGGACACTCCTTTCTTCGGCATCGTGCCGACGGAAGGGGAATACCCGCTGGGCCACATCTACATGCCGGTCACCTTTGGAACCCCGGAGAACTACAGAACCGAGTTCCTGAGGTTTGAAGTGGCGAACTTTGACTGCGGGTACAACGCCATCATCGGGAGGCCAGGATTGGCCAAATTCATGGCCATTCCGCATTACACATACATGATACTGAAGATGCCGGGGCCACAAGGGATCATAACTGTGCGCGCCGACCTCCAAGGCGCCGCAGAATGTTTCCGAGTGGCTATTCAAGCAGCCCTCATCGCCAAGCCATCGACAGCTCCCTCCGCAATGGCGAACTCTAAGCCTGAGGAGGACCTCGCAATACCAGCAAATGAAGCTCAGACCGCGACCTCTATGCGGCCGACTGAAGAAACCAAGAGAATCAACCTGGGGTTCGCTGATGAGCGCAAGACGGCCATCATCAGCTCCAGTTTGAGTGACAAATAGGAAAGCGCGCTCGTCCGGTTTCTGCAAGATAACCGGGATGTATTCGCATGGCAACCTGCGGATATGCCGGGAGTCCCGAGAGAACTGGCCGAGCACAAACTGAAGGTTTTTCCCCAGGCGAGGCCGATTCGACAGAAATTGCGTCGTTTCACGCCTGATAAGAGGGAAGCCATTCGCGCCGAGTTAGCTCGTTTGGTTGCGGCTGGATTCATTAGAGAAGTGTTACATCCCGAGTGGTTAGCCAATCCTGTTCTTGTACTCAAAAAGAATAAAGTGGACTGGCGCATGTGTGTTGATTATACCGATCTCAACAAACACTGTCCGAAGGATCCCTTCGGGCTCCCAAGGATAGATCAGGTGGTGGACTCCACCGCTGGGTGTTCTATGCTGTCTTTCTTGGATTGCTATTCTGGGTACCATCAGATCAGCCTGGCAAAGGAAGACGAAGAAAAAACGGCATTCATTACTCCATTTGGTGCTTTCTGTTATACCTCCATGCCGTTTGGCCTCAAAAACGCTGGAGCAACTTACCAGAGGGCTATTCAAACATGCTTAGCCGATCACTGGGGCAAGCGTGTGGAGGCTTATGTGGATGACGTGGTGATCAAAACACAGGACTCAAAAGACTTCATCGAAGATTTGCAGCTGGTTTTCAACAGCCTGAGGCGGTATAGATGGAAGCTTAATCCCGAGAAATGTGTTTTTGGGGTACCAGCCGGAAAGTTGCTCGGATTTATTGTCAGCCACCGGGGAATTGAAGCTAATCCTGATAAGATTGAAGCTATCATGAAGATGGAAGCACCTCGATCGCAAAAGAAGGTTCAGCGACTTACTGGATGCATGGCAGCGTTAAGCAGATTTATATCCAGACTGGGGGAAAAAGGTTTGCCGTTTTATAAGTTACTCAAGAAGGTGGATAAATTTCAGTGGACTTCAGAAGCACAAGAAGCTCTAGATGCTCTGAAAAAATTCTTGACAACACCGCCAGTACTGAAACCACCCCGGCGAGCCACACCAACTCAACCAGCAGAAGATTTGCTATTGTACATCTCTTGCACAACTCACGTGGTGAGCACCGCGTTGGTAGTCGAGCGAGTAGAAGAGGGGCACGCCTATCCAGTGCAACATCCTGTATACTTCATCAGTGAAGTTCTCGGCCCCTCAAAGAAAAAGTATTCCCAAGCTCAGAAGCTATTGTATGCAGTACTTCTAACTGCCCGCAAGCTGCGTCACTACTTTGACGACCACAAAGTCATAGTAGTCACAAGTTTTCCAATAGGGGATATTCTTCACAACAAGGAAGCCATCGGTCGAATAGCCAAGTGGGCCTGTGAGCTGGGATCTCATGACATCGAGTTTCGGCCTCGCACTGCCATCAAAACCCAAGCACTGGTTGATTTTGTGTCAGAGTGGACTGAACAACAGGTACCGGACAACCCGGAGACTGCAGAAGTATGGCGAATGTATTTTGATGGCTCACTCAAGCTGCAAGGAGCAGGAGCGGGGATTCTTTTCACTGCACCAGGAGGCGAACACCTCAAGTACGCCCTCCAGCTGCTATTCCCGGCCTCCAACAATGCAGCCGAGTATGAAGCTTTGATCCATGGATTGAACATTGCCATATCACTGGGCGTCAAAAGATTAATGGTGTACGGGGATTCTCTGGTAGTTATCAGCCAGATAAATAAGGAGTGGGATTGCTCAAATGATTCGATGGGAAGATACTGCACCGCCGTCCGAAAGCTGGAGGATAAATTCGAGGGTTTAGAATTTCATCATGTGGAAAGAGATCGGAATACGGCAGCTGACGTACTATCCAAGCTGGGGTCCAGTCGAACTCAGGTCCCACCTGGGGTTTTCGTGCAAGAAATCCTGCAGCCGAGTATCTCAACGGATCAAGTAGAAGAGTGCAACATCATAAATCAACCCGAGTCAGATCTTGATGACTGGAGAAGGCCAATCATTAAGTACATAAAGAATGAAGAAGAACCAGATGATAAGAACTCGGCGGAGCGCATTGCAAGACAGTCGGCTCATTATACACTCATTGGGGAGACATTATACAGAAGGGGTGCATCAGGCGTCTTCATGAAGTGCATTCTCCCATCCACTGGAAAGCAACTACTAGAAGAGGTCCACGCCGGACAATGTGGGATACATGCAGCCTCCAGAACACTAGTTGGGAAGGTCTTCAGGTCAGGATTCTATTGGCCAACAGCAAAGAATGATGCAGCCGAGTTAGTTCAGAGGTGCGAAGCTTGCCAATATTTGTCGAAGCAACAACACCTGCCAGCACAGCAGCTGCAGACCATACCAGTGACTTGGCCTTTTGCATGCTGGGGGCTGGATATGATTGGACCTTTCAAGAAAGCTCAAGGGGGATATACTCATGTGTTGGTAGCAATTGACAAATTCACTAAATGGATAGAATTCAAGCCCATTGCCTCCTTAACCTCTGCTAAGGCTGTGGAATTCATACAAGATATAATATTCAGATTCGGGATACCAAACAGCATCATAACTGATCTAGGATCCAACTTCACAAGTTCAGAGTTCTTTGACTTCTGCGAGCAAAAAAGTATTCAGATCAAGTATGCATCTGTAGCCCATCCGAGAGCCAACGGGCAAGTTGAGCGAGCTAACGGGATGATATTGGATGCACTCAGGAAAAAGATTTTTGATAAGAATGAAAAATTCGCAGGGAAGTGGATAAGGGAATTACCCTATGTTGTTTGGAGCCTAAGAACCCAACCTAGCCGAGCCTTGCATGGAAACACTCCTTTCTTCATGGTCTATGGGTCGGAAGCAGTGCTGCCTGCTGATCTCAAGTTTGGGGCGCCAAGGCTGATTTTTGAAAGCATAGCAGAAGCTGAGACCACCAGACTAGAGGACATAGATATACTCGAAGAAGAACGGCTAAGTGCAGTAATCCAGTCAGCAAGATACCAGCAGACTCTAAGGCGCTATCACGACAAGGCTGTGCGGCAACGATCCTTTTCAGTGGGGGAGCTCGTCCTTCGCCGAATTCTAACGGGAGAAGGACGACACAAGTTATCACCCTTATGGGAAGGGCCTTTCATAGTGGCAGAAGCCACTCGACCCGGATCATATCGCCTCACTCAGATGGATGGCACGGAAGTCGGGAACTCTTGGAACATAGAACACCTGAGAAAGTTTTATCCTTAGCCGTACCTCAAAACTGCTGGGATAACAATGATGTACTCTGTAAAGTGGAAATATATCATCAATAAAGAAAAGGTTTCAAGGATACTCAATTTATTTACGATTGACTCGCATTCTTACTTAACTCGGGGTGACCACTATGCCCTGCTAACGGAGCAATCGACTTAAGTCGGCAACGACTTAAGGCGGTGCAACATGCTCACGCTTACTTAACTCGGGGTGACCACTATGCCCTGCTAACGGAGCAATCGACTTAAGTCGGCAACGACTTAAGGCGGTGCAACATGCTCACGCTTACTTAACTCGGGGTGACCACTATGCCCTGCTAACGGAGCAATCGACTTAAGTCGGCAACGACTTAAGGCGGTGCAACATGCTCACGCTTACTTAACTCGGGGTGACCACTATGCCCTGCTAACGGAGCAATCGACTTAAGTCGGCAACGACTTAAGGCGGTGCAACATGCTCACGCTTACTTAACTCGGGGTGACCACTATGCCCTGCTAACGGAGCAATCGACTTAAGTCGGCAATGACTTAAGGCGGTGCAACATGCTCACGCTTACTTAACTCGGGGTGACCACTATGCCCTGCTAACGGAGCAATCGACTTAAGTCGGCAACGACTTAAGGCGGTGCAACATGCTCATGCTTTACTTAACTCAGGGCGACCACTATGCCCAGCTAACGAAGCAATCAACTCCAATTGGCGCTTGCTTAAGACCAATGCAACATGCTCTCGCCTATTTAATTCAGGGGATGATCTCCATATCCCACATGCAAAATTCATAGTCATCATGCATCATTACTACCAAACTCATTGAACTAAAAAATCCTGATACAATGATAGAATAACTATGTCACTCAAATAAACTGGTGTTCTCTGACAAATATTCAATCATGCAAGCTGCGCGCTTGGAGCATGCGAAATGTTTTCTCTATTTTGCAATGTCTTTTCCAGGAGCAGTTGACGAAGAAGGACGACTCGAGGAGTCAGGGGCAGCGTTCACGTCGGCCCTTATATCTTCAGGAACGACTACGCCAGGCCTCCTCATCAGAATTCGTCCCGCTCGAATGGCCTTGTCCATGGCCCTATCGCGTTGGGCTCTCAGAGTATTGGAAGTTTCTTCAGCAGCCTTGACAGCCGACTGGGCAGCCTCTAGCTCCTGGGTAACAGATTTTTTGGAAGCACGCAGATTCTTGATGACAACGTCTTTAGCTGATATCAACTCCCGAAGGCGAATCACATCATCCAAGGACTCCTGCAACTTATAGCGAAGATTGTTCAACTCCTCCATGGAAAAGCGATGACTTCTCTCCAAGATGGTCAGCGAGTTGCTAGAATCTTGATACAACCTATCAAGATTGTCTCGAGAAGCGGCAAGGATGCGTTTTTCCTCCTGCAAGCGCAAATCAGTTCTTTCAGAAAACCAGGCAAACAATAGGAGCACGGCAAGAAAAAAGTGCAGTTTCATATATCACCTTTTCAGAGTCAAGCTGGGCATGCAGAGAAGAACTCAACGCATTGGCATCATCCAAGGCAGCAGAAACCTGACTCAGTTCGATCTGACTTTGAGAATACTTTTCCTCAAGATCAGTGCATCGCTGAGTCAATTCAGCTCGATCCTGAGAATGTTTCTCCTCAAGAAGTGCAGTCTGCCGAGTCATTCCTAGTAAGAGGTAATCAAACAAAACAAGGTCAGAGGGTCAAGCAGTCCACAACAAACGCGAAGAAAAGAAAAAGGGCACTAACCAGCGTTAATCGCCTCCAACTCGGATACACGACGACGAAGTAACACTGGATTCCAACACGGAAAAGATGAAGCCACTTCTGGAATAGGAGCACCATGCAATTTCAGCTGGGTGGTCATCCCATCCACCAAAGTCTGATGAGAAGAGCAGATGAGCATAATGGCAAGAGTTCAGGCAATGTAAAAATCAAGCTAAGAAACAGCACAGTACCTGGAGGTTGGAGAAGAACGAAGGGATCCCCAAATCAGGAGAAATCAGATGATAACCAGGCGCAAGGTCATCACCCGAAGCAGCATGCAATGGAACAGTGGGAATCAGTTCATCTCCTTCAGCATAACTGGATACTCGATCAACGGGGACGCTGCCCTCTAAAGCGACGCCCCGGTCTGAAGTTTGGGCCACCGCCATGCAGCCAGAGTGTGGAGGTGACCCAGCGTGAACGTTCATGGAAGTGCCGGAGGGAGATCCTGTCTGGGCACCCCCGGGGACCGGGCCATAGTCGGCACTGCCCACTTGAGCCGGGTTATCCCCGGCAACACCCTCGGGGGCTGGGCAGTAGCTTGCACTCTTCGCCCGGGCTAAGTCGTCCCCCACGACACCCTCGGGGGCTGGACATGTGTCGACACCATCCTTGGGGTCCAAATTTTCAGCAGTAACCGTCTCCAAGGTTAGCGGGCCCTCGGTTAGTTCCATGGAATCAGGACAATCCAAGTTAACATCCCGTCCCTCAAGATCGTGCTCTAAAGTTGATGAGGCACGGGATGACCTCAACCCAGCGTCCGGCACAGCACCACAAGTTTCCGTCGCGGCATCGTCCACTGGCCCTGATAACAAGTCCTCTGGGACCATATCCTCGAGAGTTTGATCAAAGTCGGCCAGGGATATGTTTTGCAGACCAACAAGAGCAGATAAAGCCGGGGAGGGAACCCCACTACTTTCCCCACTGGCGAGGAATTGCCGACTGTTCTTTCGAATCAAAGGAACCTCATCCTCTTCCTCTTCGTCATCTTCATCAGCAACACCGGCACCACACCCATTGGGATCAGCAACAGATGGACCACACCCATTGGGATCAGCATCAGCAAATTCAGATGCAGGAACCTCCTCATCAGCAGGAGCCGAGGGACCAGCACCCTGATTCAAACTAGATACTCGCCGAATACGTCTCTTCTTCTTTTTCTGCTCATCAACAGAAAGATCAGTCTGATTGGTTCGGCGGGGACGCTTCGAGCGAGCACGGACAGGTCTCTGGACATCCAAGACTATACCGACCTCTGGGAGAGGTGCCACTGCCAATGTCTCAGTAGGAATAGCGTCAGAAGAATCCTCGGCCAACATGTCAAGCACAGCATTTATTTCAGTATCAGTAGGATCCGAAGGCACCTCGAAATGGGTTTGTCTTTCATCATCAGGGATTTTCCCAAGTGAAGCAACCAAAGCACTAACCTCCTCATCAGAGGGCCGCGTTCTAAGGCCCAAATTGCCATCAGTTGAAGGCGGGTTTGACACGAAGCGAGTGAAGGCCTTGGCAGGAGGCAGATTCCAGGCTGAATACGCCACCGGAGCACCAACATTGGATACTTTGCCTCTGAGAATCATCTCCAGCCGGCTCACCAAATCTGCAGAAGGGATCCTTCCATTGGTAACTCGAGTTGGGTCGGCTAGCCCTTGATACAGATAAGCCGGGTGGGCCCTGTCTTTCAGTGGCTGAATGTTTTTGAAGACAAAGTCAGCGACTATAGCTTCAGCGGTTAAACCCCTCTCTTTCAATAGCCCAACTTCAGCTAACAGCACACTAGCTTCAGCCACCTCCTCGTCTGTGGGAGACTCGGTCCAGCTCGGGGTGCGAACATCTGGCTGTCTTCCTGACCGGGGGGGAGAGAATTTCCATAGTTATCAACTATAAACCATTCCAGGCGCCATCCCTTAATGCTGTCTTTAAGGGGGATCTCAAGATACTCAGTTTTCCGTCCCCGGCGCATCTCCAAGCTGGCACCTCCAACCAACTGATGCTGTCCCCCGGCCATCCCAGGGCGACAGTGATACAGGTGTTTCCACAATCCAAAATGCGGCAGCACACCAAGAAAGGCCTCACATAAGTGGACGAAGATAGAAATTTGCAGAATTGAATTAGGGTTCAGATGGGTTAAGTTGATGTGGTAGAAATCAAGAAGACCACGGAAAAAGGGAGAAATAGGAAGGCCAAGGCCACGGAGAAGAAAGGGAGCGTAAACCACAGACTCGTGGGTATCCTCCGTCGGGACCGTAGTTCCATGGCAAATCCGCCAAGAACAGAGTTCCCGCGGAGGAAGAACCCCGATGGACACGAGGTGGAGGAGTTCAGTTTCAGAGATGTTGGACATGTGGTTACCTGCGAAAGGCAACTGGCTGTTGGGATCAATTGGGGGAATCACCACAGCGGAAGAACTCGCGATTTTCCTCTTGGGAGCCATCTTGATTTCACCAGCGAGCAAATTGGAGGCAAGCGCAGAGGAGATTTGGAAGCACGAATGCAAAAACTAGGGCGCGGAAAGCAAAGGCGGCTAAAAGTGCAATTCTTATGGGATATTCTCGGACCAGACACCGTTTCAAAAAGTGCCCAGTCATCACTCGGCGGTTATTTCCGAAATCCCAGCATGCCACGTGGTCATTCGGCAGTTATTTCCCAGAAAACTGGTGGGCCCTCTCCTTACTCGGGTGCTAACCCTCGAAATAACTCGGCATTGCCACTAAAATGCCGACGTCACTATCCAGTCACTCGGCGTTGCCTCTAAAACGCTGATCTTGAGTTCAATCGTTCGGCATTACTTCTAAAATGCCGACGTTGACCTTCAATCACTCGGCGTTGCCTCTAAAACGCTGACCTCGAGTTCAATAACTCGGCGCTGCCTCTAAAACGCCGACGTCACTATCCAGTCACTCGGCGTTGCCTCTAAAACGCTGATCTTGAGTTCAATCGTTCGGCATTACTTCTAAAATGCCGACGTTGACCTTCAATCACTCGGCGCTGCCTCTAAAACGCTGACCTCGAGTTCAATAACTCGGCGCTGCCTCTAAAACGCCGACGTCACTATTCAATCACTCGGCGTTGCCTCTAAAACGCTGATCTCGAGTTTAGTCACTCGGCATTACTTCTAAAATGCCGACGTTGACCTTCACTCACTCGGTGTTGCCTCTAAAACGCTGATCTCGAGTTCAATAACTTAGTGTTGCTTCTAAAACACTGACCTCGGGTTCAACTGTTCGGTATTACTCCTAAAAACGCCAACGTCGACCCTCAATCACTCGGCGTTGCCTCTAAAACGCTGACCTTGAGTTAAATTGTTCGGCATTGCCTCTAAAATGCCGAAGTCACTACTTAGTCACTCGGCGTTGCCTCTAAAACGATGATCTGGAGTTCAACCACTCGGCATTACTTCTAAAATGTCGACGGCAACTTCCGATCACTCGGCATTACTTCTAAAAACATTGATACAGACTGCAATATTGCTTGGAAGCATCAGTATAACGATCAAGCCGTTCATCTACGGCCTCAAAAAACTCAGATTCATAGTCAGACGAAACAAGTCATCAAAAGGAAACCAAACTTGTTTTTCATTCAAGGGAAGTGATAACATTTACAAATCAACCCATTATGAGTTGATACTTCCCTATTTCTACTACTAAACTACACTCTACTGCTACTGCTACTACTACACTACACTATACTACTCTACGTTACTAATACTACTACATTATCTAACTATACTATTTCTAATCTATATTAATACTTAAAAGGACCAGTGGCATCTAGCCACTGGCCCTGCCCCCGCCGCCGCCGCCACTCTTGGTGCCGCCCCCGCCGCCGCCGCTCTTGGTGCCGCCCCTGTCGCCGCCGCCCCTGGTGCAGCCGCCGCCGTCGTCGTCGTCGTCGTCGTCGTCGTCGTCATCGTCGTCATCGTCGTCGTCGTCATCGTCGTCGTCGTCGTCGTCGTCCCCGCCCTCGCCGCCGTCGTCCGAGTCCTCCTCCTCCGAAGAGTACTCGGACTCATCCGAGCCCTCGAGCCCGGAGCGCTCGACGGCCCGGATGTACGACCAGACTTCCGCCGCGAGCCCCTGGGAGTCGTCTGAGTCGTCAGACGACTCACGCAGGGGGACGGGAGCCGGAGACCCCTCGGATTCAGAGGAGAACTCCTCCTCTGAATACTCCGAGTCACCGAAGTCTTCAGACGAAGGAGTTGGTTCGCGCTTGCGTTTCTTGCCCATGGTGGAAATGCAGATAGAAGAAAGAAAGCAGGCAATGGAGAACAGCGAGAGATGTGAAAAAATCAGGCAGGCAAGGGCACTATTTATAGGAAAAGAAGGCAACCGCTCACCTCCAACAGTGGTCACTGAACAGTCGCTAAGCATTCAATATACACCTCCACCCGTCCAAAGACACGTCAGGCGGCGGACGCCGTTTCATGCAGCACTACACCCATTGGGACTCCAGTCAACAGCGCAAAAGATATGATTACACTCGCCGTCCCATCACATTACAACTCAGAAGCAGCCGGTTAAAACACTCAGCGTACCAAGCCGTCCCTTGCCCACACCCATTGGGGGGGGACGCCCAGGAATTGTCAGTATATTTTTCAAAATGGTCACATCTGTGCAGAGCATGCAGTGAATGCCTCAAGACAAAAATAAGATATCAACAAGAGTTAAAAGGAAGCCAAATATAGTCAGCAGAGTGCAAAATATGGTCGACAGACATGACTTGAAGACTAGACAGAGAACGTCCATCGAACGTCCAATCAGTTGCAGAGCAAATACACTATGCTACTCAGCAAGATATGGAAGGACTGCAAATTCAGTTGCAAAAGACAAAACACATGCTGACCTCCGAAGCATAATATTGATGACATAACACGGATGACATCATGCCAACTTTTTATAAGCAGAAAGAGTATTCTTCAGCAAAAGGACACAAAAAGAAGACCTTCAAGCGAATTATCCTCAAAAAATCCACTTGAAGGTCGGGGGCTACACCCATTGGGTGCACCTTCGGTGCACCCCATGGATTGTCATTCTAAGCCAGGATAGCACCAATTTCTAAGGGCAGGGGACAAGATTAAGGAGCCAATCCTCAACTGGAATAAAGGAACACAAATGGAAGTAATTTCTGATGAAGACCTTCGAGTAGATTATCTTCTAAAATCTACTCGAAGCTCGGGGGCTACACCCATTGGGTGCACCTCCGGTGCACCCAATGAGGTTCAGAATCCCACAAACAGGAATGCCGATCTCTAAGGCACAGGCACAAAGCTAGGCTCTGGTCAACAAGTGATCGAAGTAGGAGAGAACAGCAAGGAATCATCTTTCTTCAAATCACCTACAAGCTGGACCTGGGATCTTCGGGTTGATTACCTCTAAATTAACCCAAAGATCGGGGGCTTGTGGGGGATAGATATCCCCCGGGTCCACTAAAAGAGTAAAGGACCTCACGAAAGGCCCAAGGGCCCAATAAATCGTAAGGTTATTCTTTCGTGGGCCTGGGGAAAGACGACCAGCAACGCGGAGCGACATGGGGCCGGATTGATGCAAACCCGGACGGCCCATAGCGCCGAGCCATTGGCCGCAACAGAGATCCGACTTTCCCGCGTCGGGGCCTCCATGCAACGAAGCCACGTGAGGATAAGTCGGCGAGAGTTACGTAAAGGATAATCTCGAGAGGTTCACTATCTTTTAGCCACTCGTTGTTATCTCATCATGTGTACCGCCCCACGGTCGAGTATATAAGGCCTAGGGGGCACCCCTTCAGATGGATCGACCCATTACTTAGCCACTCACGCCAACTCTCTGTATTCTTGATCCAGAGAGCTCTCTTGTAATCACATCCACCAAGCATACTCATCAGGACGTAGGGTGTTACGCATCTTTAAGCGGCCCGAACCTGCAAACCTTGTCCACTGTGCCTCGTGCGATCAGCACGAACCATTTTGCTACAGTTGTCGACACCTTCCTACTTCTAAAACACCTTGAGGGGCAACCCCGGGTGTGCGGTCGGACCCTAAACACCGACAGCTGCTCACCCTTACTTAACTCGGGGTGACCACTATGCCCTGCTAACGGAGCAATCGACTTAAGTCGGCAACGACTTAAGGCGGTGCAACATGCTCATGCTTTACTTAACTCAGGGCGACCACTATGCCCAGCTAACGAAGCAATCAACTCCAATTGGCGCTTGCTTAAGACCAATGCAACATGCTCTCGCCTATTTAATTCAGGGGATGATCTCCATATCCCACATGCAAAATTCATAGTCATCATGCATCATTACTACCAAACTCATTGAACTAAAAAATCCTGATACAATGATAGAATAACTATGTCACTCAAATAAACTGGTGTTCTCTGACAAATATTCAATCATGCAAGCTGCGCGCTTGGAGCATGCGAAATGTTTTCTCTATTTTGCAATGTCTTTTCCAGGAGCAGTTGACGAAGAAGGACGACTCGAGGAGTCAGGGGCAGCGTTCACGTCGGCCCTTATATCTTCAGGAACGACTACGCCAGGCCTCCTCATCAGAATTCGTCCCGCTCGAATGGCCTTGTCCATGGCCCTATCGCGTTGGGCTCTCAGAGTATTGGAAGTTTCTTCAGCAGCCTTGACAGCCGACTGGGCAGCCTCTAGCTCCTGGGTAACAGATTTTTTGGAAGCACGCAGATTCTTGATGACAACGTCTTTAGCTGATATCAACTCCCGAAGGCGAATCACATCATCCAAGGACTCCTGCAACTTATAGCGAAGATTGTTCAACTCCTCCATGGAAAAGCGATGACTTCTCTCCAAGATGGTCAGCGAGTTGCTAGAATCTCGATACAACCTATCAAGATTGTCTCGAGAAGCGGCAAGGATGCGTTTTTCCTCCTGCAAGCGCAAATCAGTTCTTTCAGAAAACCAGGCAAACAATAGGAGCACGGCAAGAAAAAAGTGCAGTTTCATATATCACCTTTTCAGAGTCAAGCTGGGCATGCAGAGAAGAACTCAACGCATTGGCATCATCCAAGGCAGCAGAAACCTGACTCAGTTCGATCTGACTTTGAGAATACTTTTCCTCAAGATCAGTGCATCGCTGAGTCAATTCAGCTCGATCCTGAGAATGTTTCTCCTCAAGAAGTGCAGTCTGCCGAGTCATTCCTAGTAAGAGGTAATCAAACAAAACAAGGTCAGAGGGTCAAGCAGTCCACAACAAACGCGAAGAAAAGAAAAAGGGCACTAACCAGCGTTAATCGCCTCCAACTCGGATACACGACGACGAAGTAACACTGGATTCCAACACGGAAAAGATGAAGCCACTTCTGGAATAGGAGCACCATGCAATTTCAGCTGGGTGGTCATCCCATCCACCAAAGTCTGATGAGAAGAGCAGATGAGCATAATGGCAAGAGTTCAGGCAATGTAAAAATCAAGCTAAGAAACAGCACAGTACCTGGAGGTTGGAGAAGAACGAAGGGATCCCCAAATCAGGAGAAATCAGATGATAACCAGGCGCAAGGTCATCACCCGAAGCAGCATGCAATGGAACAGTGGGAATCAGTTCATCTCCTTCAGCATAACTGGATACTCGATCAACGGGGACGCTGCCCTCTAAAGCGACGCCCCGGTCTGAAGTTTGGGCCACCGCCATGCAGCCAGAGTGTGGAGGTGACCCAGCGTGAACGTTCATGGAAGTGCCGGAGGGAGATCCTGTCTGGGCACCCCCGGGGACCGGGCCATAGTCGGCACTGCCCACTTGAGCCGGGTTATCCCCGGTAACACCCTCGGGGGCTGGGCAGTAGCTTGCACTCTTCGCCCGGGCTAAGTCGTCCCCCACGACACCCTCGGGGGCTGGACATGTGTCGACACCATCCTTGGGGTCCAAATTTTCAGCAGTAACCGTCTCCAAGGTTAGCGGGCCCTCGGTTAGTTCCATGGAATCAGGACAATCCAAGTTAACATCCCGTCCCTCAAGATCGTGCTCTAAAGTTGATGAGGCACGGGATGACCTCAACCCAGCGTCCGGCACAGCACCACAAGTTTCCGTCGCGGCATCGTCCACTGGCCCTGATAACAAGTCCTCTGGGACCATATCCTCGAGAGTTTGATCAAAGTCGGCCAGGGATATGTTTTGCAGACCAACAAGAGCAGATAAAGCCGGGGAGGGAACCCCACTACTTTCCCCACTGGCGAGGAATTGCCGACTGTTCTTTCGAATCAAAGGAACCTCATCCTCTTCCTCTTCGTCATCTTCATCAGCAACACCGGCACCACACCCATTGGGATCAGCAACAGATGGACCACACCCATTGGGATCAGCATCAGCAAATTCAGATGCAGGAACCTCCTCATCAGCAGGAGCCGAGGGACCAGCACCCTGATTCAAACTAGATACTCGCCGAATACGTCTCTTCTTCTTTTTCTGCTCATCAACAGAAAGATCAGTCTGATTGGTTCGGCGGGGACGCTTCGAGCGAGCACGGACAGGTCTCTGGACATCCAAGACTATACCGACCTCTGGGAGAGGTGCCACTGCCAATGTCTCAGTAGGAATAGCGTCAGAAGAATCCTCGGCCAACATGTCAAGCACAGCATTTATTTCAGTATCAGTAGGATCCGAAGGCACCTCGAAATGGGTTTGTCTTTCATCATCAGGGATTTTCCCAAGTGAAGCAACCAAAGCACTAACCTCCTCATCAGAGGGCCGCGTTCTAAGGCCCAAATTGCCATCAGTTGAAGGCGGGTTTGACACGAAGCGAGTGAAGGCCTTGGCAGGAGGCAGATTCCAGGCTGAATACGCCACCGGAGCACCAACATTGGATACTTTGCCTCTGAGAATCATCTCCAGCCGGCTCACCAAATCTGCAGAAGGGATCCTTCCATTGGTAACTCGAGTTGGGTCGGCTAGCCCTTGATACAGATAAGCCGGGTGGGCCCTGTCTTTCAGTGGCTGAATGTTTTTGAAGACAAAGTCAGCGACTATAGCTTCAGCGGTTAAACCCCTCTCTTTCAATAGCCCAACTTCAGCTAACAGCACACTAGCTTCAGCCACCTCCTCGTCTGTGGGAGACTCGGTCCAGCTCGGGGTGCGAACATCTGGCTGTCTTCCTGACCGGGGGGGGGGGAGAGAATTTCCATAGTTATCAACTATAAACCATTCCAGGCGCCATCCCTTAATGCTGTCTTTAAGGGGGATCTCAAGATACTCAGTTTTCCGTCCCCGGCGCATCTCCAAGCTGGCACCTCCAACCAACTGATGCTGTCCCCCGGCCATCCCAGGGCGACAGTGATACAGGTGTTTCCACAATCCAAAATGCGGCAGCACACCAAGAAAGGCCTCACATAAGTGGACGAAGATAGAAATTTGCAGAATTGAATTAGGGTTCAGATGGGTTAAGTTGATGTGGTAGAAATCAAGAAGACCACGGAAAAAGGGAGAAATAGGAAGGCCAAGGCCACGGAGAAGAAAGGGAGCGTAAACCACAGACTCGTGGGTATCCTCCGTCGGGACCGTAGTTCCATGGCAAATCCGCCAAGAACAGAGTTCCCGCGGAGGAAGAACCCCGATGGACACGAGGTGGAGGAGTTCAGTTTCAGAGATGTTGGACATGTGGTTACCTGCGAAAGGCAACTGGCTGTTGGGATCAATTGGGGGAATCACCACAGCGGAAGAACTCGCGATTTTCCTCTTGGGAGCCATCTCGATTTCACCAGCGAGCAAATTGGAGGCAAGCGCAGAGGAGATTTGGAAGCACGAATGCAAAAACTAGGGCGCGGAAAGCAAAGGCGGCTAAAAGTGCAATTCTTATGGGATATTCTCGGACCAGACACCGTTTCAAAAAGTGCCCAGTCATCACTCGGCGGTTATTTCCGAAATCCCAGCATGCCACGTGGTCATTCGGCAGTTATTTCCCAGAAAACTGGTGGGCCCTCTCCTTACTCGGGTGCTAACCCTCGAAATAACTCGGCATTGCCACTAAAATGCCGACGTCACTATCCAGTCACTCGGCGTTGCCTCTAAAACGCTGATCTTGAGTTCAATCGTTCGGCATTACTTCTAAAATGCCGACGTTGACCTTCAATCACTCGGCGTTGCCTCTAAAACGCTGACCTCGAGTTCAATAACTCGGCGCTGCCTCTAAAACGCCGACGTCACTATCCAGTCACTCGGCGTTGCCTCTAAAACGCTGATCTTGAGTTCAATCGTTCGGCATTACTTCTAAAATGCCGACGTTGACCTTCAATCACTCGGCGCTGCCTCTAAAACGCTGACCTCGAGTTCAATAACTCGGCGCTGCCTCTAAAACGCCGACGTCACTATTCAATCACTCGGCGTTGCCTCTAAAACGCTGATCTCGAGTTTAGTCACTCGGCATTACTTCTAAAATGCCAACGTTGACCTTCACTCACTCGGTGTTGCCTCTAAAACGCTGATCTCGAGTTCAATAACTTAGTGTTGCTTCTAAAACACTGACCTCGGGTTCAACTGTTCGGTATTACTCCTAAAAACGCCAACGTTGACCCTCAATCACTCGGCGTTGCCTCTAAAACGCTGACCTTGAGTTAAATTGTTCGGCATTGCCTCTAAAATGCCGAAGTCACTACTTAGTCACTTGGCGTTGCCTCTAAAACGATGATCTGGAGTTCAACCACTCGGCATTACTTCTAAAATGTCGACGGCGACTTCCGATCACTCGGCATTACTTCTAAAAACATTGATACAGACTGCAATATTGCTTGGAAGCATCAGTATAACGATCAAGCCGTTCATCTACGGCCTCAAAAAACTCAGATTCATAGTCAGACGAAACAAGTCATCAAAAGGAAACCAAACTTGTTTTTCATTCAAGGGAAGTGATAACATTTACAAATCAACCCATTATGAGTTGATACTTCCCTATTTCTACTACTAAACTACACTCTACTGCTACTGCTACTACTACACTACACTATACTACTCTACGTTACTAATACTACTACATTATCTAACTATACTATTTCTAATCTATATTAATACTTAAAAGGACCAGTGGCATCTAGCCACTGGCCCTGCCCCCGCCGCCGCCGCCACTCTTGGTGCCGCCCCCGCCGCCGCCGCTCTTGGTGCCGCCCCTGTCGCCGCCGCCCCTGGTGCAGCCGCCGCCGTCGTCGTCGTCGTCGTCGTCGTCGTCATCGTCGTCATCGTCGTCGTCGTCATCGTCGTCGTCGTCGTCGTCCCCGCCCTCGCCGCCGTCGTCCGAGTCCTCCTCCTCCGAAGAGTACTCGGACTCATCCGAGCCCTCGAGCCCGGAGCGCTCGACGGCCCGGATGTACGACCAGACTTCCGCCGCGAGCCCCTGGGAGTCGTCTGAGTCGTCAGACGACTCACGCAGGGGGACGGGAGCCGGAGACCCCTCGGATTCAGAGGAGAACTCCTCCTCTTAATACTCCGAGTCACCGAAGTCTTCAGACGAAGGAGTTGGTTCGCGCTTGCGTTTCTTGCCCATGGTGGAAATGCAGATAGAAGAAAGAAAGCAGGCAATGGAGAACAGCGAGAGATGTGAAAAAATCAGGCAGGCAAGGGCACTATTTATAGGAAAAGAAGGCAACCGCTCACCTCCAACAGTGGTCACTGAACAGTCGCTAAGCATTCAATATACACCTCCACCCGTCCAAAGACACGTCAGGCGGCGGACGCCGTTTCATGCAGCACTACACCCATTGGGACTCCAGTCAACAGCGCAAAAGATATGATTACACTCGCCGTCCCATCACATTACAACTCAGAAGCAGCCGGTTAAAACACTCAGCGTACCAAGCCGTCCCTTGCCCACACCCATTGGGGGGGGGACGCCCAGGAATTGTCAGTATATTTTTCAAAATGGTCACATCTGTGCAGAGCATGCAGTGAATGCCTCAAGACAAAAATAAGATATCAACAAGAGTTAAAAGGAAGCCAAATATAGTCAGCAGAGTGCAAAATATGGTCGACAGACATGACTTGAAGACTAGACAGAGAACGTCCATCGAACGTCCAATCAGTTGCAGAGCAAATACACTATGCTACTCAGCAAGATATGGAAGGACTGCAAATTCAGTTGCAAAAGACAAAACACATGCTGACCTCCGAAGCATAATATTGATGACATAACACGGATGACATCATGCCAACTTTTTATAAGCAGAAAGAGTATTCTTCAGCAAAAGGACACAAAAAGAAGACCTTCAAGCGAATTATCCTCAAAAAATCCACTTGAAGGTCGGGGGCTACACCCATTGGGTGCACCTTCGGTGCACCCCATGGATTGTCATTCTAAGCCAGGATAGCACCAATTTCTAAGGGCAGGGGACAAGATTAAGGAGCCAATCCTCAACTGGAATAAAGGAACACAAATGGAAGTAATTTCTGATGAAGACCTTCGAGTAGATTATCTTCTAAAATCTACTCGAAGCTCGGGGGCTACACCCATTGGGTGCACCTCCGGTGCACCCAATGAGGTTCAGAATCCCACAAACAGGAATGCCGATCTCTAAGGCACAGGCACAAAGCTAGGCTCTGGTCAACAAGTGATCGAAGTAGGAGAGAACAGCAAGGAATCATCTTTCTTCAAATCACCTACAAGCTGGACCTGGGATCTTCGGGTTGATTACCTCTAAATTAACCCAAAGATCGGGGGCTTGTGGGGGATAGATATCCCCCGGGTCCACTAAAAGAGTAAAGGACCTCACGAAAGGCCCAAGGGCCCAATAAATCGTAAGGTTATTCTTTCGTGGGCCTGGGGAAAGACGACCAGCAACGCGGAGCGACATGGGGCCGGATTGATGCAAACCCGGACGGCCCATAGCGCCGAGCCATTGGCCGCAACAGAGATCCGACTTTCCCGCGTCGGGGCCTCCATGCAACGAAGCCACGTGAGGATAAGTCGGCGAGAGTTACGTAAAGGATAATCTCGAGAGGTTCACTATCTTTTAGCCACTCGTTGTTATCTCATCATGTGTACCGCCCCACGGTCAAGTATATAAGGCCTAGGGGGCACCCCTTCAGATGGATCGACCCATTACTTAGCCACTCACGCCAACTCTCTGTATTCTTGATCCAGAGAGCTCTCTTGTAATCACATCCACCAAGCATACTCATCAGGACGTAGGGTGTTACGCATCTTTAAGCGGCCCGAACCTGCAAACCTTGTCCACTGTCCCTCGTGCGATCAGCACGAACCATTTTGCTACAGTTGTCGACACCTTCCTACTTCTAAAACACCTTGAGGGGCAACCCCGGGTGTGCGGTCGGACCCTAAACCCTAAACACCCGGGGTTGGTGGATGTGACCGCACACCCGGGGTTGCCCCTCAAGGTGTTTTAGAAGTAGGAAGGTGTCGACAACTGTAGCAAAATGGTTCGTGCTGATCGCACGAGGGACAGTGGACAAGGTTTGCAGGTTCGGGCCGCTTAAAGATGCGTAACACCCTACGTCCTGATGAGTATGCTTGGTGGATGTGATTACAAGAGAGCTCTCTGGATCAAGAATACAGAGAGTTGGCGTGAGTGGCTAAGTAATGGGTCTATCCATCTGAAGGGGTGCCCCCTAGGCCTTATATACTCGACCGTGGGGCGGTACACATGATGAGATAACAACGAGTGGCTAAAAGATAGTGAACCTCTCGAGATTATCCTTTACGTAACTCTCGCCGACTTATCCTCACGTGGCTTCGTTGCATGGAGGCCCCGACGCGGGAAAGTCGGATCTCTGTTGCGGCCAATGGCTCGGCGCTATGGGCCGTCCGGGTTTGCATCAATCCGGCCCCATGTCGCTCCGCGTTGCTGGTCGTCTTTCCCCAGGCCCACGAAAGAATAACCTTACGATTTATTGGGCCCTTGGGCCTTTCGTGAGGTCCTTTACTCTTTTAGTGGACCCGGGGGATATCTATCCCCCACAAGCCCCCGATCTTTGGGTTAATTTAGAGGTAATCAACCCGAAGATCCCAGGTCCAGCTTGTAGGTGATTTGAAGAAAGATGATTCCTTGCTGTTCTCTCCTACTTCGATCACTTGTTGACCAGAGCCTAGCTTTGTGCCTGTGCCTTAGAGATCGGCATTCCTGTTTGTGGGATTCTGAACCTCATTGGGTGCACCGGAGGTGCACCCAATGGGTGTAGCCCCCGAGCTTCGAGTAGATTTTAGAAGATAATCTACTCGAAGGTCTTCATCAGAAATTACTTCCATTTGTGTTCCTTTATTCCAGTTGAGGATTGGCTCCTTAATCTTGTCCCCTGCCCTTAGAAATTGGTGCTATCCTGGCTTAGAATGACAATCCATGGGGTGCACCGAAGGTGCACCCAATGGGTGTAGCCCCCGACCTTCAAGTGGATTTTTTGAGGATAATTCGCTTGAAGGTCTTCTTTTTGTGTCCTTTTGCTGAAGAATACTCTTTCTGCTTATAAAAAGTTGGCATGATGTCATCCGTGTTATGTCATCAATATTATGCTTCGGAGGTCAGCATGTGTTTTGTCTTTTGCAACTGAATTTGCAGTCCTTCCATATCTTGCTGAGTAGCATAGTGTATTTGCTCTGCAACTGATTGGACGTTCGATGGACGTTCTCTGTCTAGTCTTCAAGTCATGTCTGTCGACCATATTTTGCACTCTGCTGACTATATTTGGCTTCCTTTTAACTCTTGTTGATATCTTATTTTTGTCTTGAGGCATTCACTGCATGCTCTGCACAGATGTGACCATTTTGAAAAATATACTGACAATTCCTGGGCGTCCCCCCCCCAATGGGTGTGGGCAAGGGACGGCTTGGTACGCTGAGTGTTTTAACCGGCTGCTTCTGAGTTGTAATGTGATGGGACGGCGAGTGTAATCATATCTTTTGCGCTGTTGACTGGAGTCCCAATGGGTGTAGTGCTGCATGAAACGGCGTCCGCCGCCTGACGTGTCTTTGGACGGGTGGAGGTGTATATTGAATGCTTAGCGACTGTTCAGTGACCACTGTTGGAGGTGAGCGGTTGCCTTCTTTTCCTATAAATAGTGCCCTTGCCTGCCTGATTTTTTCACATCTCTCGCTGTTCTCCATTGCCTGCTTTCTTTCTTCTATCTGCATTTCCACCATGGGCAAGAAACGCAAGCGCGAACCAACTCCTTCGTCTGAAGACTTCGGTGACTCGGAGTATTCAGAGGAGGAGTTCTCCTCTGAATCCGAGGGGTCTCCGGCTCCCGTCCCCCTGCGTGAGTCGTCTGACGACTCAGACGACTCCCAGGGGCTCGCGGCGGAAGTCTGGTCGTACATCCGGGCCGTCGAGCGCTCCGGGCTCGAGGGCTCGGATGAGTCCGAGTACTCTTCGGAGGAGGAGGACTCGGACGACGGCGGCGAGGGCGGGGACGACGACGACGACGACGACGATGACGACGACGACGATGACGACGATGACGACGACGACGACGACGACGACGACGGCGGCGGCTGCACCAGGGGCGGCGGCGACAGGGGCGGCACCAAGAGCGGCGGCGGCGGGGGCGGCACCAAGAGTGGCGGCGGCGGCGGGGGCAGGGCCAGTGGCTAGATGCCACTGGTCCTTTTAAGTATTAATATAGATTAGAAATAGTATAGTTAGATAATGTAGTAGTATTAGTAACGTAGAGTAGTATAGTGTAGTGTAGTAGTAGCAGTAGCAGTAGAGTGTAGTTTAGTAGTAGAAATAGGGAAGTATCAACTCATAATGGGTTGATTTGTAAATGTTATCACTTCCCTTGAATGAAAAACAAGTTTGGTTTCCTTTTGATGACTTGTTTCGTCTGACTATGAATCTGAGTTTTTTGAGGCCGTAGATGAACGGCTTGATCGTTATACTGATGCTTCCAAGCAATATTGCAGTCTGTATCAATGTTTTTAGAAGTAATGCCGAGTGATCGGAAGTCGCCGTCGACATTTTAGAAGTAATGCCGAGTGGTTGAACTCCAGATCATCGTTTTAGAGGCAACGCCGAGTGACTAAGTAGTGACTTCGGCATTTTAGAGGCAATGCCGAACAATTTAACTCAAGGTCAGCGTTTTAGAGGCAACGCCGAGTGATTGAGGGTCAACGTTGGCGTTTTTAGGAGTAATACCGAACAGTTGAACCCGAGGTCAGTGTTTTAGAAGCAACACTAAGTTATTGAACTCGAGATCAGCGTTTTAGAGGCAACACCGAGTGAGTGAAGGTCAACGTCGGCATTTTAGAAGTAATGCCGAGTGACTAAACTCGAGATCAGCGTTTTAGAGGCAACGCCGAGTGATTGAATAGTGACGTCGGCGTTTTAGAGGCAGCGCCGAGTTATTGAACTCGAGGTTAGCGTTTTAGAGGCAGCGCCGAGTGATTGAAGGTCAACGTCGGCATTTTAGAAGTAATGCCGAACGATTGAACTCAAGATCAGCGTTTTAGAGGCAACGCCGAGTGACTGGATAGTGACGTCGGCGTTTTAGAGGCAGCGCCGAGTTATTGAACTCGAGGTCAGCGTTTTAGAGGCAACGCCGAGTGATTGAAGGTCAACGTCGGCATTTTAGAAGTAATGCCGAACGATTGAACTCAAGATCAGCGTTTTAGAGGCAACGCCGAGTGACTGGATAGTGACGTCGGCATTTTAGTGGCAATGCCGAGTTATTTCGAGGGTTAGCACCCGAGTAAGGAGAGGGCCCACCAGTTTTCTGGGAAATAACTGCCGAATGACCACGTGGCATGCTGGGATTTCGGAAATAACCGCCGAGTGATGACTGGGCACTTTTTGAAACGGTGTCTGGTCCGAGAATATCCCATAAGAATTGCACTTTTAGCCGCCTTTGCTTTCCGCGCCCTAGTTTTTGCATTCGTGCTTCCAAATCTCCTCTGCGCTTGCCTCCAATTTGCTCGCTGGTGAAATCGAGATGGCTCCCAAGAGGAAAATCGCGAGTTCTTCCGCTGTGGTGATTCCCCCAATTGATCCCAACAGCCAGTTGCCTTTCGCAGGTAACCACATGTCCAACATCTCTGAAACTGAACTCCTCCACCTCGTGTCCATCGGGGTTCTTCCTCCGCGGGAACTCTGTTCTTGGCGGATTTGCCATGGAACTACGGTCCCGACGGAGGATACCCACGAGTCTGTGGTTTACGCTCCCTTTCTTCTCCGTGGCCTTGGCCTTCCTATTTCTCCCTTTTTCCGTGGTCTTCTTGATTTCTACCACATCAACTTAACCCATCTGAACCCTAATTCAATTCTGCAAATTTCTATCTTCGTCCACTTATGTGAGGCCTTTCTTGGTGTGCTGCCGCATTTTGGATTGTGGAAACACCTGTATCACTGTCGCCCTGGGATGGCCGGGGGACAGCATCAGTTGGTTGGAGGTGCCAGCTTGGAGATGCGCCGGGGACGGAAAACTGAGATCCGAGGAGCTGTTCCGGGAAGCCGACCTCTACATCACCGACTGGTGGAAATGCAGATAGAAGAAAGAAAGCAGGCAATGGAGAACAGCGAGAGATGTGAAAAAATCAGGCAGGCAAGGGCACTATTTATAGGAAAAGAAGGCAACCGCTAGATGCTCTGGCGCGCCAGCTGTCGGTGATGTAGAGGTCGGCAACACCCGGGGTTGCCCCTCAAGGTGTTTTAGAAGTAGGAAGGTGTCGACAACTGTAGCAAAATGGTTCGTGCTGATCGCACGAGGGACAGTGGACAAGGTTTGCAGGTTCGGGCCGCTTAAAGATGCGTAACACCCTACGTCCTGATGAGTATGCTTGGTGGATGTGATTACAAGAGAGCTCTCTGGATCAAGAATACAGAGAGTTGGCGTGAGTGGCTAAGTAATGGGTCGATCCATCTGAAGGGGTGCCCCCTAGGCCTTATATACTCGACCGTGGGGCGGTACACATGATGAGATAACAACGAGTGGCTAAAAGATAGTGAACCTCTCGAGATTATCCTTTACGTAACTCTCGCCGACTTATCCTCACGTGGCTTCGTTGCATGGAGGCCCCGACGCGGGAAAGTCGGATCTCTGTTGCGGCCAATGGCTCGGCGCTATGGGCCGTCCGGGTTTGCATCAATCCGGCCCCATGTCGCTCCGCGTTGCTGGTCGTCTTTCCCCAGGCCCACGAAAGAATAACCTTACGATTTATTGGGCCCTTGGGCCTTTCGTGAGGTCCTTTACTCTTTTAGTGGACCCGGGGGATATCTATCCCCCACACAGACAGCCTCCACCAAACGGCTAGTTTGGTGGTTGGGGCTATAAATACCCCCAACCACCCCACATTCAAGTCATCCAAGTTTTCAACCTTCCAACCACTTACAAGAGCTAGGCATTCAATTCTAGACACACTCAAGTGATCAAATCCTCTCCAATTCCACACAAGGCTTTAGTGATTAGCGAGAGAGATTTGCCGTGTTCTTTTGAGCTCTTGCGCTTGGATTGCTTCTTTCTTTCTCACTTGTTCTTGTGATCAAAGCTCACTTGTAATCAAGGCAAGAGACACCAATTGTGTGGTGGTCCTTGCAGGGAAGCTTTGTTCCTGGTTTGATTTGAGAAGAGAAGCTCACTCGGTCCGCGGGACCGTTTGAGAGAGGGTAAGGGTTGAAAGAGACCCGACCTTTGTGGCCTCCTCAACGGGGAGTAGGTTTGCGAGAACCGAACCTCGGTAAAACAAATCCGCGTGTCACACTCTTCATTCGCTTGCGATTTGTTTTGCGCCCTCTCTCTCGGACTCATTATTATTTCTAACGCTAACCCGACTTGTAGTTGTGATTAATTTTGTAAATTTCAGTTTCGCCCTATTCACCCCCCCTCTAGGCGACTTTCAGCATTCTTATTTCAGTTCAAGAGCCAAGCAGAAAAATGCTCTTAATAACATTGCGTTTCAACATGTCTTCACTTACAAAATGAAGGTTTCCTAAGTACTTGGAGTATTTCATAAGTGCTTCACTTGCTGTTTTCACTTACATATATTGTCAATATGCTTATTGCTTATTGTTTGGTTGTCAATTACTTCTCATGTATTAGTTTTTTATTTCTTTTATCCCTACTGATTAAAAGTTTGTATACCATTAAGGTGTTAGTATCCTTCGAATGAAGTCTATTTTTAGTGTTTTTTGACTACCTATCTTTGTTTGATAATCATTAGGCCAAATGTGCTTATGGCCACATACATCATGGAAGTACATAGCCATGACAATGTTATTATCTCCCTATGTTATAAGACTTGTTCTTATCTCCCTTCTATGTTTTTTGAATACCTATCCCTCTTTTTGTCCTATAAGCAACATCCTTGTTTTCCCTCTGATCCCTGCCTTTGTTGCAATCTCAATTTTGATTGTGAGACTTGGTCATTTTCAGTTTTAGAGATGGAAAAAGAGCCACTTGACATGGTTGAGAGCTCAGCTCAAGTCATCGAGACACATGTCGACATCATTCGCAGTCTAGTGACTGATGGGGTTATGGATACTAATGACCCGGAATCAGTGTACACACTTAAGACCACTTTGTTTCAAATTGGAGATGTATGCGACATGCTTGAGAAGTGTGCTCTGTCCATCAAAAAGTATGCTGACTCCAAGAGGGCTAAAATTATTCAAGATGAAGCCCTGCAATATGCTGAAGATGATGAAGCTGCAGATGATTTGGAGGAACTCCCAAGCCCAGATCTCCTTACTCAAGCCGACATATTGGAAAAATATTTTGGAATTGAGTATGATAGCGACCAGTCAAGGGGTGTTTGATGTTTAGTCCTAAACAACACGATATGAGTATCGTAGGTTTCACTCTTAGAGATAATGTATTTTGTATGAACCTCTTAGAGAGTGTCAAGTCAATGAACTATCTTCGAGTACTATTGGGAAGTGGATCTCTTTGATGTATTTGTTTTCCCTAGTGATATCGATGGTGCCGAGTAGCACCAAATTTGGACTTGTGTCCATATCTATAGATGCTAGTAGTGATATCGATGGTGCCGAGTAGCACCAAATTTGGACTTGTGTCCATATCTATAGATGCTAGTAGTGATATCGATGGTGCTGAGTAGCACCAAATTTGGACTTGTGTCCAAATCTTGACTACCTCATCCCTATTCTCTGTTTGGGACTTATATGGAGAATGGCATCGGCTAAATGCCTGAATCGGGTCAGGAAGCACGGAGCAGATAGAAGTGCACTTTCCAATGCAGTTAGACAGAGAAGGCATGGCTGTGATGTTATAATGCTGAAGGACACCAAGAAGAGATTATGGCCTGTCGTCCACCACCACTGCCCATTATTTGTGGGCTTCACCGAGGGCTGGAAACATTTGGTGACAGCAAACGACCTTCGGGCTGGGGACGTCTGCGAGCTTGTTAAGGGGCCAGACGATGGTGAGCTAGTGTACTATGTCCGGATGTGTGGTCACAAAATTTAAAGCCGCCCCGGCTTCATGTGTGCGCTTCTCTTCTCTTAGGTGGGGTGCTAAGTGATCTTAGTAGCCGACGTAAGAGAAGAGAAGCGCACAGATGAAGCCAGGGCGACTTTAAATTTTGTGACCACACATCTGGACAGAGTACACCGGCTCACCATCGTCTGGCCCCTTAACAAGCTCGCAGACGTCCCCAGCCCGAAGGTCGTTTGCTGTCACCAAATGTTTCCAGCCCTCGGTGAAGCCCACAAATAACGGGCAGTGGTGGTGGATGACAGGCCATAATCTCTTCTTGGTGTCCTTCAGCATTATAACATCACAACCATGCCTTCTCTGTCTAACTGCATTGGAAAGTGCACTTCTATCTGCTCCGTGCTTCCCGGCCCGATCCTGCCCTAGAGGTGGGTTTGGGCTTTCTGTTTGGGGAGTAAAAGGAGGGACACGGAGGCGGGTTTGGGCTCGATTTCTTTTGAATCACCTTTTCTCCAAGTTCCCTTATTGATGGAACCAGTATATCAGACTAACAGTATATCCCTTTATCGATGGAACCAGCTGTGCACTAGGTACCTACTAGGATGGATGTGGTCTGCACCGGTGCGTCTAACAAAGTTGATGAAGACGCGACCAAACTTGAATGGCAGACAACGAGCAGCTCCGGTGAAGGGAGCGGGGAGGATAGTTCTAGTGACGACAATCCTTGTCCTCCTATACCTCCAAGGAAGAAAAAAACATCAGATGAGCTTGATGCCGACTATATTCCCAACGATGAAGAGGTAAATAGAAATATGCCGACTATATTCTAAAATAATGTTCATATATGAAAGGCCATTAATTGTTTCAATATATAGATTTCAAATGAAGAGAAGAAAGAGGATGCATGTTCTACACGAAACACGGAGGATGCTCCGATGCCTGAATCATCCGTTTCACATAAGCGGAAACGAGGGCGACGAGGTCCCAATCAGATGAAAGAAGGTGCAGTTATGTACGTAACAAAACTAAATGCAGAGGGGTTTCCTGAAGAACCACTTGACATGGTTACAAAGTTTCGAAATTCCTGCGGGTCTACTGTTAGAGATATAGTGCCAATCACACTTCAAAAATGGAAGGATTTAGATGAAGACACCCGCAATAAGCTATGGGCTAAGTTGTCTGAGTCATTCAAGTTCCCAAAAGGCACAGAGGATGCAGTAAGGAAGTCGATGCTCTCTGCTATGGCCAAGATGTTTCGTGGGTGGAAGGCCGAGATGAATAGGGAATTTGTTAAGAAGAATAAGGTTCCTCTGCCCAAGAAAATGGGGAAAATCACTCAAGCTCAGTGGGAGCAATTTGTTCGTCAGAAGACTGAACTGAAGGCCATAGAACTGGGCAAAACTAATTCTCAGAGAGCGAAGATGAACAAACACCCCCATCGCCTGGGGTCAACCGGATATCACCATAAAGTTGTGCAGTGGAACAGGATAATCGAGGAAGCTATAGCTAACGACACTTTGGACCCAATATTAAAAGATATCGATGAGCGAGCTATTCGTTGGATCTTAGGTCGGGCAGGTTTGAGTGAGGACGGCAAACTTTTGCATCCAGAATTGGTAGGCGAAGTTTCGACAAAAATTCAAGAATATGCAGATAAGAGAAAGAAGGGCGAATTTAAGCCTCGAAGGGAGAATGACATACTAACTGCAGCACTAGGCAATCCTGAACACACTGGACGGGCTCGGGGAATCTCTTCTAAGATTTCCTAGAGAGAGGTGTTTCCAGAGTATGCATCGTCATATAGGAAACACGAGAAGTCAAAAAGGACCCTTGAAGAGACTATTGATGAAAGGGTACAAAAGGCTATTAATGACATGATGAACAAAATGAAGAAAACAGAATGCATATCATTTGAACTCAAGCCAGGCCACATGAGTCCACCTATGGTCCCTAGCAGCATAGGATCTGTGCAAGACTTCACCAAGTACCCTGTAGACGATATTGTTGAGGACAAGCCTTGCTTTCTTCATATTCAATCAATCGATCTAGGACAAAAACAAAACAAGCTGCTACTGGTTTGCTAAAACCAGGACTTGTTAACTACAAGGATAATCCTGTCCCGCCACACTATGTTGTGGTCCAAGTTCTAGAGATCACAGACAGTGGTTGTGAAGATTGGGAGATAGACTTTCCAGTTGAGGGGATCATAACTTTGCAGGAGGCAATGAACGAGTTGGTCCTTTGGCATCGACGCGACATCAAGTTGGGTGATGAGCCGATCTTAAGCCGTGTAACGCGTCATAAGTCACCAACGCCGAATTCAACACCAATGCAACAGAAAGATAGTTCGATCATTCCATACCCCATGGTGCAGGAAAATATGACACCGACCTCCACAAAAATCATTGAAACTTTCATATCACCTCTTGCGAAGGAACTTGATGAGGGGGACGTAGACAAAATTGTTCCTCAGAATGTCGACACAAACATCAAAAAGGAAGCAAAGGTTGACACCAATGTTGAAGGGCCAACTATTTCAAAGAAAATTCATCAGCGAATCGCCACTGACGATGTCAAGAAACCGTCAGAATCAGTGGCACGCTACCTGCATAAATTGCGGAGTGTTATGACAAATCAATCAAAAGCGGAATCAACATCTCATGGAGTACGCACACGGTCCCAAATAGACAATTTCAAAGTATGGGAAGAAGATGGAATGATTCATACTCGAGAATCATTACGTCTTAAAACCAATATCTCGATATACAAGAAGGAGGATGTTCCTCCTAAATTTGTGAATGGGAGGCCGTTCTTGACGACGGTGCAGCTTTCTAAGTTGTCGACTCCGGAGATTAGAATGCATGAGTGGTACATGGTGGCTAGCAACAAATACAAACTCGAGGACTTCACATTTGTTGTGCCAGAAGATGCATTTTGGAGCAAAGATAATATAGATCCTGTGCGGCATTTATTCTTTGACGATCTCTGGTCGTTGTACCACCGACAAAGGATGGAAACCAACTACTTAACCCTCTTTTGCTTTTAAGTAACTGTTGGGGGCCTTCGTCCTCCGAAGGTCCTCAAAAACATGATTTGACAATGTTTTCCAAGTGGATTATATGAACAGGTATCTTCGGACTCAGAATTATGAACATGGAGTATGGTCAGGACGAAGCCTAAGCCAGACGAAGGGGGATTGAGATGGACGGGCTGATTACCAAGCTGTACGAAGGATGGTGCACAGCCGAAGCTGTGCGCAGGAAAGCTTCGTCGCGATAGCAGAAAGGGGAACCGACTTAAAGATGAAAAGACTACTTAGGCCTTGACAGATTCCCATAAGTCATTAACAAATGTAATGGGCATGAATGTAATTTTACATGGGCTGCGTCCCACGTCTATAAATAGATGAACAGTACTCCCGTACTGTTCACGCTGACTTGGTATTTGCTTTTGCGTCATCCTTGTACTTTTGTCTTCCTGCAATCCGAAGGTACATTTGTAATTTGAAGTCATTTCTATTGTTATATAATAATAAAATAGAAATGACATTGTGATAAAATTTAAATGTTTACATTACTTTCTATGTTGTGCGTAAGTCCTTCGTCATAACTTATCGTGTTTACGAAGATATATTGTTTATGACCTTCGTCCGGAGCACATTATATCCCAAAGGGAAATAATGTTTCAAAGGACGAAGGATCTTATCATTTAACACTTTTTATGTTGCCTTGTTCTTAATCCGAAGCATTTGAGAACAAGTCCCCAACATTGGCGCCCACCTCCGGTGAACTCACTTCCACTTTGAGTTTTTTGAACACCTTCGGAAGCCATAGACCCTCGCTATGGCGCCGAAGAAAGCTTCAACGACTAGGGCTGCAGCTCTGCAACCGCTGGACCCCAACCAGGAGACTGTCTCTCTTCGGGAGGCCCGAAGCCAGAAGAGGAAGGCCGTCAGCCCGACGCTTCAGGAGGATGAGCTAGACCAAGAGATCAGGGATATGGAGATGCTTCATCAATAGGTGCAGAGGAAGAAGGAAAAGATGGCCAGGCTAGCTGAGCTGCAGAGGCAGATAGATGAAGCTTCTGAAGAAGTTCGCCATCTTACTCACGATGAGCAGAACAGAAGGCCTCAACAAAAAGACCTTCATCAGGAGGGCTTCTTCAACGAAGATGACTGGTATGACAATTTCCATCATGGAAATTTTGTTTTCGATGATGCTTCTCCTCTGTCCGCTGAGCTGCAGGCTACACCTTGGCCTCCATCCTACAAGCCGCCCCAGCTTCCCATGTTTGATGGCCATTCAGACCCGAAGCAGTTTTTGATGAGCTACGAAGCAACAGTATCTTCGTATGGTGGTAATGCTGCAGTCATGGCAAAGTCTTTTGTTATGGCTGTCAGGAATGTTGCTCAGACCTGGTATTCCTCCCTTCGACCAGGAACGATCACTTCATGGCAAAAGCTGAAGAACATGTTGTTAACCAGTTTTCAAGGGTTTCAGACGAAGCCGGTCACTGCTCAAGCCTTGTTCCAGTGCACTCAGGATCATGAAGAATACCTTCAGGCGTATGTCAGAAGGTTCTTGCGTTTGAGGGCGCAGGCACCAACGGTGCCCAATGAAATTGTCATCGAAGCCATGATCAAGGGGCTTCGTCCTGGACCTTCAGCTCAATACTTTGCTAGGAAGCCTCCTCAGACTTTGGAGAAGCTGCTCCAGAAGATGGACGAGTACATTCGTGCCGACAATGATTTTCGCCAAAGAAGGGAGGAGGCTTTCAGATTTTCTGAAATGACCAGGGGCTTCGGAGGAAGATTCTATCCGAGGCATGTCAGGTCCATCCACAACTCTACTCAAAATGATGATAAGGGGAGTCAGCAGAACAGGCCGAAGTGCTCCTCACAGGCTTCGGGGCAACAGCAAAATTTCTTCCGGCCACCAGCTCCAAGAGGCAGAGGCGCCAGGGGCTTCGGCGGAAGATTTGGAGATCAGCCAAGGAGAGTATTTTGCTTATTCTATGGTGAAAACAAGGGCCATACCACCAGGATGTGCCATGTTACCATCCAAAAGCAAAAGGAGATAGCCGAAGCTGCAGCGCAACAAGTTCAGCCGAAGTAGGTCATGCATACTGCTTCGTACCATCAGCCTTACATCCCAGAATACGTGGGCAACCACCCTGCAGTTTCTGTAGCTTCGGCGAGTCAACCTCAAGCTTCATGGCAACAGCCCCCGCCTCCACCACCGCTGCAACAAGGTCAACAGCTGGAGGGGAGCCAATATGTTCCACACCAAAGGGATCTCAGAGAACAATCTGAAGCTCGCAGTCAATAGCACTGTGCCAGAGTCGAAGCACATTTATTGACAAATATCCTACCTTGATAGCAGTCTTTTCCATTTAGTTCTATTTTCTGTGTAATAAAGAACATTTCAGTGTTCATGTAATAGTTTCGTTGTTGGTCACGAGGAAAATCTATTTTCTCCACAGGCTTAAGTTGCTGAAGCTTAAAAATTTGCGATAACAAGGAGGACCTTCGAATCATTAAAAATCCTTCGAAGCAACAAAAAGTCGTTCTAAAAGAACGCAGAGTAAGTTGCTGAAGTCACAAAAAGCCGTTCCAAAGGGAGCGCAGTGTAAGTTTTCTGCTCCAAAGTCGTTCCTAAGGGAATGCAGAGCATACAGCGAAAAGTCAACGCTGATACCGCCTAAGTAAAAGGCGAAGAAGCTCCAAAGATGTTCCTAAGGGAATGCAGAGCTTACAGCGAAAAGTCAACGCTGATACCGCCTAAGTAAAAGGCGAAGAAGCTCCAAAGACATTCCTAAGGGAATGCAGAGCTTACAGCGAAAAGTCAGCGCTGATACAAAGATATTTTGTGTTTTACGGGGATATGTGTGTATCTTCGGAACAAATGTCATCTACATAACATAGCATCATCACATCATTTTGCATAGCATAAGCATCATACATCATGTTGCATATGGCAAAAGAAGGGGACACAGTATCAACCTTCGAAAGGACGCTTTGAGAAAGTGAAAATCGTGCAAAGTCACGAGGGAATACAATGTTGATCTTCGGAATACAGCTTCGGAGAATGTCTTCACGAAGCATGGATGTGCTTCATCAGAGTAATATCGAAATTGTACAGCTTCGGAGAATATTTTCACGAAGCGTGGACGTGCTTCATCAGAATAGTATTAAAGGAGAATGTCTTCTTCACGAAGCATGAAAAGAAGGGAAGGTGTTTTTTCGCCGAAGGCTCAAAAACGGTACGTATGTAAAGTTTCATGCATCGTAAAGAGTTGAATAATGAAAAGAAACTTGTATATTACATTCAAATGTACAAAATATTACATAGATCACATTTCAAATGTTTTTCTAATAACATCTAGTCTTCTCTTAGTACTACTTCGGCAGCCTCATTTAGAAGTTGTTCAACAACTTTATCCATGATAGCTTCGGCCATTTGTTTAATTTCGTCATCCCCTTTCGTGTGAGGGTCTGCAAACGATCCAGCAGGTTCTGAGGGAAGAGAATATGTCTACATTACTATCACAGACCGCGAACAAAGTTTGAAATTAAAAATTACAACACAATAAGGACGAGTAATTAATACCTATTTGCCCTTCGGGCTCTGTACTTTTTTCGGCAACTTCTGCCACTTTCCTAGCATCATGGATGCCTTTTTCACTCTTTTGAATAATTTCTTGCGCCATTTCTCGGCCGCCGTTGTCCCAGATATCAGTAAAGAATTTTCCGCCAACCATGCTTGCTTCGGCCGAGGGGTCTTTAATGTCTTCAGAGGACAAGGCAGCTTCGGACTGAGCTAAGGATTTTACATGCTCACAACCTTTCCTCTCCAAAACAGTAGCAACTCCTCTAGCGCCCGAAAAAGTGCAGATGTCACCGCGGCTACTCAGGATTTCCTCGAAGGCCTCTGCTTCGTGACTGATCCATTCCAGTGGACCTTCGGGATTGCCTCTTGAGAAATTCTCTTCGCTAGAGAATGCGCCAACGCCGGCGAAGCTGGATTTTATCTTTTTGACGCATTCTATAGATTTAACGTAGTATTTTCTCTGGGATGCACGAAGCTCCTTAACACTTAACTCTAAATGATTGACCAGTTGATCGCTAAGCTCTCGTTTTGTTTCTTCAAGCACACGTTCCTCTTTAGCTCTAGCTAGCTGTTTCTGAAGATCTTTAATCTCACGTTTTTGGGCTTCGGCCTGGACCTTTGAGGCAGCTTCGTCCTTTTTTATCTTGTCTACCAATGTAAGCAGAATTTTATCCTTTTCTAGAGCTTCGTTTCTCAGTTTAATAACTTCTGACCGTAGGTTGTTGAACGCAATTTCATAGCTCTCATCTTCGGCATTCTTTTGTGCTCTCAATGCGTTGCTTAGGATTAAACCCTATATGTAAAAAAGTTGGTATAAGAATAAAAGAATGAGTTACGAATTAAAAAATTTTCAAGCGCCCAATTCCCGTACCTTTAGGCTATTGTACGCAAGAATGTCCGCGAGATCCTCCTTCGTCATAGCACATAATCCAGCTTCGAGCTTTGGAAACCCCATACTTCTAGCCATCTCCCGGCAGACAGATAATTCTTTGTTATCAGGGAGGCAGTATAGGAAGTCATCTTCATTTGTCCCATTGAACACTACTGCCCCCTTCGGATATTTTAACTCTCTGGCATAGTGATTGGCTTCATAAGTCTCTTCTTCAGATAATTTCTTCCCCGAAGCATGTCGCACGATGTAATCGCATATGTTGGAAGGAGCTTCAGGGGCGGCAGTGTCAATTTCTTCAACCAAAGCTGGTTCTGATATTTTTATTTTTTCGGTTTCCAAAGATTGTTCCTTGGTGGGCTCTGAAGGCCCAGCTTCAGCTTCAGGTTGTTGCTTCGAAGCTTCAGCAACTAAAGCTTCGGTAGACGCTTCAGCAAGTTCTGCAGTCTTCTTTGGGGTTATGCTTGAAGACTTAATTGTCTCCAAAACATCTAGCACGTTCACCATTCTTTTTCTTTTCGGAGTCACCAATGGCCCCTTTTGATTTTTTATTGTCTCAACACTTGCTGAAGGACTTAAGATTTCCAATATTTTTGGTCCTTCAATTCTCAGTTTCTCTGCCTTCTCAGCTGAAGGTGCTTCAGTTTTTTCTTCGATCTTCGGCCCTGGAGCTGGCTCTGTAGTTTCAGTGGCCAAGGAAACTTCACCGGTAAATTCGGGCACTGTGGCCGGCTCAATAAAACGTGCCCGGTGGGTGAGCACCTTCATCTTTTTTCTTTGCGGCGCTGGCTCACTAGAAGCACTTGTGGCAACTTCTGTTGCAGGAGAAGTATTTTTTCTTTTGCGGTCCGACACCGGATAATGGTAGTCAGGGTAGACAAACCCGATTCTTTTGAGCCTTTTCTTCTTTCGGCCTCCGAAGGCTGCCGATAATGCAGTGTTCTCGGCCTTCGAATATACCCCAAGCAGTTCGTCACTTAATGTTTCAATGCTTTTTAACCAGTCGTCATCAGGTTCAACAAACTTATCCCCGTATTTGAATGTGTATTTCAGTCTGACCAGTCCGCCTTCGTCGGACTCTTTGATGGTCTCCTTCGGCATTTCCCACTTTCCTGCAAGTGGCCACACCCTGAAGGCAATATGCTCTTGGACCAAGTCCCTTGTACCAATAAAAGAGCAGATTACGCCGAAGGCTCTTTGGCATTCTTCGGCTGCTTCATCCATTTCAATCTTCGGTTTTCGGAGACCGAAGCGTTGCCAAATAGGACGCATAATGATACTTTTAATATCTTCCTGCGCTGTCAAGTCATTCTTTACATAAAACCATTCTGTCATCCAGGCACCGGGCCACCTCTTCCGAAAGGTTGGCATGGGGCAGCTTGACCCGGTGCGGGCACCGAAGCTGTAACAACCAAAGTTGTTGTGATATTGTTCTTTCCCCCAGGGCTTCGTCTCATATAACAACTCATGAATGTTGCAAAAGCTTTTAGCATTTGGTTCTAAACCTTGGCTTCTTACAGCCCAGACAAAGATCCCCATTCTAATGATAGCTTCGGGAGTAATTTGATGAAGGTAGATTTGAAATGTCTTCAGGACTTCGACAACAAAGCTGCTTAGGGGGAATCGAAGCCCAGCCTTGAGAAAGCTTCGGAAGATTACGACTTCATCTTCTTCGGGGGTGGGAGAAGTTTTTTCTCCAGCATCAGCCCTCACAATAGATATATCTCGAAAATATCTCCCCCTCATATTGTCAATATGACTCTGCTTAACAGTGGTTTTCCCGAAAACCGTGTGACTTGGTCGCCATGGTCGATCTTCGGACTCTCCCCCACAGCTTTCTGCATCATAACTGTCGCTGTCACCAGTATCTTCAGACAAACCTTCCAGAATCTCCTTGGTGATTTTTTCCGTATTGGTCTCCGCCATCGCTATAAGGAACCCCAAGTTCTTCTCTTCGTCGAGACTCAGCTTCATCTCAGCAGTGACCTTCTTATCTTCAGACATCTTCGGAAACACTAAAAAACTGTTTTCAAGGCCGAAGCTTCAAAACCAAAAGATCAGCAAATCTTAGTGCGCAAGAGCTAAAAATTTAGTAAGCGGGAGCAGATGGCAAGAAAGCGTACCAAACAAATTGTGGCGGGCCCCTATTTATACACTCGATATAACGGAAACTGTGTGGTCCTCCGTGTCAGTGACTTTTGCTATTCTAGCAAAGGGAAGGTGTTTTTTCGGACCTTCGGCTTAAGGCCTTCGTCCATATCGCAATCTGAATTTATCATTAACAAATTAATATTGCGAGGGGCTACTGTTGGGGGCCTTCGTCCTCCGAAGGTCCTCAAAAACATGATTTGACAATGTTTTCCAAGTGGATTATATGAATAGGTATCTTCGGACTCAGAATTATGAACATGGAGTACGGTCAGGACGAAGCCTAAGCCAGACGAAGGGGGATTGAGATGGACGGGCTGATTACCAAGCTGTACGAAGGATGGTGCACAGCCGAAGCTGTGCGCAGGAAAGCTTCGTCGCGATAGCAGAAAGGGGAACCGACTTAAAGATGAAAAGACTACTTAGGCCTTGACAGATTCCCATAAGTCATTAACAAATGTAATGGGCATGAATGTAATTTTACATGGGCTGCGTCCCACGTCTATAAATAGATGAACAGTACTCCCATACTGTTCACGCTGACTTGGCATTTGCTTTTGCGTCATCCTTGTACTTTTGTCTTCCTGCAATCCGAAGGTACATTTGTAATTTGAAGTCATTTCTATTGTTATATAATAATAAAATAGAAATGACATTGTGATAAAATTTAAATGTTTACATTACTTTCTATGTTGTGCGTAAGTCCTTCGTCATAACTTATCGTGTTTACGAAGATATATTGTTTATGACCTTCGTCCGGAGCACATTATATCCCGAAGGGAAATAATGTTTCAAAGGACGAAGGATCTTATCATTTAACACTTTTTATGTTGCCTTGTTCTTAATCCGAAGCATTTGAGAACAAGTCCCCAACAGTACCTCTAAACTTTCATATTTGTTAGTTTTGTACACGCACACATAAACGAGAGTCTAACGATTAACACTTTTACACGTAGGATGCAATACATGGATGATAAGAAGAAACAACTTAAGACAGGGTTTCTTGACCCGTTGATGATATCCCAAGCTCGCTACAAAGAAGTTGCTCGGAGACATGGAGAAGAATACAAAGACTTGGATGATGCTCAATTTGAGAAAGCCGTCAAACAGAATCAAAGAAAGAAAATGAAGGTAATGGCGGCATATATTGGACGAGCCATGTATAATCATGTACAACATGGCAAGGACTTAATAATAGCTCCACACCACTTTAAGTAAGTTCTCGACATGGTTTTGAACTATAAATTATGGCAATCGTGATCTTAACATGTGTTTTCGTCTATGTCTATATAGTGACCACTACATTTGTATCATGATCTTTCCAAAGGATGGTAAAGTCGTGGTCTTCGACTCACTGAGAATGGAAAAGGCTACGTATAATGACTTCTTGAAGATTTTAGAGAAGTATGATTATTATTGCACACTTGTACTTATTACAACTTAACAAATGTATTCTTAATCTCACAATGCTATTCTTATATGCAGTGCATACCATTTTTATTGGAAAGATCTTGGCGGCGAACATCCAGAGGACAAGCCTAATTTGTCAATACCATTATTTCCATATGGTGACAAACAACCTCTGGGTACTGTCCTGTGCGGTTATTATGTATGCGAATGGTGTCGTGTCACCTTCCATTACATGGTCAATCGTGAGGATATAAGTTCGCTATCATTGTCTATGTTGCAATTTTTATGTTATATTGTTGCTCATCACATTACTCTTAGCACTGCTTGCTTTTTGCTTTCATTGCAGGTTCCTAAATCCAAGATCAATGCTGAATGGTTAGAAAGAGATATGGTTTCCGTCGGTGTGGCTAAGGTTGTAAGAGACTTGCTTTACTTTATGCGCCGTGAAGTTCTTCATCAACAAGGGCTATTCTACAATACAAATGGAAATTTGCAACAATTCCCAGAACTAAGTTTGTACACGATATCACACAGTGTTTAGGTCTTTAGTTAGGAACTTTAGATGTTTAGTTGTCTATGGAACTTTCAGATGTTGAGTTGTTATGCAACTTGATATGTGTATAAATCTGTGTATGATGATGGAACTTGATATGTGGATGAATCTGTGTATGGAACATGTTATGGAACTTGATATGTATAAATCTGTGCATGCAATCTGTGTGAATCTGTGTATAATCTATGTATGAAATCTGTGTATAATCTGTGTATTGAATCTGTGTTTGAAAGTTCTGTATATGAATCTGTATATTGAAAACCGCCTGTGATTTATATTGTATGCAGTCGGACTTATATTAAAAACCGCCTGTGATGTGTGGCTAACACAAGCGGCTAGGATAAGAAACCGCCTGTGATGTGTGTCTATCACAGGCGGTTCCTTTAAACTGGACCGCCTGTAATGTGTGTCTATCACAAGCGGTTTTTGATTGAACGCCTGTGATGTTGTTTTACATCACAGGCGGTGCACCACAAGCGGTTCCTGGAACTGCCTGTGTAGAGGCAAACCAAACCGCCTGTACAGAGGTTTACTGTAGTAGTGCAAGCTCCCTGCTCAGGATCTCGCCAAAAATCACCAGCTCTCTGTTCCTCTTCCTCCTCTCGATTCCAGTCAAGGTTTGGATCGATTCCTTCAATTCTTGGTGTTCTGGTGTTCATCCTGCTGGTGGAAGAAGGTGGAGGTGGCACTGCTCATGCGCAGTGAGGTTCTCCTGTGCTCCGTTGATTTAACAATGCGCCTGTGTGGTGCTCTGTCTGTTCTGATCTCTGTCCATCGTGGCTTGGTGCTTGGGCTCTCTGCTGCGCGGTGTTTCTCTTCTCGGGCTGGTGTTGTGGACGTCTCCTTCGGCTCCGGCAGCGGCTCTAGTATCTCCGTCAACCTCCCGCCGTGCAGGCCCGGACGTGGACGACGGAATTGGTTTTCTGGGACAGAACCTTGTGTTCGCTGAGCTGGTCTTCCCACGTAGACAATCTACGTGCTGTGAGTTACCCGTTGCATCTATATATTTATTGAGTAATTTTGTGCAATTTGCTAGTATTATTTACTTGGGTGTGATTGCACAATTTGTGGGCAGAGTTGATTGCTCGATGATGATAGCGGTATAGTGAGACAACGTGACAGTCTGGGTTTTAGTGTGTCGTTAATTTCAGCATCAAGTATTTATTTGTGCCTAATTATATCTCTATTTGTTAAGGCTGTTTACCTGTGTTAAATTATGTTATTTTATTTAATACACAACTCCTTACTATTAGTATTTATACTTGATTATTAGGCTTATTACATCTGATCTAAAACCCTGAGTTGGTAAGATTAGACTGTCACGTTAGTCGAGAATCTCAGATCACCATTTAGCGTTGGAGGGCTGTTTATTACAGCAACCCGCTATTTTGAGAGCAATATTTTAAGATAAACAATAGTGTTTATGTGCAACTTCTTCCTTCTTCATCTGCAAGCCATGTTTAATTTTGAAATGGACCTGAGCAGCTATTTTACATGTTTATATGTCCTAGAATTGCTACTGTTCATTGCTGCTATAATTACATATGGCATTTATCTGAGTTATATGCCTGTTTTATTCGGAATTAAAATATTTAATATATTTAAATATGTTGAAAGCATGTCACTTATTTCTCTAATATTACAACAATCCAGAAAACCAATTCGTATAATGGCTTCCAGTTCTGATGTTGTTGGGGGTCTTCGTCTTCTAAAGGTTCTAAAAAACATGATTTAACAATGTTTTCCAAGTGTAACATATAAGCAGGTACCTTCAGACTCGGATCAAAAGCATACATGATATGAAAAGCATGGTCGTGATGAATGCTAATGTTGCTCCGAAGCTACACGCAAGGGAGCTTCGGCTTAATGGTAGAAAAAGGAACCGACTTAAAGGGGAAAAGACTATCTAGTCCCCGTTGAGTTGTCCATAAGTCAATAGTAAATATGAAGGGCATGAATGTAAATTTACACAGGTTGCGCCCTGTGCCTATAAATAGATGAACAATACCCCCGTACTGTTCACGCTGACTTGTATTCGCTTGTGCGTCACGCTTGTACTTTCATCTTCTGTCAAGCCGAAGGTACATATGTAATTCAATATTGTTTCTGTTTTCCCATGATAATATAATGAAGATGAATTAATAATGGTATATGATTGTTCATGTTGTCTCTTATATTTCATATGCTTCTTCTTTTATTAACATATATCGCGATGATGAAGGTATGTCCTTCATGGCCTTCGTCTAAAGATCATTATATCCTAAGAGAAATAATGCTTCGAAGGACGAAGGGCATTAACCTTTAACATTTTGTGTTGCCTTATTCTTAATTCATAGCATTTGAGAACAAGTCCCCAACATTGGCGCCCACCTCCGGTAAACTCATTCGACCATCTTCGGCAAGCCCTGACCTTCATCATGCCGCCGAAGAAAGATTCAGCGTTAGGGGCTGCTGCACTGCAGTCACTGGACACAAACCAGGAAACTCTCTCTCTCCGAGAGGCTCGAAGCCAGAAGAGAAAGACCACCAGTCCAACGCTCCAGGAGGAGTTGGATCAAGAGATCAGGGACATGGAAATCATCCATCAACAAGTGCAAACGAAAAAGGAGAAGATGGCTCGGCTAGCCGATCTTCAAAGGAAGATCGACGAAGCAACTGAAGAAGTGCGTCATCTTGTTCAAGATGAACAAGACTGAAGGCCCCAACACATGGAGCTTCGTCAAGAGGGCTTATTCAATGAAGATGGATGGTATGATGATTTTAGTCATGATACCTTTACTTTTGATGATGCTTCTCCCTTGGCAGCAGAACTGCAGGCTACCCCATGGCCCCCATCATACAAGCCAACTCAACTTCCCATGTATGATGGGCACTCAGATCTAAAGCAGTTTCTGATGAGTTACGAAGCAACTATATCCTCGTACGAGGGCAATACCGTAGTCATGGCGAAGTCTTTCGTTATGGCAGTCCGGAACGTAGCCTAGACATGGTATTCTTCTCTTCGGCCAGGGACAATCACGTCATGGCAGAAGCTCAAGGACATGCTGGTTATCAGTTTCCAAGGCTTTCAAACGAAGCCAGTCACAGCTCAGGCCCTGTTCCAGTGCACACAAGACCATGAGAAATACCTTCAGGCGTATGTCCGAAGGTTCTTGAGACTGAGGGCACAAGCGCCTACAGTGCCTAATGAAATTATCATTGAGGCCATGATTAAGGGTCTTCGGTTAGGACCTACGGCTCAGTACTTCGCCAGGAAGCCCCCACAAACTCTAGAGAAGCTGCTTCAGAAGATGGATGAGTACATCCGGGCTGACAACGACTTCCGCCAAAGAAGGGAGAAAGCTTACAGATTCTCTGAGATAACCAGGGGCTTCAGAGGAAGAATCCACCCGAGGCATGTCAGGTCGATTCACAGCTCCAGTCAGAAGGACGACAAAGGAAGCCAGCCTTAGAGGTCACAGTACACCTCACAATCTTCGGGGCAACAACAAAGTTCTTTCAGGCCGCCAACTCCAAGGGGCAAAGGCGCCAGGGGCTTCGGAGGAAGATATGGGGATCAGCCCAGGAAGATTTATTGCTTATTCTGTGGTGAGGACAAGGGCCATGGAAGGGAAATAGGGTCAAACCTTTTCCCGAATAATTTTGGTGGTTGAATTGCCCAACACAAATAATTGGACTAACTAGTTTGCTCTAGATTATAAGTTCTACAGGTGCCAAAGGTTCAACACAAACCAATAAAAAGTCCAAGAAAGGATTCAAATAAAAAGGAGCAAAGAGAACCGAAGGCTGGCCTGGTCTGGCGCACTGGACTGTCCGGTGTGCCACCGGACAGTGTCCGGTGCACCACTGGACAGTGTCTGGTGCACCAGGGAGATCCACTCCAAACTTGCCACCTTCGAGAATTTGGGAAGCCACTCCGCTATAATTCACCGGACTGTCCGGTGTAGCACCGGACTGTCCGGTGTGCCAAGCGGAGCAACGGTCGAGTTCAACGGTCGGCTAACAACGCTACAGTGCGCCGACTGCGCGCGCAGAAGTCAGAGCAGGCGCAGATGGCGCACCGGACAGTGAACAGGACCTGTCCGGTGCACCACCGGACTGTCCGGTGGCCCACATGTCAGAAGCTCTAACGGTCAAACCCTAACGGTTGGATGACGTGGCTGGCGCACCGGACAGTGTCCGGTGGCGCACCGGACTGTCCGGTGTGCCTGTCGACAACAGAGTTCCCCAACGACCATTTTGGTGGTTGGGGCTATAAATACCCTCCAACCACCACTCTTCAAGGCACCCAAGCATTCACTACTCCTCATTCAATATAAGAGCAATACACAACACTCCAAGACACAAATCAAAGCCTCCGATCAAATCAAAGTCCACAATTCAACTCTAGTTTTTAGGACTTGTGAGAAGATCGGCTTGTGTTCTTTTGTTGTTCTTGTTGCTTGGTTGGCTTTCTTCTTTCTCTCATTCTTACTCTCAAAGCCTTGTAAGCAAAGCAAGAGACACCAATTGTGTGGTGGTCCTTGCGGGGTCTAAGTGACCCGGGAAATCAAGGAAGGAAGCTCACTCGGTCTAGGTGATCATTTGAGAGAGGGAAAGGGTTGAAAGAGACCCGGTCTTTGTGACCACCTCAACGGGGAGTAGGTTTGCAAGAACCGAACCTCGATAAAACAAATCACCATGTTATCCGCCCTTATTTGCTTGTGATTTGTTTTCGCCCTCTCTTTCGGACTCGATTCTATTTCTAACGCTAACCCCAGCTTGTAGTTGTGCTTAAACCTTATAAATTTCAGATTTGCCTATTCACCCCCTCTAGGCGACTTTCAATTGGTATCGGAGCCCGGTACTTCATTAAGAGCCTAACCGCTCGAAGTGATGTCAGGAGCTCACGCCAAGAAGGAGATGGTGACCGGCGAGAAGCCCACCACAAGCCACGGGAAGGCTCCATCGGAGGAGTCTAGCAACAAGAAGAGGGAGAAATCACCTCCCCGCGTGAAGTTGCACCAGAGTGGCGACAAGAAGAAGAAAATGAAGAAAGTGGTCTACTACGAGACCGATTCTTCGTCGCCTTCCACCTTCGGATCCGACACGCCGTCCGTCACTTCTAAGCGCCATGAGCGCAAGAAGTTTAGTAAGATCCCCTTACGTTATCCTCGTATTTCCAAACGCACTCCTTTACTTTCCGTCCCACTAGGCAAACCACCGGTCTTTGATGGTGAAGATTATTGTATGTGGAGTGATAAAATGAGGCACCATCTAACCTCACTCCACGCTAGCATTTGGGACATTGTTGAGTTTGGTGCGCAGGAACCATCCGTGGGGATGAAGGCTATGACTCGGACGAGGTAGCCCAAATCTAGCATTTCAACTCCCAAGCCACCAGTATACTCCTCGCCTCTCTAAGTCGAGAGGAGTATAATAAGGTACAAGGGTTGAAAAGTGCCAAAGAGATTTGGGACATACTAAAGACCGCGCACGAAGGAGACGAGGTGACCAAGATCACCATGAGGGAAATGACCGAGGGGGAGCTCGGTCGCTTCATGCTTCATCAAGGGGAGGATCCACAAGCAATATACAACCGGCTCAAGACCTTGGTGAACCAAGTGCGCAACCTCGGGAGCACCAAATGGGATGACCATGAAATGGTCAAGGTTATTCTAAGATCACATGTATTTCTTAATCCTACACAAGTTCAATTAATTCGTGGTAATCCTAGATACAAGCTAATGTCTCCCGAGTAGGTTATAGGAAAATTTGTGAGCTTTGAATTGATGATCAAAGGCTCCAAGAAAATCATCGAGCAAGGCACCTCCTCCACACCCGAAATGCAACCTATCACATTCAAGGCGACGGAGGAGAAAAAAGAAGAGTCTACATCAAGTAGACTCTCCATCGACGCCTCCAAGCTCGACAACGAGGAGATAGCGCTCATCATCAAGAGCTTTCGCCAAATCCTCAAGCAAAGGAGGGGAAAGGACTACAAGCCCCGCTCCAAGAAAGTTTGCTACAAGTGTGGTAAGCCCGGTCATTTCATTGCTAAATGTCCATTATCAAGTGATAGTGACAGGGGCGACGACAAGAAGGGGAGAAGGAAGGAGAAGAAGAAATATTACAAGAAGAAGGGAGGCGATGCTCATGTATGCCGCGAGTGGGACTCCGAAGAAAGCTCCACTGACTCCTCCTCCGACGAGGATGCCGCCAACATCGCCGTCAACAAGGGCCTTCTCTTCCCCAACATCGGCCACAAGTGCCTCATGGCAAAGGACGGCAAAAAGAAGAAGGTAAAATCTAGAGCTTCCACTAAATATGCAACATCTAGTGATGAGGCTAGCTCTAGTGATAATGAGGATGATTTGCTCACCCTTTTTGCCAACTTAAACATGCAACAAAAAGAAAAGTTGAATGAATTGATTAGTGCTATTCATGAGAAGGATGAACTCTTGGATAGCCAAGAGGACTTCCTTATTAAAGAAAATAAGAAGCATGTTAAAGTTAAAAATGCTTATGCTCAGGAGATAGAAAAATGTGAAAAATTAACTAGTGAGCTAAGCACTTGCCATGACACTATTTCTAACCTTAGATTTGAAAATGATAAATTGATTGCTAAGGTTGAGAAATTAAATGTTAGTGATGATTCTCTTGTCAACCTTAGAAATGATAATGCTAATTTGATTGCTAAGATTGACAAATTGAATGCATCTCTCTCTAGCCTTAAAATTGAGAATGAAAAATTAATTGCTAAGGCTAAAGATTTAAATGTTTGCAATGTTTCTATTTTCAATCTTAGAGACGAGAATGCTATTTTACATGCTAAGATTGATGAATTAAAAGTTTGTAAACCCTCTACATCTACCATAGAGCATGTTACTATTTGTACTAGATGTAGAGATATTAATGTTGATGCTATTCATGATCACCTAGCTTTAATTAAACAACAAAATGATCACATAGCTCAACTTAGTGCTAAAATTAATGAGCATGACTTAGAAAATGAAAAGTTTAAATTTGCTAGAAGCATGCTCTATAGTGGGAGACGTCCTGGCATTAAGGATGGCATTGGATTCCAACAGGGAGACAATATCAAGCTTAATGCCCCTAAGAAATTGTCTAATTTTGTTAAGGGTAAGGCTCCCATGGTTCAGGATAACGAGGGTTACATTTTGTACCCTACTGGTTATCCCGAACACAAAATTAGGAGAATTCATTCTAGGAAGTCTTACTCTGGCTCTCATCATGCTTTTATGTATAAGAGTGAGGCCACTATAGGAAACTGGTTAAAGAACGTGGGTGACAAACCGTCGAACTTAATGTAATAAGCCATCAAACTTACCGTAAGAACGTGGGTGTACCGACGAATATAGCCGACGTCGATTTTTGGACGAACTTAGAGAATTAAGTTTGATGGCCCCGACAAACTTAACATTAAGAACGTGGGTACCGTCGAACTTAATATTAAGAACGTGTGTACCGTCGAACTTAACATTAAGAACGTGCGTTTTTAAGTTCGACGGGGGCCGTCGAATTTAGAGAAGTAAGTTCGACGGTACCCACGTTCTTACTGTAAGTTCGACGGAGATGTGTGGCCGTCGAACTTATGTGGCCTGCGTGGGTGTACGTGGGCTGCACGTTAAGTTCGACGGTACCCACGTTCTTAACATTAAGAACGTGGGTACCCACGTTCTTATCCCTTTTCCAGAAAAAAATAAAAATTATAGAAATAAAAAATTAGACAAACATAAAATCATCTGATATACTGCACTCTCTGCCTGCATAAATAGCGTGTTCATGAAGTATTGAAATATTAATCATATTCAATAAGGCAGACTGCACCATAAACATGTGGTGTACCAGCAATGTGTAGATTTTTGTGGGTGAAATAATTCTAAAGCAGAACCTCAGATCTGATTGGTCAGCATCAACTTTAATGGTTGATGTCAATAAATTTACAGTATACCGTGCAACAGACTTTTCATCATGTACAATGCCATGGTAATGAGATGAGAACAATCTGCTCAACAACCCAGAACCATGTTCAGGGGGGTTAACACTTCTTTGCATGGAGCAACCAGCCTATATGATCAAAGGCAAATGGTTGAGGAAAGTATCTGAATTATATATATATATATATATATATATATATATATATATATATATATATATATATATATATATATATATATATATATATATATATCATGCATCATGGAACAAAATATTGTGCCCATTTAATGAGCATTTCAACAGCGAATGTTACAACAGAGACCTACAGGTGGCCTAGTAATTTGTTTCTGATAGTAGTACAACATTCCTCGACTATCAAGTACAAAGAACCTTCTTTTCCAGTCGGCTCTCAAGTTTGAAGATCTTTTCCAAAGATAACCTTGACAAATGGTCTGAACCTGGAAATAGTACATTACAAATTTAACTTTGTTTTTCAAACTGTAAACCTGCTTTGGATCTCCAGTGTATTAGTGCCTTACCTTGCCTTTTGAAGTTGACTACATAACTGCCTCAATCTGTTTATGTGAACTTCTGCCAATAGTCTGTATTCCATCACCATTATAAGAATCATTCAAACCATTTATAGAAGACCGAGTCTCACGGTCTATCTACCTTTTGTACTCATGCATCCTCTCTACAAGAGAAGCTTGTTCCTTGTTTGCCCTTTCTCTTGATTGTTGTGCATAAGCAAGAACCTGGAGAAGAATTTAAAAACAGGTCAAAGGAAAAGTTTTTTGTCAATATTTATGAGTAGCTTAAGTAGAAGAAAAGAAACATTGAAGAAACAAGAAAAACTATGTGTCTTAATGAAGCAAAGCCAAAACAAAGAAATCTTAGTAAGCATGGCTGGTTGACATAACATTTTTTCTGCTATAATGCCAGTAACAAAACAAGAAAAAGTAAAATAAAGTGACAGAGTTGATCGATGAGGTAAATACTAGCCAGTGAGCCGTCTAGATAATATTAGTGTAAGCTGAAATCAACAGAGCCTTTTGTTATAGAACTGATCCATGTAATATAATTTCATTCTATTTCAAAAAGGTATCAGTTCTTAGTTACGTCAGGATAACTCAATCTAATTATTTTCTCATAATAATCAAGATCATCAGTATATGAAAAAGTAACTGCAAAGGTGCGCTGAGCACTGAGAACTGGACTCATGCAAAGATCACCTCTCCCAACTATTGGATTAAAAGCAGAAATAAGATATGTAACTACTAGAGCAAAACATTAACACCATAATACAAAGAGAAATAGTTTAAGAGTTACCTGATTAATATATGGTTCCATTTGATGCAATAGTTCATATTCCTAACAAATAGAAATTGATAGGATTAATCACATTCATGCATAACATAGCTACACCACAAGGCAAAACATGTAAGGAGGTACTTGTTTAAAATATCGAAGATGTGAGTCCATTGTCGCACTAACAGCCTCCAAAAATTCATATCTCTTCTTTGCCTCGACATGGGAAAGTGAAGTGACCTGAGAAATTAACATGGACATGGCAAACAATGTCATGGTAAGCATATAAGCTCAGAAAGTAAGGAGCAAAGTAATGGACAATGCAAATCGTACTAGGTTGAAACAGGCTTGCTCAAATGAAGATCGAGCACTGTTAAGCTCCTGGTTATTACCAAATGCTATTTAGTTCAGGGGGGAGTTAGAGAAGCCTTTATTTTTGTGAACACTGTAAAAGTATGATATGTAAGATACTCACAGGATTTCTTTGAAAGAGAGCATTTGTTTCCCCCATTGCTCTAAGATGTTCAACAAGTTCCAAAGCTAGTTGACAGAAGTAGCAAAACCATCAACATGGGTAGGTAACTCGTAAATCTCCATAATCAAAATCAGTGTATTTCGTTGATATTGAATGAACTCTTATAGCAAATTATTTCTAAATTAAATACAGGAATAACTATTTGTTATCTTGATAGATGTAACATCAACCACACAAAAGCCATGCATACAAGTCGAAATACACGTTTATTCTACCATCATGTAATATTGTAAGGAAAAGGGAAGATGAACAATACACAACACTCATCAGAAACTGAAGCTTTCTTTTTTCTACAAACCATTATTGTATCTAACGGTATACTGATCAACATCAACTCCTGGAAGGGTAAAGCCTGCCCTTGTCAAAAGGTTTCCTGCGTCACGGACCTTGAAAAGTGCAATACAAAGCCACAGTTAAAACAAATGGATCATAACAGGACAACATAGAGTAGTTATATGAATGCAAGATTCAATCGAACCGTTGTAAAAGTCTGCACAGTCTATTTTGTAAGAAAAACTCAAGTAGTAACTTTACCATGAAGTGGCATAATAAATATGTAAAGGGAGTACATACAAAATTACAAATACTTTTAGCAAAATTCAGAACACAAAATAGCCATACTTGCGCTAAAGGGGACATTCGAGGACTGATGCCCCCTTCGCGTTCCATTTGAGCAACTGTGCATGCAATTCTAAGCTCCTTGATAAAAGAAATAGAGGCAAGACAAAACCGATAAGGAAATAAAAATGACAAAAAATGGGAAAAATCAAGTTTTGTCTACAATTTGACAGGTTATCACTTCAGTGTTTCTCCACCAAGAATTGCTGCCAGAAAAAGGCCATCAGGTTGCAACGCCAGCCTACACTGCAAGAAAAAGGTAATAATTAACCAACTATCAATAGTTAAGGTATTCTTTATGTAAATAACTGACCATTGTAGAGACCTTGCATAGCAATATAAACTGGTTCAGGTTAAGAAATGTACCTGTATCATTGCTCCAGGTAGATCATTTGTCCAATGAAGTCCAAGACAGCTCATTATCAAATCCTGTGAGCTTCAGAACCCATGAACCACATTAATGAGTAAATGTTGCAAGATCTATCTGTATGTCTATGATTATGCTTGTGACATGACAACTGACTCACTCAGACATGAGAATAAAAACCATGTAAGCATGAAGCAATTTTTCTCATGTATCATGTATGCTTTGATCTATAAGAAAGGTAGGAAGAGAGAAGTTAAAAGCCTAACTGCTGAATGAAAGAATACTTTTCTTTTTCCACATGACAGTGGGAAAGATAAACATCTGCGTTTTTTCATATTTCAATTTTTTAGATCAAACTCACCAAAGGCTCAGCGTGGCTTTATTAAAAAGCTAAGTCGAGGTTAATCAACTACACAAATCACCTGTGTAGAGCTGGCAGTTGATTGGCAGGTATAGTGCATTCTCAGCAAAGTAGTTGTGGGTTTTGTACATTTTGGTATCACAATACAATACATGAATTGAAACCAACCAAGAAAGTGAAATCACCTCGCTTTGATTGGAAGAAACTCCTCATCGCCGATAACAAAGTGGGTCTCAGGCCCATCACCAGTGGCATTCTCTGACTCTCGCCACTTCTTCACCATATCGGCTGACATGTCCATCATGATCAAACTCTCAATCCCACCTGCGACGGAGGCATTCAAGGCATTTCTATGCAAAATTGGTGGAAACTTGATGGTAGCAAGGCTCTATCTGGAGTACAGTACTGACTAAAGAAAGAAGACTATAGGAGTAGGATGCAAGGTGGCTCACCGCGACCACGGAGCAAGCGGCGGACGGTGTCGGCGGAGCCCCCAAAGCAGAGTGCGGAGGGGAAGGCTTTCCTGCAGTCCTCGAGGCGGTCTAGGAGGTTCTCAGCGACCGCATCCACAAGCCCATCGGTCTCACGCATCGCCCACGCCGCGCGATCCCGGTGCCGGCGCTTCAGGACGCGGTCGGGGTGGCGTGCGGTGGGGCAGGGGGGTGCGGTGGGCCGGCGAGGTTGTGGCGGTGGCCGCTGGTGGAGGCGGGTGAGCCTGCAAGCGGTGGGGCTGCGGGGTGGAGGCGGGGCGCGCGTGGCAGCGGGCGCATGCGGCGAGGGGCGGTGGGGCGGGCGTGGGGTGGAGGCGGGTCGCGCGTGGCGGTGGGCGCGCGCGGCGAGGGGCGGTGGGGCGGGTGCGGGGTGGAGGCGGGTCGCGTGTGGCGGCGGGCGTGTGCGGCGAGGGGCGGCAGGGCGGGCGCGGGGTGGAGGCGCGGCGCCAGCGAGGTTGTGGCGGCGGGCGCGCGCGACGAGGTTTAGCTTCGGGCGCATGCGCGTGGTCTCGATAGGGAAAACAATACAGCCGCGCGGGGTGAGAGAAATTTAGGTTTTAGGTTAAGTTCGACGGGGTCCATGTGACCCACGAATTTAAGTTAAGAACGTGGGTACCCACGTTCCTAATACTATAAGTTCGACGGTTTTCCTCGGGCCCACGAAGTTAATATAAGAACGTGGGTACCCACGTTCTTAAATTAATCCACGAACATAACTCAATTAAGAACGTGGGTACCCACGTTCTTAAATTAACCCACGAACTTTTATTAGTTTCTTGTAGTTGGCATCTAGTTCTAGGCAATCCACTCATGCTAAATTGCCTAAGAAGAAAACTCCTATTGCATCAAATAAACCTAATATTTCATTTAAGACTTTTGATGCTTCTTATGTGCTCACTAACAAATCAGGCAAAATAGTTGCCAAATATGTTGGGGGCAAACACAAGGGGTTAAAGACTTGTGTTTGGGTACCCAAGGTGCTTGTTTCTAATATCAAAGGACCCAAGACTGTTTGGGTACCTAAGAACAAGGCCTAAACTTGTTTTGTAGGTTTATGCATCCGGGGGCTCAAGTTGGATAATTGATAGCGGGTGCACAAACCACATGACTAGGGAGAAAAGGATGTTCTCCTCCTACGAGAAAAACCATGATCCCCAAAGAGCTATCACATTCGGGGATGGAAATCAAGGTTTGGTCAAAGGACTTGGTAAAATTGCTATATCTCCTGACCATTCTATTTCCAATGTTTTTCTTGTAGATTCTTTAGATTGCAACTTGCTTTCAGTTTCTCAATTATGCAAAATGGGCTACAATTGTCTTTTTACGGGTATAGGTGTTACTGTCTTTAGAAGAAGTGATGATTCAGTAGCATTTAAGGGAGTGTTAGAGGGTCAGCTATATGTTGGAACTTGCTCTCCTGCGCAAGTTGATCCAACGGGGGAGTGAAAGCGGTATAAACGGGGCTACAACTTGAGATGGCAATAGCTCTGTTAACCTAGCCCCTCAAGGGCACTGTGCAGGGGTATTTATAGGTGCCTGAGTGCCCAGCGTCAAGGATTAAGGACGCATGTGCCCTCAGGAGCCTAGGTTCTCCCTGGAATATTCCCATTAAAGAAAGGTTACAGACTGTAATAATAGAAAAACCTTTACAATTTAGGCCCGTAATGCGCAACAACAGCGCAGGGCCCGTTATGATGGTCCGGATTACACGTGGGCTCTCACGTTAGGCGACCCCGCGGGACGGAGCGGCCTCGCCGTGGATCTTCATCCTTCAGTCGCATCGGATGAAGGGTGCAGTCCATCAGTCGTCGTCTCCGTTGGTGCAGCGAGACTGGCGAAGGCATCGAGCGGAGGGTAGCGTCTACGCCTTCGCCCCAACATTTGCCCTCCGAGGGACCAGTTCGACCAAGTCATCTGGTGCCGAAGGCGTCGCTAGATGGTGGAGACGCTGCCCTCGCTCGAAGTGGTTCCGCGGGGGTTTTTGACATGACCCGTTGATTGACGCCGCACTGTTGGATTGCGGGTTTCCTGAAGCGCCGCGCCCTGTGTATAAAAGGGGGCGGGGGGCGGCGCCTTTTGAACTTTATCTCTCCGCACGCCGCGAGAACCCTAACCTCCTTTTCAAATCGCCCGCTTGCTCGTCTGCCCTCCTTGCTCCTGCTCGCCGGAGATCTGGCCCGTGTGAAGCAGACCGCCCGCCACCGCCGACGGTACGTAGCCATGCCGTCCTCTTCCTCTTCTGCTGCTGATACGCCGCCGGCTGGTGAATCGTCCGAGGAGACGCTGAGCAATGTGGCGGCGGAGGAGTTGCGTCCCGGCGATATAGTGGAATTTGGCGCGTCACGGATGTCCTCGGTCCGCGTGCATGACATGCAACAGCTTGGGTATTTTGGCGGCGGAGTGGTGCGTGTGTCGGGGGCAGAGGAGGTCCCCGAGCCAGAAGGTGAGCTGGTCGTCTTCGAGGCTTTTTCGCCGCTGGCCTTCGTTTGCCCGCGCATCGATTTGTGGGGGAAGTTCTGCGCAGATTCAAAGTCCAGGTCCACCAGTTGACACCGAATGCCGTGGTGGCCCTGGCAAAGTATGTTTGGGCGACGACTTCGTACGGCGGGCAGCCATCGGTCGAAGTTTTCGCGAAGCACTATTGTCTGCATTGGCAGAAAAGGAAAATTGGAAATAAGATTGCTCAATTTGGATCTTGCACATTTACGCCGAAGACCGGCAAAACTTCGATGGAAGTCGTGGAGTTGGTTCCCTGCGCCCGCAATAAGTGGGGCAACTGGTGGGAATTTTGGTTCTACGTTGCCGAAGGCACAGTCGAAGGCCAACCAGGGCTTCCCGTGGCCGTCATGTGTTCGCATTATTACGCGGCGTACCCGCAGTTTGAGGTGGTGGAGGAGGATGAAAACGAGGGGGCCCTTCGGTGCGCGGCCCGCATGAGTAGCGGGCGAGACCTCGTTGAGGAATTTGTCGGGTATGGGGTATGGCCCTTGGCGCGTGGCTGGGCGCTGGGCGAAGTATGCCCTCGCTAGATGCCCTCCCGTGGCAGGATGTTGGTGCGAAGTCCTGCCTTCGCACTGGATCTGCATGGCCGAGATCCCGCCGCATTCGTGCGTGAAGCGGAGGACGGCGCGGCGAGGATCGTGGGGCGGTACGTGCCGAGGACGGAGGGTCTGCGGAGCTGGGATATCCGCGGGGCCAATGACAGGCTGAATCGGGTCTTCGAGTTGAACCGCTTGCCTTACAGCGGTTACCCTGGGGAAGACGCCGCCGACTGTGATGGAACCTCCCAAGTAATCAGGCCCACCTACAGTTGTCGTTGTCTAGCAGACATCAGACACCCTGTAGATGTTCCTAGTTACTTGACAAGCTCGGTATCTTTCCTTACCTCACCAGGAACGTTTCACCCGTCTTGCAGACATTACAGATCATCGGAGATCAAGAAATGCGGAAGCGAATTACATAAACTTACATTTATTTCCAAAAGCAAGCTCGAGTTATTTTATTACAGACCAGTCTAAAAGTGAGTGCATATAAGTAATAATTATACAAACCAGGGAGACACAAACTTCTCCCAAAGACTATAAACAAAAGATCCTAGATGGAGGACCGAGTCCTCCCACACTTCAGTCTTGTTTTTCCTCGTTGGGAACCACCTTAGCACAGAAGCAGCAAAAGTCTGCTACTTCCCCACCTAAAAACAACAAAGGGATAAACCCTGAGTATGGAATTACTCAGCAAGTCTTACCCGACTAAGGAAAAGACTCTCAAGGGTATGCTGGACAAATAGGAGTCAAGGGGAGGCTTTAGCAAAAATCAACTTATATTTTTGCAGAAGTTGCTTACTAAGGTGAGTCCTTACTTTCAATCTTTTAACGCCATATTAAGTATTAATAGACTCCATTTGCATCTAGTCTAATTTCACATCACATCAAGACAACATCATTTTTATCCATCGTTTTCACATCCTGACTCTAGGTTGTAGAAAAGTGACCAAGTCTTCATAACCGCGAAGGTACGGCGATCCGAATCGATTATACTCAGCTGAGGATCTCCAATCACACGACATATGTAGCACTTAACCCTTGCATATGTCAACCCGCCACCGGGGTTCTTAAGACCGGATCAGGTTCACGCAAACCGAGAGCACAGATACACCACCGTCCAGCCTCTTGCCACGGAGGGTACACGCTACTCTCGCCACCGCTCCACTCCCATTTCGTGTTATCTTATTCCGGCCTTAGTCTGCCCGAGGCAAGGCTTACCCATGACGAGGCATGTGACCAGTTAAAGGGTCCTCGGTCAGCACGCCTACATACGCGTTAATCCTTAACCAACCTGGGTAGAACATCACTTGTTCCTACCCCAAGTCTCAATTTAAGTATTTCCATCCTTAGGATTGTGTCTGTTCCTTAGGAGGAAAGAGCATCTCAGGGAACTTTGCAGTAAGATCCCACTATTGCTCCAAATGAAAATATTCTTGCAGGTAGAAGCCATCCTCTCCATGGTTAAATTGAGGACAACCTCTATCCACAAGATCTAAGCAAGGCTAAGCATTTTTGTAAATCATACTTTTGATACTTCACAGAAGTATCTATAAAGGTATGGATATCAAGGAAGCAATGCATCAAAGGGTTTCAAGTAACTCCTATGAACCTAATGCACATTTCACTAGACTTAAAGTGTGCGAAAAGTATTTTAAAAACACAAGGGAAGGGGTTGCATGCACCGGGGCTTGCCTTTGTTATCGGGTGTGTCCTGCTCGGATCCACAAATATCGAAATAAAAGCAGTTATCTGCTTGAGGATCAGAGGTTGGTGGTATCCCTTCTTCAGAAACTTCTTCTTCTTCTTCGTGCTCTAATATAACCATATATATGCATAAGAATGGATGGCATGGAATGCTTATGAGGATGCAAAGATAGCATAAACTTATTATTTATGTCTTGAGTACAACTTTCCTTCACGGTACTCCGAGAACCTAGGGTTTCCGGAGTCAGTAAAGGAGTTCATGGAGCAGGGGGGTGGTTGTTTTGGGTTTAGTGATCAAACAAGGTCCAAATCAACCCAAATTCTACCCAAGACTTCTAAATAATGTGAAAAGCTCACATAAAAAGTTTGGGAAATTTTGGACTTATTATTTATTTTCTAAAAATCCAGAACCAATGGTTTAGGCTATTTTAAATACCCTAAAATTCCCTATTTGATCTAAAAATCATAAAACTATTTTTATTAAATACTATGGAAAATAACAAGCCTAGGAAAATTGGTCTCATATTTTTAGGATTTTCCTACCATTTTCTACAGTTTTTCAAAGTTCTGCTGAAAAGAAAAAGGAAAAATAGAAACAGTACTGGGCCGATTCAGGTCCAGGCGGCCCAAGCCTGAACAAATTCGCGCGCGCGCCCGCGCCCGCGAGGCGATCTTGCGCAGAGGTCCCCGGTTTAGCGGCTAAACAGAAATAGGTCCATTTACTATTGTGTTAAGTCACTGACAGATTGCACGAATGCCCTCGGGTTTCTATCTATTCTGTGTTTCAAGTCCCCGACGGCGTGCAAGCGCGGCCGTGCTCCGGCGAGGTCTTGGACCGGTCGATAGGGACAAGTACTAGCGCCCAGCTTTGGATTAAACCAGATTCGAGTTCTAAAGATCGTTTCCCCCAACATAATTGCACGAATGATGAACTATGGAGCTCTGGCCACGGTGGCCGTAAGCAAAGCGGCAATATGGTCGTGTTCCCGGCGATGGGCGTCGGTCAAGTCCAATTAAAGGGGTCGGGGAGCATCACAGAAGCATGAGAATGCTCAAACGAAGGAGCAGAGGACCGGGGCTGACCTGTGGAGGGCTGACCACGGCGAGCTCAATTCTACGGCGGCGGAAACAGATTTGGGGGAAGTGCGCAATTCGGGCGAGATGGTGGACGATCGAGGGTGGGAGCGGGTGCTACAGCTTCACGATTTCATGGCGCAACTAGCCCCGCCCACAATTTATAGGCTCCATGGGCGGTGGTCGGTGAATTTGAGGAGGACGCACGGCGGTCGGAGACGGGGAAGAAGCTTGGCGCGCGGGTACGTGTCCTACGGCGTGGCAAACTCCTCAACGATGATGGGATGGCTCAAAGGAATCACGGTGACACGGTAGACAAGCTAGGCCATGCGGCGGAGGGCCGTCGACCGGAGTTGGGGAAGAAATGCGAGCTGAGGGTGCGCTGGCAAGCCTACGGCGGTCTCCGGTGAGGGCACGGTTGTCGCTTAACCTAAGCGCACCACCTCGGTAACTTTTGCCACGATACCCAGTCACTTTACCGCGGCCGACGACGACCGGTCACGCCGCGGTGGTGTTCTTATCGCCGGCGGAGGTGTCCTGATCCACAGCGCGAGAATAACTGATGACGATGAACAGTGCCTTGGATCCAGTACACAACTTGACTGACAGACCAACTTAGAGCCTAATTTTCTCTCAATTTTTCATAGTGACACAAGTCAAGCTTTGCAGCAAACTTGTAGAGTATGGTACCCACTACAAACTTGCTATGGCAATCATAGGTATATTTCCACAGGATCATGCTCAAAACCTAGCTTGAAGTCGAGGTCAGTTCACTGCTAGTCTGAAAATTCAGACATAACAGCCTGACAGCCCAACTTTAGGCTTGGTTTTCTCCAAATTCTTCTTAACAACTAAGCTCACAACCTTAAGCAAAGTTGTTCTCCTATAATGGGTCTTCAACTTTGATGTGGTGACCTAGGGCAAAAACCCTATATCCTGAAAGATACAAAGCCCCAAAGTTGAGCCAATTCTCTGAATTTTCAGACTTAGAGTAAAACTCAAATGAGGTCCATTTTGCATTTAAGTCCAAAACTTAGGGTTTGGCTTTCAAATCCACATATTTGTGAACCAAAGGACTTAAGGAACCTATTTGGCTTGGTTTTTGCACTTTAACCCAAAAGTGGGCTAATTTTGCACTTAGGCCCCTAGGGTTTGGTTTTAGGGTTTTCCAGGGTTCCAATTAGGGTTTCTGGTATTCCAGGGGTATAAGTGGGATTCAACTTTGTTCTTAGGGTCATTTTATGACCTTTACCCTAAAGCTTTTAGGTTTTCTTAACTTGGGTTAAGCTTTACCCCTTTAACCACTAGTTAGGGTTAAGTTCCTGAACCAGGGTCCTATTTGTAAAACATTAAAGCAATACAACTTGTTTAAAATTTTTGCCTAGTGAATGCACTCTAGGTGTGTCAAACATATGCAATGCCCATGCTTATGATGTCATGCTCCAGTTTTAGTTATAGTAACACCAGGGGTGTTACATCCTTCCCCCCATAAAAGAATCTCGTCCCGAGATTTAAAGTCCTAGGGTGAGTAATGGAAAAGGAAATGTGTCACATCTTTATTTCCTTATTTTTGGTACAAGGCAGGGGTGGTGTGGGGGTTCATTCCTTTATTACACAGCTATACAAACTTTACAACTTACAAGAGGCTAGAAAGCCTGGGAAATTCTTATCTAAGAAGTCTTGGGTTTCCCATGTAGCCTCATCTTCCGAATGCTGGTTCCACTGTATCTTATAAAACTTGAGAGTCTTTCTCCGGGTAACCCTGTCCTTTTGATCCAGAACTCGAATAGGATGTTCCGAGTACGTTAAATCTGGTTCCAGGACAACATCAGTCACTTCAACGGTTCGATCGGGAACCCGAAGACACTTCTTCAATTGTGACACGTGGAACACATTATGCACAGCAGACAATGTTTTGGGGAGCTGAAGTCGGTATGCCACTGGTCCACATTGCTCAAGTACCAGGAATGGACCAATGTACCTGGGTGCAAGTTTTCCTTTAACCCCAAAACGCGATACACCCTTCATTGGTGAAACTTTCAAGTAGACATAATCGCCTACCAGAAAACATAAGGGTTGTCGTCGTCGGTCTGCATAACTCTTTTGTCGAGTCTGAGCTTTCTTCATATTATGAATGATTTTCTGAACCTTTTCTTCGACCTCTTTCACCATATCAGGCCTAAAGAAGTATCTTTCTCCAGGTTCAGACCAATTTAGCGGAGTTCGACACCGTCGCCCATATAAAGCTTCAAAAGGTGCCATCTTGATACTTTCCTGATAACTGTTATTGTATGAAAACTCTGCTAGGGGCAAACATTCATCCTATTTTTGCGGGAAGTCCAGAACACATGCCCGCAGCATATCCTCGAGGATTTGATTCACTCTCTCAGTCTGTCCACTGGTTTGGGGATGATAGGCCAAACTGTGGAGTAACTTAGTACCCAGGGATTTATGAAGTTCTTCCCAGAATTTGGATACGAACGGAGGTCCACGATCCGACACTATAGTCTTCGGAATACCATGTAGACTGAGAATACGGGCAATGTATAATGCTGCATAAGTGGCTACTGTATATGTGACCTTGACAGGTAAGAAGTGGGCAATCTTTGTGAGTCGATCAACGATAACCCAAATAGAATCATACCCTTTGGCCGTCCTGGGCAGTCCCACAATAAAGTCCATGCTGATGTCTTCCCATTTCCATGTTGGGATTGGCAAAGATTGCAATGGACCAGCAGTTTTCATGTGCATGGCTTTGACACGTCTGCAAGTGTCACACTTAGCCACATAGCGTGCAATTTCAATCTTCATCTTCGTCCACCAGTAGTGTTGTTTTAGATCGTGATACATCTTAGTGCTTCCCGGATGAATAGAATAGCGACTAAGATGCACTTCATCTAAAATTTGCTGGCGGAGTTCTTCATTCTTTGGCACTACTATGCGGTTGTTAAACCATAACACACCTTGATCGTCTTCCTTGAAACATTTGGCTGTTCCAGCCCTTATCTTCTCGCGTATGTGCTTCATGCCCAGATTGTCCTTTTGAGCATCAATTATCCTTTGCAAAATGATTGACTCAAGCTTTAGCTGGTTCAGAGTCCCTTGCTGGATTATCCCCAGGTTTAACTTCTCCATTTCTTGACATAAAGTGTTTTCGGAGGTCTTTACCATAAGACAGTGGCAGGAAGTCTTACGACTCAATGCATCTGCCACCACATTGGCCTTGCCTGGGTGATAATGGATTTCCAGTTCATAGTCTTTAATGAGCTCAAGCCATCGTCTTTGCCTCATATTTAACTCTGACTGGGTAAATATATACTTCAAACTTTTATGATCTGTATATATGTGACAGATATTTCCCAGCAGATAGTGACGCCATATTTTCAGGGCATGAACCACAGCAGCTAGCTCGAGATCATGAGTTGGATAGTGCTCCTCATGTCGGCGTAACTGCCTTGAAGCATACGCAATTACTCGGCCCTCTTGCATCAGCACACAGCCGAGTCCACTGCCTGATGCATCACAATATATATCAAAAGGTTTAGTGATGTCCGGTTGAGCCAACACCGGAGCAGTGGTCAATAGTGTCTTCAGTTGCTCAAAGGCTTCATTACATTTAGAAGACCAATTGAACTTAGTATCATTCTTCAATAAACTTGTGATTGGCTTCACAAGCTTAGAAAAATCAGGTATGAATCTGCGATAATATCCCGCTAGTCCAAGAAAACTCCGGACTTGGTGGACAGTTGTTGGGGGTTTCCACTCCAGAATATCCTTGACCTTGCTAGGATCTACCGCAATTCCTTTAGCTGATAACACGTGCCCCAAAAATTGAATTTCCTCCAGCCAAAACGCGCACTTGCTGAACTTGGCATACAGTTGATGTTCCCTCAGGCGCGTCAATACAATCCGTAGATGCTGAGCATGCTCCTCTTCATTTTTAGAATATATCAAAATATCGTCGATGAAGACCACCACGAACTTGTCTAACTCGGGCATGAACACCGAGTTCATCAAATAGGTGAAGTGGGCAGGAGCATTTGTGAGCCCGAAAGACATTACTAGGTATTCAAACAATCCATACCGCGTAGTAAATGCGGTCTTCGGTATATCCTCGGGCCGAATACGGATTTGATGATAGCCTGACCTGAGATCAATTTTAGAAAATACCCTCGCCCCAGTCAGTTGATCAAATAAGATGTCAATCCTTGGAAGAGGGTACTTATTCTTGATGGTGACCTCATTCAGGGGCCGATAGTCCACGCACATTCGCAAGGTTTGATCCTTCTTCTTCACAAAGATGGCGGGACAACCCCACGGGGACGAGCTTGGCCGGATAAATCCCTTATTCAGTAGATCTTGTAATTGAATCTTCAATTCCGCCAACTCATTAGGGGGCATACGGTACGATCTTCGGGAGATGGGAGCCGCACCGGGCTTTAGCTCAATTACGAATTCTACATCTCTTTCAGGGGGTAGTCCAGGCAAATCTTCCGGAAATACATCTGGAAACTCACATACTACCGGAATGTTCTTGATCTCCGGTACAATGGCTTCAAATATTCTACCAGAAGCTTTGGCTGGATTGGTTTTGGGGAGAGACAAGAGAATTTCTTCTTGATTATAACTCAACCTGACGGTTCTGAGTTCAGTGTTGAGAATTGCCTTGTGTTGAGTTAACCAATTCATACCCAAAATTACATCTATATCCTGGCCTTTCAGAACAATCATGTTAGCAGGAAAGTTCCGTCCGGCCATTGTTACTGGCACTTCATAGGCCACTTCTCTAGTAAAAATGTGTCCCCCAGGTGAATGAATTTTAAATCCCTCTTTTGATTCATGGCATGCAATGTGATGTTGCTCCACAAATTTCTTGCTAATGAAGGTATGCGAAGCACCAGAATCAAAAAGAATAATTACAGGGTGACTGGCCACAGGGAACGTACCCATCATCACCGGCTCTCCCTCCGGTGTGGTAGCCACTTGCGTGTAATATACTCGCCCCGTTTTCTTGATATTCTTGCCCGAAGTACTTCCCTTGCCTGGAGCTGAATTTCCCGATCCTTGCTGATTACTAGCCTGATTTTGCCGAGGATAGGGGCAATCTTTAATAAAATGCCCAGATTTGCCACAGTTAAAACATCCAGTTGAAGAACTTGGCAGAGCAGGGAATCGAGTGCCTGGGGCACCCGGCTGACTTTGGACAGTAGGGGCTTTGTTGGGACGAATAATTATGGGCTGCTTGAAAGGGAAAGATGGTGCACTTGAACGGTTCTGGTTAGAGGGCCGGAGAATAAACCGTTGCCTCTTTACCGGGCCCTGACTAGGCCTATCACCACTGAATCCCTTATTCTTTCCAGAGCTTGAGTATTTTGCCTCCACAGATAAGGCTGTGCTGACAGCCTTTCCATAAGTAAGATCAATACATGCAGCCATTTTTCGCTGCATCCGGTCATTCAGACCTCTCATAAAACAGTTCCTTTTCTTCAAATCTGTATTCACCTGATCAATTGCGTATTGTGACAGGTGATTGAATTTGTTGAGATACTGATTAACAGTATCTCCCCCTTGTTTCAGTTTCATAAACTCTTCTTGTTTCATGTGCAACACTCCCTCAGGAATATAGTGCTCGCGGAATGCTGCTTTAAATTCGTTCCATGTAATTTGATGGTTGTCCGGTTGGATGGCCACAAAGTTTCCCCACCAAGTACTGGCAGGGCCTCGGAGTTGCTGTGCCGCAAACAATGGCTTCTGGGTTTCCGAACAACGAAGAAGGCCAAATTTCTGTTCAATGACTCGTATCCACTCGTCGGCTTCGAGCGGGTCTTCTGCTTTGATGAAGAGAGGCGGACGAGTCTCGGAGAAGTCCAGATAAGTAGTCTCACGGGGACCTTGTTGAAAACCTCTTCCTGCTTGTTGCTGGAACTGTTGCTGACCCGCCATTTCCCGAAGGAAGCGGGTATTGTCGGCGGTAGCATTCACCAAGGCAGCAATTGCCTCGGCAAGCGTGGGTGGAACTGGAGGTGGATTCGGTGTAACATCCCGACCCCCGGATGTTCCGGCTGCGTCCTGTCCGCGAGTCCGGGTCGGCATCTGAGGCAAAAACATTTGAATAAACATAATGTGCCAAAGAAAACCTTCCATTTTACATTACTATAAAGAGTAATGATACAGACTCGATATTACACAACAGGATACATTACCCATTTTACAAAAGTTTAACCTATTATACAACAGTACACCCTACAATACACTACTCTACTTTTATTACACCATTAGTCCTGCTTTCCGTTGCTTTTGGCGGCTTCATTGTCAGGTGTGGGAGTCCAGACGTCAACCAACCTCAAAGAAGGAGGGGGTTCAAAAAGATCTAACTCCCCACCCAACGCGCGTCCCGCAACGTGAGAGGGTCCGGCTTTCGTCTCAGCAGAGTGTGCAGGCTCACTAGGGTGTAGTTGTGAGTATAGCACATGGACTTCCTCATGCAACGTATTGCAGTAGACTTGCAGGTTGTCGACAGCTGAGCTAAGTTCTTTAATTCGGGCCTGAGCCCTTGCTTCCTTAGCACATGCCAACATATGTGACTGTACTGCCCAGTCAAGTGCTAAGTCCCGATCAGCCAGCTGATCCTGCAGGTGACGGATGTCCCTTCTTAGTTCATTAATTCTATCTCCGTCTGCGATCCAAGTATTGGTCCTGTGTCGCAGCGTTGCTTGAAGTCGACTCACTTCGGCTTCCAGGTCTCCTATAGGGTCATTACTCCCGCTGCTACTGCTTTCGTGTCGAGGGGCTAGTTGATGCCGGGGTACTCCGATTGGTCCCGTTGACTTACGTGCTGTTAGCCTTGTGCGTGGCGGCATCTTTCTAAGGGGGAAAATTTATTAGGATAATTCTTAGCATGATGCATGAATAAGTACAGAATCAACCTTGGTCGATTCAACCTTCTATACGTTGCACTCTTCCTATCTGGTCTTTAAGATAAACTCTTCAGAATACTTAGGTAAGAAGAGAAAAGAATCTTTAGGTAAGACTTTTGAAAATCTTTTGAAGATGCCTCATAATATCTGCAAAGAAGGGCTACGCTCCGATACCAGCTGTGACGGAACCTCCCAAGTAATCAGGCCCACCTACAGTTGTCGTTGTCTAGCAGACATCAGACACCCTGTAGATGTTCCTAAGTTACTTGACAAGCTCGGTATCTTTCCTTACCTCACCAGGAACGTTTCACCCGTCTTGCAGACATTACAGATCATCGGAGATCAAGAAATGCGGAAGCGAATTACATAAACTTACATTTATTTCCAAAAGCAAGCTCGAGTTATTTTATTACAGACCAGTCTAAAAGTGAGTGCATATAAGTAATAATTATACAAACCAGGGAGACACAAACTTCTCCCAAAGACTATAAACAAAAGATCCTAGATGGAGGACCGAGTCCTCCCACACTTCAGTCTTGTTTTTCCTCGTTGGGAACCACCTTAGCACAGAAGCAGCAAAAGTCTGCTACTTCCCCACCTAAAAACAACAAAGGGATAAACCCTGAGTATGGAATTACTCAGCAAGTCTTACCCGACTAAGGAAAAGACTCTCAAGGGTATGCTGGACAAATAGGAGTCAAGGGGAGGCTTTAGCAAAAATCAACTTATATTTTTGCAGAAGTTGCTTACTAAAGTGAGTCCTTACTTTCAATCTTTTAACGCCATATTAAGTATTAATAGACTCCATTTGCATCTAGTCTAATTTCACATCACATCAAGACAACATCATTTTTATCCATCGTTTTCACATCCTGACTCTAGGTTGTAGAAAAGTGACCAAGTCTTCATAACCGCGAAGGTACGGCGATCCGAATCGATTATACTCAGCTGAGGATCTCCAATCACACGACATATGTAGCACTTAACCCTTGCATATGTCAACCCGCCACCGGGGTTCTTAAGACCGGATCAGGTTCACGCAAACCGAGAGCACAGATACACCACCGTCCAGCCTCTTGCCACGGAGGGTACACGCTACTCTCGCCACCGCTCCACTCCCATTTCGTGTTATCTTATTCCGGCCTTAGTCTGCCCGAGGCAAGGCTTACCCATGACGAGGCATGTGACCAGTTAAAGGGTCCTCGGTCAGCACGCCTACATACGCGTTAATCCTTAACCAACCTGGGTAGAACATCACTTGTTCCTACCCCAAGTCTCAATTTAAGTATTTCCATCCTTAGGATTGTGTCTGTTCCTTAGGAGGAAAGAGCATCTCAGGGAACTTTGTAGTAAGATCCCACTATTGCTCCAAATGAAAATATTCTTGCAGGTAGAAGCCATCCTCTCCATGGTTAAATTGAGGACAACCTCTATCCACAAGATCTAAGCAAGGCTAAGCATTTTTGTAAATCATACTTTTGATACTTCACAGAAGTATCTATAAAGGTATGGATATCAAGGAAGCAATGCATCAAAGGGTTTCAAGTAACTCCTATGAACCTAATGCACATTTCACTAGACTTAAAGTGTGCGAAAAGTATTTTAAAAACACAAGGGAAGGGGTTGCATGCACCGGGGCTTGCCTTTGTTATCGGGTGTGTCCTGCTCGGATCCACAAATATCGAAATAAAAGCAGTTATCTGCTTGAGGATCAGAGGTTGGTGGTATCCCTTCTTCAGAAACTTCTTCTTCTTCTTCGTGCTCTAATATAACCATATATATGCATAAGAATGGATGGCATGGAATGCTTATGAGGATGCAAAGATAGCATAAACTTATTATTTATGTCTTGAGTACAACTTTCCTTCACGGTACTCCGAGAACCTAGGGTTTCCGGAGTCAGTAAAGGAGTTCATGGAGCAGGGGGGGTGGTTTTGGGTTTAGTGATCAAACAAGGTCCAAATCAACCCAAATTCTACCCAAGACTTCTAAATAATGTGAAAAGCTCACATAAAAAGTTTGGGAAATTTTGGACTTATTATTTATTTTCTAAAAATCTAGAACCAATGGTTTAGGCTATTTTAAATACCCTAAAATTCCCTATTTGATCTAAAAATCATAAAACTATTTTTATTAAATACTATGGAAAATAACAAGCCTAGGAAAATTGGTCTCATATTTTTAGGATTTTCCTACCATTTTCTACAGTTTTTCAAAGTTCTGCTGAAAAGAAAAAGGAAAAATAGAAACAGTACTGGGCCGATTCAGGTCCAGGCGGCCCAAGCCTGAACGGATTCGCGCGCGCGCCCGCGCCCGCGAGGCGATCTTGCGCAGAGGTCCCCGGTTTAGCGGCTAAACAGAAATAGGTCCATTTACTATTGTGTTAAGTCACTGACAGATTGCACGAATGCCCTCGGGTTTCTATCTATTCTGTGTTTCAAGTCCCCGACGGCGTGCAAGCGCGGCCGTGCTCCGGCGAGGTCTTGGACCGGTCGATTGGGACAAGTACTAGCGCCCAGCTTTGGATTAAACCAGATTCGAGTTCTAAAGATCGTTTCCCCCAACATAATTGCACGAATGATGAACTATGGAGCTCTGGCCACGGTGGCCGTAAGCAAAGCGGCAATATGGTCGTGTTCCCGGCGATGGGCGTCGGTCAAGTCCAATTAAAGGGGTCGGGGAGCATCACAGAAGCATGAGAATGCTCAAACGAAGGAGCAGAGGACCGGGGCTGACCTGTGGAGGGCTGACCACGGCGAGCTCAATTCTACGGCGGCGGAAACAGATTTGGGGGAAGTGCGCAATTCGGGCGAGATGGTGGACGATCGAGGGTGGGAGCAGGTGCTACAGCTTCACGATTTCATGGCGCAACTAGCCCCGCCCACAATTTATAGGCTCCATGGGCGGTGGTCGGTGAATTTGAGGACGACGCGCGGCGGTCGGAGACGGGGAAGAAGCTTGGCGCGCGGGTACGTGTCCTACGGCGTGGCAAACTCCTCAACGATGATGGGATGGCTCAAAGGAATCACGGTGACACGGTAGACAAGCTAGGCCACGCGGCGGAGGGCCGTCGACCGGAGTTGGGGAAGAAATGCGAGCTGAGGGTGCGCTGGCAAGCCTACGGCGGTCTCCGGTGAGGGCACGGTTGTCGCTTAACCTAAGCGCGCCACCTCGGTAACTTTTGCCACGATACCCAGTCACTTTACCGCGGCCGACGACGACCGGTCACGCCGCGGTGGCGTTCTTATCACCGGCGGAGGTGTCCTGATCCACAGCGCGAGAATAACTGATGACGATGAACAGTGCCTTGGATCCAGTACACAACTTGACTGACAGACCAACTTAGAGCCCAATTTTCTCTCAATTTTTCATAGTGACACAAGTCAAGCTTTGCAGCAAACTTGTAGAGTATGGTACCCACTACAAACTTGCTATGGCAATCATAGGTATATTTCCACAGGATCATGCTCAAAACCTAGCTTGAAGTCGAGCTCAGTTCACTGCTAGTCTGAAAATTCAGACATAACAGCCTGACAGCCCAACTTTAGGCTTGGTTTTCTCCAAATTCTTCTTAACAACTAAGCTCACAACCTTAAGCAAAGTTGTTCTCCTATAATGGGTCTTCAACTTTGATGTGGTGACCTAGGGCAAAAACCCTATATCCTGAAAGATACAAAGCCCCAAAGTTGAGCCAATTCTCTGAATTTTCAGACTTAGAGTAAAACTCAAATGAGGTCCATTTTGCATTTAAGTCCAAAACTTAGGGTTTGGCTTTCAAATCCACATATTTGTGAACCAAAGGACTTAAGGAACCTATTTGGCTTGGTTTTTGCACTTTAACCCAAAAGTGGGCTAATTTTGCACTTAGGCCCCTAGGGTTTGGTTTTAGGGTTTTCCAGGGTTCCAATTAGGGTTTCTGGTATTCCAGGGGTATAAGTGGGATTCAACTTTGTTCTTAGGGTCATTTTATGACCTTTACCCTAAAGCTTTTAGGTTTTCTTAACTTGGGTTAAGCTTTACCCCTTTAACCACTAGTTAGGGTTAAGTTCCTGAACCAGGGTCCTATTTGTAAAACATTAAAGCAATACAACTTGTTTAAAATTTTTGCCTAGTGAATGCACTCTAGGTGTGTCAAACATATGCAATGCCCATGCTTATGATGTCATGCTCCAGTTTTAGTTATAGTAACACCAGGGGTGTTACACCGACCGTCGCGGGAAGAAACCGATGGGCGGTACCGAGGAAGGGCCATCGCAGGAGGCCGCCCCGATCACTAAGAAGAGAAAATTAGGTACCGTGGTGGGAAAAAAGAGGGTGTTTGATAATTTTGTTGTGGAGTTGATGGAGACATGCGCGGCCCCCGGGGGGAGGATGTCTTCGCACGAGCTCCAGGAGTCTTCGGCGCGAATGCTGGAGGTTACCGGGGGTCGGTGGCCAAAGAATCTTCCGATCCCCTGGGCAGAGGGCGAAGACATGTCTACGTCTCGTATAGCTCGTGGATTGAAGATTTTCCCTTACGGATGGAATATTGCTGCTGTTGTGTCGGCAGTGATGAACAAGGATCGGCAGGAGGCTACGCAGAAGCGCCGGGCGGTCGTCCGGCTCCCTGAGGCCAGGCCGAAGAGGGCGCGGGGGGTGCGAAGGCTGCCGTCCCTGGCGGTAGCCAGCCTTCGCTGGCTGCAAAGGTGTCCACGCCTGGATCTGGCAAGTTGCCGGAGAGCGCGAAGGCGTCCGGCGCTGGCGAGACCAAGTCCGCCCCGGAGGGAGCTGCGAAGGTCCGGGAGCTGCCTTCACCGGGGAAGCGTCTTGGCGACTTCGGCACAGACATTTGCGTGGACGACTATCTCGTCGGTAAGGTTTTTTTTTTACCAGTGATACGTTGCAGGGTCGGGCGAAGGGCAACTTGTTGCCGTCTTGCCTGCGGTGGCGGCCACGGCGTCTGCCGCGGTTCTTAGGGTGAAGGGTGGTGCTTTCAGCGCTGGCGGCGAGGTGTCGGCGGACACTGCCATCAAAGATGAGGCAGACACTGTGTCCCGCCGGCTGCGGGAAGCGTCGCTGCAGCTGAATCAAGTAAGTTGAGGTAGGCTTCGTTGTGGGCCGCTTTCATGGTGATTGTGGACTGATGCGTGTCTGTTAGGCGGCCGACTTCGCCGACCGCGTGGCGTCGGGCGCCCTTACGGCGGGCGTGGATGCCGAAGTCGAGAGACTTCGGGCTCAGCACGCGGACGCCGTCCGGGAAAAATCGGCTGCAGAGAGCAAAAATCGTAGGCTGGCGGAAAAGGTGGCCGCCCTGGAGAGCGAGAGGACTGACCTCCGGCGCCAGCTGGTGGAGGAAAGGAAGGAGGCCAATCAAGCCATCACCAAGGCGCAGACGGCGCAGGCGGAGGCCAAATTGGCGAGGGCGGAGGAGAGTCTCGCCAGCCAGCATGCCGATGAGTGGGAGGCGCGGTTCAACGCTCTGCAGGCCCGCGTGGAGAGGGCCGAGGCTTCTACTCGCGTGGAGGTTGAGCGGACGTGCAAACAGCTCGTGGACTCGTACCGTGAGCTGGGTGCGCGGACTGCTGACTTCGAGGTGCCCGACGAGAGGCGGGCCTTCGGTGCCTCGAATGGCTGCAAGAGGAGTTGCAAGCGCTCCCGACCATCATGGCGGGCTTCATATCGTATGCCTCCCTCGTCACCTGCGAGGGGGCTATGAATGCGCTGTCCCGCGAAGGGTGCAGTCACTATGAGGTCTTCGACCGATCCGATGAAGATTTTGGGCGCGATATTTTTAAGGTCGAAGACCCTGTGGTGAAGGACGCTGGGGGGCCCTCTTCGACCGGATGTGGGGCCCCCACGGTCGGGAGGCGGTTAGGGAACGTGCTGACCGGGCGAGGGATCAGGTAAAGTTTGTGTTTCGTTTTGTGTTGTGGAATGTGGGTGTACACTGATGTGCTGAATCGGTGTGCTGCGCTGCAGATGGTGCGTGCTGAGGAGATGGAGGACTTCGGGCGCCTGAACAGCGCGCTGCCCGAAGTGGAGGCCGACCCGGTGATGGCCGAGGCTGAGGTCTACCCAGCGCCGCTCCCAGAAACCGGTGAAGGTTCCCACACTGCCCCTGCGTCTACTGTGTCTGGTGGACGCTCGCCGGCCGCCACCGTACCGATGGCGGAGGATCCCCCAAAGGCGGCGACGGATCCAGCGGCGGAAGATCCCGTCGCGGCTGCTGGGTCTTCACAGGTGGCTTAGTGTGTATGGGGTAGTTAGGGAATTTTGTCTGTGTTACTGAACCTTGGTTGCTGCGCAGGTTCAGGATTTTGGGCCTGCGCACGCAATCGGTACTGCTAATTTTGTGGCGGCTTCGACCGTGGTCGCCGGAAATGAATCGGATGGGTCTACGTCTAAGTTTTCTGAGTTTGACGACTCTAGGAGTTCGGTTTTGTGGACGGAAGAGTCTTCGGATGAAGGCTTAGATTATTTTGCGGCCTTGGATGTGGCTGAGGCGGAGGCTTCTCCGCGTGTTACGGATGCTGAAATTTTGCCTGGTCCAAGTGTTGGGCGTAGGCGGCGAAGGGTGGTGGCGAAGCGTAGAGTGGGCGGGTTTGATGGTGGTCGTCTTCGTGTGGGGGGGCTGGTAGGCAGGAATTGTTGTCCTCGTCAGCTGGGGCGAGTATGGGTGAGGGGGAGTTGCGAAGGCTTTTTTAGGGTGAGGAGCTGAGGATAATGCTATTTAACTATAGGGAGATGGGGATCATTCCGAAGGTTGAGCCTATGTAAGGCGTGATGCCCTCGCTGTACGCGTGTAACTGTAGCTTGTATAATAAGGCGGGAGCCTATGTAGTTTGCATCTGGGTGTGTTCATAAGGTGTTGCACGCCCGGTCTGGTACATTGTTGTGTCGGTCCGGCTGCACCTGTAGACTTTCGGACTGATGCAGTGTGCCTTCGATTTTTACACTCGTTATGCTGGTCCGGCGGCGCCCTTGGGCGACTTTTGCACGGGTAGCCTTTTGGAGAAGGCTTGGAATTTGTGCACTTGCTATGCTAGTCCGGCTGCACCCTTAGGCGACTTTTGCACGGATAGTCTTTTTGAGAAGACTTCGAATTTACACACTTGTTGTGCTATTCTGGCTGCACCCTTAGGCGACTTTTGCACGGATAAACTTTTTGAGAAGACTTCGAGTTTACGCACTTGTTGTGCTAGTCCGGCTGCACCCTTAGGCGACTTTTGCACGGATAATATTTTTGAGAAGACTTCGAATTGACGCACTTGTTGTGCTAGTCCGGCTGCACCCTTAGGCGACTTTTGCGCGGACTGTCGCACGCGAGGGTAGCCATCGCTGCCCCTCGCGGTGACTTTTGTGTCGATCGAATGTCGAAGACCGTTGATGCGGTCTTTTTCGACGTAGTTTTTGCGGGGGATTTTTCGCGTGTATATTACATGGCTCCGCCTCGTTAAAAACCTCACCCCCCGGGAGGAAAAGAGTGCGGGCCGGCTTAAAACTGTTCTGCGGATTACAAGGGCAAAGTGGCCCTGAGGAGTTAAACAAAAAATTTGCAAAGATTATCAATGTTCCAAGAATGTTCTAAGTCTTCGCTGGATGGCGTTGTGAGCCTATACGCGCTGGGGGACGCCTTCGTCTTGACGACGAAAGGCCCCTCCTATTTCGGCTCCAGCTTGCCCCGGGACTCTGTCCGTGCTGTCCGGACAAGTACGAGGTCTCCTTCGTTGAACTCCCTCTGGATGACTGTGTGGTCGCGCCATGCTTTTGTCTGAAATTGGTATTTGTTTAGGGCTTGTAGGGCGAAGACGCGGTCTCCGTTGATGAGGTCCTTCGAAGTAGGCTCGTCTACGTCGGGGACGGCCGACGCGACTGTCCGAGGTGATCCATGTTTTATTTCTTGCGGAGTCATAGCCTCCGATCCGTATAGAAGGCAGAAAGGGGTGAACCCAGTTGCCCTGCACTCAGTTGTGTTCAGCGCCCAGACCACTTCGGTTAACAGGTCGGGCCACTTGCCTTTTTTGTCATCGAGGAGCATTTTCTTGACGGTTGTGAAAATTTTGCCGTTGGCGCGTTCCACGACTCCGTTGGATTGGGGGTGGTACACTGAGGCGAAGGCAAGCTTGGTGCCGATGGAGAAGCAGAAATCCTTGAAGTCTTGGCTGTCGAACTGCTTGCCGTTGTCGACTGTGAGTTCGGACGGGACTCCGAAGCGGCAAACAATATTTTGCCAGAAGAATTTCTAGGCTATCTTCAATGTTATAGTGGATACTGCCCTCACCTCAATCCATTTGGTGAAGTATTCAACGGCGACGAAGGTAAACTTGAGGTTCCCCTAAGCCGTGGGCAGGGGCCCGACAATGTCCAGGCCCCAGCGCTGAAGAGGCCACGTGTGGGCGATTAGCTTCGTGAATTGCGAAGGGCGTCTCGAGCGTGGAGAAAATTTCTGATAGGCTTCGCAGGACCTCGCGACCCGATTCGCGGCGCAAATCATGGCGGGCCAGTAGAAACCTTGACGAATCACCTTTGCCGCTAGGGCCCTAGGCCCTGCGTGGGAGCTGCAAGTCCCGCTGTGGACTTCGCGCAGAATTTGGACGCCTTCGGTCTCGGTGACGCAATTAAGCATCGGCTGACTGACCCCCTTCTAGTAAAGTTGGCGTTCGATCAGTGCGAAGTCCCGGCTTCGGTGTTTGAGGTGCTTGGCCTCATTGTTGTCGGTCGGATGATAGTACCCCTGCAGGTGCAGGGTTATTGGTGCTCGCCAGTCTTCGGTCATGATGAGGTTGACTATGCGGTGACCCTCACTGTCATTGGTTATTTGGAGCCCCTCTAGGCTGTGGACGGCTGGCGTGCCGATGACGTGGTAGAACATGTCCGAGGGCAGGGCCTCGCCCCTGGCGGCTGCCTTGGCCAATGCATCGGCCTCCTCATTCTTGGCTCGGTCTACGTGTTGCAACGTAAAACCCTTGAATTGTCTTTCGAGGCTGCGGATGGCCGCGAGGTACTGCATGAGTGCGGGGTCCTTCGCTGCATAGTCTTTCTCAACCTGGTCGGCGACTACCTTGGAGTCTGTTCTGATGATGCAAGTGGTGACACCGAGCGCCCTTAACTTGCGAAGGCCGAGGATGACAGCCTCGTATTCTGCTATGTTGTTGGTGCACCTATCAGACACCAAAGCGAAGCTGAGGCGGGCTGCGTATCTGTGCTTGACCCCGGTGGGAGAAGTAATGACCGCAGCGGCGCCTGCCCCCGCATGGCACCATGCGCCGTCACAATGGATTGTCCACACTTTCTCTACGGACGGCTCCGGCTGTGTTATTGGTCCAGTCCAGTCTACGACGAAGTCTGCCAGGACTTGCGACTTGATGGCTGTCCTGGGTTCAAATGTGATGTGGTAGCCGGAGAGTTCGACTGCCCACTTGGCAATCCGTACTAATGCCTCCGGGTTTCTAAACAGCTCGCCGAGTCCTCTATCTGAGGTAACCCGGACCTTGAATGCCTCGAAATAATGGCACAATTTGCGCGAGGCCATCACAACTGCATAGGCGATCTTTTCCAGTTCCGTCATATTACATTTTGATGGTGTGAGTACTTCAGAGACGTAATAAACTGGACATTGCTTGGTCGTGCCCTCTCTGGTCTGCTCTTGAACCAGTGCTGCGCTGACCGCATGTGGCGAAGCCGTGACATAGAGCAATAGGGGTAGCGAAGGGTCGGGGCTTGTAAGAATCGCCAATTCCGACAAGTACTGTTTTAGTGAAGCGAAGGCCGCCGCCTGCTCTGGCCCCCATGCGAAGTCTTTTGCGCCGCGGAGTGTTTTGAGGAAAGGGAGGCTCCGCTCCGCGGACTTGGAGATGAATCTGTTGAGGGCGGCCAGCCTGCCTGTCAGTCGTTGCACTTCTCTGGCTGACTGCGAGGGAGTCATATTGATGATAGCCTGGATTTTGGTTGGATTGGCCTCAATTCCGCGGTGTGATACCAGGTAGCCCAAGATTTTCCCCTAGCGGACTCCGAAGACGCACTTTTCAGGGTTGAGGCGAAGTCGTGCGGTCCGCATGTTCGCGAACGTTTCGGCGAGGTCGGCCAGGTGGTCTTCCTTGCTTCTGCTGGCAACGACGATGTCGTCCACATATGTGAATATATTTCTGCCGACTTGGCTTTCGAGCACCGCTTTGGTGAGTCCAGAGAAAGTGGACCTGGCATTCTTAAGTCCCTCTGGCATTCTGATGAAACAATACGTGCCGAAGGGTGTTATGAAGCTGGTGCTTGCCTTGTCCTCCTCCATATATATTTGGTGGTAGCCGGAGAAGCAGTCAAGGAGTGACATGACTTCGCATCTGGCCGCGCTATCGATGATTTTGTCGATCCGAGGCAGCGGGAAATTGTCCTTGGGGCAGGCCTTGTTAAGACTGGTGAAGTCTATGCACATCCGCCATTTGCCGCTCTTCTTCTGCACCATCACTACATTGGCGAGCCATGTGGGGTAGGCGATGGGCTCGATGAATTTGGCTTCGAGCAAGCGATGCACCTCGGCCTTGGCGGCTTCTGTCTTCTCGTCAGACATCTTGCGCAGCCGTTGTTTCTTCGGCCTCACCGAAGGGTCGATTCCTAAGCCGTGCTCGATGATGGAGCGACTAACTCCGACCAGGTCGAGGGCGGACCAGGCGAAGACGTCTTTATTCTTGGACAGACAGCAGAGGAGCCTCTCCTCGTTGTGCGAAGTGAGGTCTTCGCTGATGGTAACCATCTACTGGGGCGTTGCCTGGTCGAGGGGGACAGTCTTGGTCCCGTCGTTGCTCTGCAGCTGTGCTTTTTCATGCTCTTTGGCGGTTGGATTGGCAGACCCGGGGACTTCATGTTGGGCCGTGAGGCAGTGTACGTTTCTTTGTCCAGGGATGAAGTCTCTTTCTATGTTACGCGCAACCTGCTGGTTGCCGTAAACTGTGATGGCGCCTTGCGGACCTGGGATCTTCATGCACAGGTAAAGTCTGTGGATAGCTGCCTCAAACTTGTTGATGGAGCCCCGACCCATTATGGCGTTGTACGGGTACACCATGTCGACGATGTCGAACGTGACTTGCTCACTTCGGGCATTGGGTGCTACACCGAAGGAGAGGGGCAACTCTATTTTGCCGACGGGAAAGGTGCCCTTGCCGCCGAAGCCGTATAGGGGGTTGTCCGAGGGCTTGAGCAGGATGTGGCTTATGCCCATGCGATCGAAGGCATGGAGGAAAATGATGTCTGCCTAGCTGCCATTGTCGACCAAGACTTTGTGCAAGTCCCAGCCTGCCACGCTGCAGTTGATGACCATGGCATCGATGTGGGGGGCGCTGCGCAAATCGACGTCTCGGGCGTCGAAGGTCAATGGCACGTGGGACCACATTGTCTGCACGACCGGGCCGATGACGGCGACGTGGTTGATGCTGTGGTAATGGTCCCTCTTTTGCCGCTTTGTGTCGAAGTCGGCGCTGGACCGCCCAGTAATCATATGAATGACTCCGCGATACGGTTGATCGGCGAAGTCCTCTTGCTTTAGGGCTTGGGGGTGGTTGGGGTGGTGGATGTTTTGATGTTGATGGTGTGGGGGTGGGGGTGGGGGAGGTACGATTTGTACCTCCTGGTGGTGTTGGTATGCATGGTGCGGTGGAGGCGGAGCGGGGCCGTGGTTGTATGGCTGAGGGGGTTGCTGATATGCGTGCGCAACAATTCTAGGGTTGTCGGCTAGTTGTGCCCGTGCCATTCTGTCTCTGGTGGCCTTCGTCTCTGGGCAGTCCCTTGTGGGATGTGCAGTCTTCGCCGTGGAACAGGCAGTAAAATCTGCGTGGCTGCTGCGCACGCCCCCGTCCTCGACCGCGAGTTCCATTTCCTCGGCCCTGGGGGGATACTCCTGGCGGTGAGGGGCCTCACCAGCGGGGGGCTGGTTGGCGATATTGTGCACCTGCTGCTGATTACGGCCGTCCCTGCCGGAGTCTGTCTGCGAGGGCCTCGTCCAAGTGCGGCTGGACTGCGGAGGGTCTTTGGGCTTCCTCTGAGACTCGACTTTGTGCTGGTGGAGCTCTTCGGATCTAGCATATTTCTCAAATAGCTGATACAGCTCCTAGAGGTTCCTGGGCGGGTCCCTGATGTAGTGGCTGTAGAGGACGCCGGCCCGAAGGCCACTGATGGCATAGTGGATAGCGATCTGGTCATCAACCAAAGGCAGTTGTGACTTGAGGGTCAGGAACTTGCGGTAATACTCCCGCAGAGTCTCTCGTTCCAGCTGCTTGCAGAGGGAGAGTTCAGCCAAGGCATCGGTGTCTGGGCGGTACCCTTGGAAGTTGAGCAAGAATTTGTCCCGGAGACTTCTCCAGGAGTCGATGGACAATGGGGGCAACCTGGTGTACCAGGTGAGGGCTGGGCCCTCGAGGGCAACGATGAATGACTTGGACATCGTGGCGTCGTCCCCTCCGGATGATGCAATGGCGACTTGATAGCTCATGATGTACTGTGCTAGATCAGTGCTGCCGTTGTACTTGGGATAGGTCCCTGCCCTGAAGTTGGCGGGCCATGGTGTCACTTGTAGGTGAGGTGCCAGGGGACTTCGCTCGTCAAGGTAGTTGACGCCTTGGAAAGCCATGGCGTGAGGGATGGTGTGTCCGCGCTGAGGGATGAACAGGTCTTCGATTTGTGCGCACTGCTGGAGGGGTGGGCCGTGTTGCAGGCTGAGTTGGCCTTCGCTCTGCATGAGCGCGATCTCTTGTTCAAGCTCCTGTGCCTTCTGCTCTTTGTCACATATCATCTATCGCACCTTGGCTTGTGCAGACACACGTTGGCGCTTGGCCTCGAGGATCTCTTTTTGCTTTTGGAGGTTGCGGTTCTTGATGCGTAGGGCACACAGCTGTAGCTGCTCTTCGGCCGAAACGCCGATGACTTCGCCGTCCTCGGTGGCGTCCGCGCCCTCTAGTGGAGCGAAGCCTGGGGGAGGCTGCTGTGGTCCCCCGGAGCTGTAGGTGCGGAGGCTGCCTTCGGTAGTGGGTTGTTCATTGCGATGCTTCTTGCTGTTTGCGTCGTCTTCGCAAGGCTCTTGGAGAGTGTTGTCGACGAGGGCCTTGCCCTTTTTCTCGGCCAGCAGTGCCGCCTTCGCGGCTTCGTCAGCCTTCAACGAGGTTCTCTTGGGTGCCATCGCGGGTGGTGTTTTCGTAGCATGAACGGTGGGCGCCAAATGTTGGAACTTGCTCTCCTGCGCAAGTTGATCCAACAGGGGAGTGAAAGCGGTATAAACGGGGCTACAACTTGAGATGGCAATAGCTCTGTTAACCTAGCCCCTCAAGGGCACTGTGCGGGGGTATTTATAGGTGCCTGAGTGCCCAGCGTCAAGGATTAAGGACGCATGTGCCCTTAGGAGCCTAGGTTCTCCCCGGAATATTCCCATTAAAGCAAGGTTACAGACTATAATAATAGAAAAACCTTTACAATTTAGGCCTGTAATGCGCAACAACAGCGCGGGGCCCGTTATGACGGGCCGGATTACACGTGGGCTCTCACATTAGGCGACCCCGCGGGACGGAGCGGCCTCGCCGTGGGTCTTCGTCCTTCAGTCGCATCGGACGAAGGGTGCAGTCCGTCAGTCGTCGTCTCCGTTGGTGCAGCGAGACTGGCGAAGGCATCGAGCGGAGGGTAGCGTCTACGCCTTCGCCCCAACACTATACTTAGTTGATTTCAATAGAGCTGAACTCGACACTTGTTTAATTGCTAAGACTAACATGGGTTGGCTCTGACATCGCCGACTAGCCCACGTTGAGATGAAGAATCTTCACAAGCTTCTAAAGGGAGAGCACATTTTGAGACTAACAAATGTTCATTTTGAGAAAGACAGGACTTGTAGCGCATGTCAAGCAGGGAAGCAAGTTGGTGTTCATCATCCACATAAGAACATCATGATGACTGACAGGCCGCTTGAGCTACTCCACATGGACCTATTCGGCCCGATAGCTTACATAAGCATCGGCGGGAGTAAGTACTGTCTAGTTATTGTGGATGGTTATTCTTGTTTCACTTGGGTATTCTTTTTGCAGGATAAAACTCAAACCCAAGAGACCTTAAAGGGATTCTTGAGACGGGCTCAAAATGAGTTCGACTTAAGGATCAAAAAGATTATAAGCGACAACGGGACAGAGTTCAAGAACTCTCAAATTGAAAGCTTTCTTGAGGACGAGGGCATCAAGCATGAGTTCTCTTCTCCCTACACACCACAACAAAATGGTGTAGTGGAGAGGAAGAATAAAACTCTACTTGACATGGCGAGGACCATGCTTGATGAATACAAGACTTCAGACCGGTTTTGGGCGGAAGCAATCAACACCGCTTGCTACGCCATCAACCATCTCTACCTTCACCGAATCCTCAAGAAGACATCATATGAACTCCTCACCGGTAAAAAGCCCAATGTTTCATATTTTAGAGTCTTTGGTAGCAAATGCTTTATTCTTGTTAAAAGAGGTAGAAAATCTAAATTTGCTCTTAAGGCTGTAGAAGGCTTTTTACTTGGTTATGATTCAAACACAAGGGCATATAGAGTCTTTAACAAGTCCACTGGACTAGTTGAAGTTTCTTGTGACATTGTGTTTGATGAGACTAACGGCTCTCAAGTAGAGCAAGTTGATCTTGATGAGCTAGATGATGAAGAGGCTCCGTGCATCGCGCTAAGGAACATGTCCATTGGGGATGTGTGTCCTAAGGAATCCGAAGAGCCTCCACATGCACAAGATCAACCATCTTCCTCCATGCAAGCATCTCCACCAACCCAAGATGAGGATCAAGCTCAAGATGATGAAAATGAAGATCAAGAGGAGCCACCTCAAGAGGAGGACAATGATCAAGGGGGAGATGCTAATGATCAAGATAAGGAAGATGATGAGGGTCCAAGACCGCCACACCCAAGAGTCCACCAAGCAATACAAAGAGATCACCCCATGAACACCATCCTCGGCGATATTCAAAAGGGGGTAACCACTCGATCTCGTGTTGCTCATTTTTGTGAACATTACTCCTTTGTGTCTTCTATTGAGCCATATAGGGTGGAAGACGCATTAAGAGATTCGGATTGGGTGTTGGCAATGCAAGAGGAACTCAACAATTTCACAAGGAATGAGGTATGGCATTTAGTTCCACGTCCTAATCAAAATGTTGTAGGAACAAAGTGGGTCTTCCGCAACAAGCAAGATGAGCATGGTGTGGTGACAAGGAACAAAGCCTGACTTGTGGCCAAGGGATACTCCCAAGTCGAAGGTTTGGATTTCGGTGAAACCTATGCACCCATAGCTAGGCTTGAGTCAATTCGTATATTACTTGCCTATGCTACTTACCATGGCTTTAAGCTTTACCAAATGGACGTGAAAAGTGCCTTCCTCAATGGACCAATCAAGGAGGAGGTCTATGTTGAGCAACCTCCCGGCTTTGAAGATAGTGAGTACCCTAACCATGTTTGTAAACCCTCTAAGGCGCTTTATGGGCTCAAGCAAGCCCCAAGAGCATGGTATGAATGCCTAAGAGATTTTCTTATCGCTAATGGCTTCAAAGTCGGAAAAGCCGATCCTACTCTCTTTACTAAAACAATTGCAAATGATTTGTTTGTATGCCAAATTTATGTTGATGATATCATTTTTGGGTCTACTAACAAATCTACATGTGAAGAGTTTAGTACGATAATGGTTCAAAAATTTGAGATGTCTATGATGGGGGAGTTGAAGTATTTCTTAGGATTTCAAGTGAAGCAACTCCAAGAGGGCACCTTCATTAGCCAAACGAAGTACATTCAAGACATACTCACCAAGTTTGGGATGAAGGATGCCAAGCCCATCAAGACACCCATGGGAACTAATGGGCATCTCGACCTCGACACGGGAGGTAAATCCGTAGATCAAAAGGAATACCGGTCGATGATAGGATCTCTACTTTATTTATGTGCATCTCGACTGGATATTATGCTTTCCGTATGCATGTGTGCAAGATTCCAAGTCGATCCTAAGGAAGTTCACCTTAGGGCCGTAAAACGAATCTTGAGATATTTAGTTCATACTCCTAAGTTTGGCCTTTGGTACCCCAAGGGATCCACTTTTGATTTAATTGGATATTCAGATGCTGATTGGGCAGGGTGTAAGATTGATAGAAAGAGCACATCAGGGACTTGCCAGTTCTTGGGAAGATCCCTGGTGTCTTGGGCGTCTAAGAAACAAAATTCTGTAGCTCTTTCTACCGTCGAAGCCGAGTACATTGCCGCAGGCCATTGTTGCGCGCAATTGCTTTGGATGAGGCAAACCCTTAGGGATTATGGTTACAAATTAACCAAAGTCCCTCTCCTATGTGATAATGAGAGTGCAATCCGTATGGCGGATAATCCCGTTGAGCACAGCCGCACTAAGCACATAGCCATTCGGTATCACTTTTTGAGGGATCACCAACAAAGGGGGGATATCGAGATTGCATATGTTAGCACCAAAGAACAATTAGCCGATATCTTCACCAAGCCATTAGATGAGAAAACATTTACCAAACTTAGGTATGAGCTAAACATTCTTGATTCTAGGAATTTTGATTGATATTTTGTACACATAGCTCATTTCAATACCTTTGATCATATCTCTTTCATTTGCTATGACTAATGTGGTTTTCTAGTGTATTTCATGCTAAGTCATAGATTGAAAGGGAAATGGAGTTCTTCGACAAAAACAAGGCTTCCACTCCACTCCATCGAACTATTCATCCTTTGCCGTCACTCCACATCGCTCTCCAATTTGGTATAATCTTCACTCATATATTATTTACCAAAGGGGGAGCAAGTTTGAAACAAGGGCTTATATTTCACTCAAAAGTATCCGTTTTTGGTGATTCATGCCAAAGGGGGAGAAAGTATTAGCCCAAAGCAAAAGGACCGCACCACCACCAATTTCAAAAATGTAGTCTTTCGATTGGTATTAAAAGAAGTTTTTTCAATTGGTATCTTATTTTTGATATAATTTCAAATTGGTATGACTCCTTTCAAAATTAATATCTAAAACCCTCTTGAACACTAAGAGGAGAATTTCATTAAGGGGGAGTTCTGTTTAGTCAAAGGAAAAGTATTTGAAACAGGGGGAGAAAATTTCAAATCTTGAAAATGCTTCTCAAAATCTTATTCATATACCTTTGACTATTTGCAAAAATACTTTGAAAAGAATTTCCAAAAGAGTTTGCAAAAACAAAACATGTGGTGCAAGCGTGGTCCAAAATATTAAATTAGAAGAAAGCATCCATGCATATCTTATGAAATGAATATTGGTTTAATTCCAAGCAACCTTTGCACTTACCATATGCAAACTAGTTCAATTCTGCACTTATATATTTGCTTTGGTTTGTGTTGGCATCAATCACCAAAAAGGGGGAGATTGGAAGGGAAATAGGGTCAAACTTTTTCCCGAATAATTTTGGTGGTTGAATTGCCCAACACAAATAATTGGACTAACTAGTTTGCTCTAGATTATAAGTTCTACAGGTGCCAAAGGTTCAACACAAACCAATAAAAAGTCCAAGAAAGGGTTCAAATAAAAAGGAGCAAAGACAATCGAAGGCTGCCCTGGTCTGGCGCACCGGAGTGTCCGCTGTGCCACCGAACAGTGTCCGATGCACCAGGTAGGTCAACTCCAAACTTGCCACCTTCGGGAATTTGGGAAGCCACTCCGCTATAATTCACCAGACTGTCCGGTGTAGCATCGGACTGTCTGGTGTGCCAAGCAGAGCAACGGTCGCTAGCGCAACGGTCGAGTTCAACGGTTGGCTGACAACGCTACAGTGCGCCGACTGCGCGCGCAGAAGTCAGAGCAGGCGCAGATGGCGCACCGGACAGTGAACAGGACCTGTCCGGTGCACCACCGGACTGTCCGGTGGCCCACATGTCAGAAGCTCCAACGGTCAAACCCTAACGGTTGGATGACGTGGCTGGCGCACCAGACAGTGTCCGGTGGCGCACCGGACTGTCCGGTGCGCCCGTCGACAGCAGAGTTCCCCAACGGCCATTTTGGTGGTTGGGGATATAAATACCCCCCAACCACCACTCTTCAAGGCACCCAAGCATTCATTACTCCTCATTCAATACAAGAGCAATACACAACACTCCAAGACACAAATCAAAGCCTCTGATCAAATAAAAGTCCACAATTCAACTCTAGTTTTTAGGACTTGTGAGAAGATCAGCTTGTGTTCTTTTGTTGTTCTTGTTGCTTGGTTGGCTTTCTTCTTTCTCTCATTCTTACTCTCAAAGCCTTGTAAGCAAAGCAAGAGACACCAATTGTGTTGTGGTCCTTGCGGGGTCTAAGTGACCCGGGAAATCAAGGAAGGAAGCTCACTCGGTCTAGGTGACCGTTTGAGAGAGGGAAAGGGTTGAAAGAGACCCGGTCTTAGTGACCACCTCAACGGGGAGTAGGTTTGCAAGAACCAAACCTCGGTAAAACAAATCATCGTGTCATCCGCCCTTATTTGCTTGTGATTTGTTTTCACCCTCTCTTTCGGACTCGATTATATTTCTAATGTTAACCCTGGCTTGTAGTTGTGCTTAAACCTTATAAATTTTAGATTTGCCTATTCACCCCCCTTTAGGCGACTTTCAGGCCATACTACAAGAATGTGCCAGATCACCATTCAGAAGCAGAACGAGATCGCGGAAGCCGAAGCTCGGCAGAATCAGCCGAAGCAGGTCTTGCACACTGCTTCGTGCCACTCTCCCTACATACCAGAAAATGTGGGCAATCATCCTGCAACTTCTGTTGCTTCAGCTAGCCATTCACAGGCTTCCTGGCCACAGCTTCCACCCCCACCACCACTACAACCGACCTATTCCCGAAGTCAGCAGCCAGAAGGGCGTCAGCACTTCCAACAGCAACGTGAATTCAGGGAGGAATCCGAAGCTCGCACAGTCAACAGTACTGTGCCAGAATCAAAGCACATTTATTGAGTGCTATCCTACCCCTGAAATACTTTTATGTTCTATGTCATTTTGTTTTTCAATAAGGAACAAGCAATGTAAATGTCGTTTTAAATTCTTGTAATGATTTTGTTTCTATTGAGATGGAATATATCTTCTCCACAGACTTACGAAGCTCAAAAATCGCCGAAGCTCAAAAGTCGTTCCTAAGGGAATGCAGAACTAAAAATTGCCGAAGCTACCAAAAAGTCATTCCTAAGGGAGCGCAGCGTAAGTTTTGCCGAAGCTACAAAAAAGTCGTTCCTAAGGGAGCGCAGTGTAAGTTTTTTGCTCAAAAGTCGTTCCAAAAGGAATGCAGAGCCAAATACCACCGAAATATAAGGCGAAGAAGTTCAAAAGACGTTCCTAAGGGAATGCAGAACTTATACCGTCGAAATAGAAGGCGAAGAAGTTCAAAAGACGTTCCTTAGGGGATGCAGAACTTACACCAAAAAATAAGCGGTGAAGCCGAAAAATAAACGGCAAAGAGATTCCAATCGTTCCTAAGGGGATGCAGAGATTGTGTGTTTCAGTATGGGCGTGTGTGTGTGTGTCTTCAACATTAGCATCATTTTTTGGATCATATCATCACATCATCCCGCATAGCATCACATCATACATCATATCGCACCAATAACACAAATTGAATACGAAGTCGATCTTCAGAGAATGCTTTACAAAAATGAAAATGTGCTAAGGCACAAAGTAAGATGAGAAATATAGCTTCATCAGCTCTGTTGCAAAAGAAGGGATCCCTTGTTCATGAAGCATGGATGTTTCTACGAAGCATGGATGTTTTTATGAAGCATGGATATTTTTACGAAGCATGGAATTTTTCATGAAGCACGAATCTTTTTCTTTACGAAGCATGAAAAGAAGGAAAGGTGTTTTTCGCTGAAGGCTCAAAAACGGTATGTATATAAAGTTTCATGCATCGCAAAGAAGTGAATTACGAATAATTTACATATTAGATTCAAAGATATACACATCAAATATTACAGTCTTGTTACAATAAAGCTACATCGACCATCTAAAATGTTTTTATAATAAGCGCTAGTCTTCTTTCAGGATCTTCTCCACAACTTCATTTAGCAATTTGTTGACGACTTCGTCAACAATAGATTCAGCCATATTAATGACCTCCAGTGCTTCCTTCGTTTCTGGGTCGGCCAGGGGATCGAACGGTTCCGGTGGCGGAGATAATTCAGCTATAGTGGAAAAATCAATTAGTCCGAAGCCACAAAAACAAATTTCGAAGCTGAACATCAAAAGATATTACCGATACGTTTTTTCACGCTCAGCAGCTTCTTCAGCTCGCCTTGCTTCGGCTCAGGCGTCATGGATGTCTTTTTCACTTTTCTTCATAATTTCATGAGCCATCTCTCGGCCACCATTCACCCACACATCATTATAAAATTTTCCTCCCATTAAGGTTGCTTCAGCTGAAGGATCCTTCGTGACATCTGCAGAGAAGGCAGCGTCGGCCTGGGCCATGGTTTTGATGTGATCGCATCCCGCATTCTCCAAGATAGCTGAAATCCCACGTGCACCGGAAAATGCACAGACATCCCCGCGATCACTTAAGATTTCTTCGAAGCTCTCGGCCTCCCCACTTATCCATTCGATAACACCTTCAGGGTCGCCTCGTATGAAGTTTTTTCGGTAGAATAGGCACCCACGTTGGCGAAGCTAGTTTTTATTTTCTTCACACAGTCCAAGGATTTTTCAAAGCATCTTTCCTTAGATGTGCGAAGTTCTTCAACAGTTTTCTCTAAATAGTTTTAACAATATTCGCTGATCTCTCGGTCAGCTTCTGCGAGCGCGCATTTTTCTTTGGCTTCTGCCAGCTGTTTCCGAAGGTCTTCAATTTCATTCTTTTGGATTTCGGCTTGAGCTTTGAAACTAGCTTCATCTTCTTTCACTTTGTTTACCAATGAAATCAAGATTTTGTCTTTTTCAAGACCTTCGTTTCTTAATTCGATTACCTTTGAACGAAGGTTGTTCAGAGCCATCGTATATCCTTCATCTTCAATGTTTTTCTGAGCCCTAAGCGCATTGCTAAGAATTAAGCCCTGCAAGAAGAGGATAGAATTGAGTATAGCAAATAAAATATTTCATTTTCAAATACAAAATTAGTTTTTATACCTTTATGCTATTGTGCGCAAGACTGTCAGCAAGTTCGTCCTTCGACAAAATCGAAAGACCGTCTTCTAGCTTCGGGAATCCGATGCTTCTACCTATCTCCTGGCAAACGGATATTTCTTTATTATCCGGGAGACAATACAAAAAATCTTCTTCGCCACTGCCATTGAACACTAGCGCCCCCTTCGGATATTTCAATTTTTGGGCATAATGTTGTGCTTCTAGCTTTTCTTCTTGGGATAGTTCTTTTCCCGAAGCATGACGAATGATATAGTCAATATCTTTATCCGAAGCTTCGAGAGCAGAAGTTTCCATCTTTGATGATGCTATTTGTTCTGTCGCCTTTTCTTCAGATGTGGCAGGCATTGTTGTGATTGGCACTGAAGGCCTAGCTTCGGTTTCAGCTTCAATTTGCGTAGCTTCGGTTTCAGCTTGAACTTGTGCAGCTTCGGCTTGCCTAGTTTCAGTTTCGGCCTGTGACTTAATTTTGGTTGGAACGACTTTCTTTACAAGAGCAGGGCTCAAAACTTTCGTCGTTTCCAACACAACATCCAGCACATTTGCCATCCTTCTCCTCTTAGGAGGGGCAGCAGAAGTCTTTTGTATCTTTGGCAGATCTGCCTCTATCAGAAGTCTCAGAAACTTTGGCGTTTTTGTTATCTCGTCAATCTTTGGCTCTTCAGCCTTTTTAGCCTTATCTTCGACTGACTCTGCTATATGCATCTTCGGCATTGCAGCTGGCTCTTCACTCCTCTGCGCAGGAGGAACAATTTCTTTTGTTTTCACAGCCGAAGAGGCCCCTTCGCCAAATTCAGGTATCACGGCCGGTTCGATGTAACGCGGCCGGTGAGTCAGAACCTTCAACTTTTTTTCCTTCGGCACAGGCTCAACTGGGGTGGCCGAAGTAGCAGCTTTCCTCTTTTTCCCCTGTCCCCGCAGCGGATAGCGGTAATCGGGGTAAACGAAGCCAATGGCGTCAAAAACTCTGTTCAGTCTCTTCTTTCCCTGACCTCCGAAGGCTGCGGACAGTGCATTATCTTCTATCTTGGAATATGCTCCAAGCAGTTCATCACTTGTAGCTTCGATACACTTCAGCCAGTCGTCGCTTGGTTCATCAAACTTATCCCCAAACCTGAATGTATACTTCAGCTGGACCAAATCACCTTCGCTAGAGTTAGTGATGGTCTCCTTCGGCATTTCCTAGCTTTCTACAAGCGGCCATACTCTGAAGGCTATATGCTCTTGAATTAAATCTCTTGTGCCAATGAAGGAGCAAACAGTACTAAAGGCCTTCTAACACGCTTCGGCGGCGTCATCAATTTCGACCTTCGGCCTTCGGAGGCCGAAGCGGGACCAGATGGGGCGCATAATGACTTCCTTAATGTCTTCCCTCACTTTCAAATCATTCTTCACATGAAACCATTCTTCTATCCAAGCTCCGAGCCATCTCTTCTGAAATGTTGGCACCGGGTGGATTGCGTTGGGGCGAGCGATAATTCCATAACAACCGAAGTTGTTGTGGTACTGTTCTTTACGCATGGCCTTCGTCTCATATAGAAGTTCGTGCATACTGCAGAAGCACTTGGCGCTTGGCTCTAGCCCTTGACTCTTTACTGCCCAGACAAAAATCCCCATCCTTATTATAGCTTCGGGGGTAATCTGATGGAGGAAGATCTGGTAGATTTTCAACACTTCAACTACAAACTTGCTCAAAGGAAACCGAAGCCCAACCTTGAAGAAGCTTCGGTAAATTACAACTTCCTTTTCTTCAGGGGCAGGGGCGTTGGTGTATCCACCAGCCCTCACAATAGACATATCCCGAAAGTACCTTCCTCTCATGTTCTCAAGATGACTCTGTTTGATGGTCGATTTTCCGAAGATTGAATGACTTGGCCTCCAGGGCCGATCCTGAGAATCTTTGTCCCCACTTTCCACATCATAGATATCGCTGTCACCAGTATCTTCAGATAAGCCTTCCAGTATCCCTTTAGTAATTTTCTCTGTGTTTGTTTTTGCCATCGACTCGACAAATCCAGCAATATAAGGATCCACAGTCTTCTTCTCCTCAAATAGCTTCTCCTCTTCAGTCAGCTTTGTCTCAGCAGCAACCTTCTTTTCCTGAGACATTTTTTCTTCAGAAATGGTGAAAACGCGTCTTTTAAATTGAAGCTCAGAGAACTTGAAAATCTAGCAAACCCTAGTGAGCAAGAGCTATAAAATTGAGGAAAAAAAATGCAAATGGCAGTAGCAGCGTATCAAATGCAGCTGGTGTGAGTTCCTATTTATACGCCCTGTGCGCTGCAAAATGGAGGGGCCCATCTGTCATTGTTTATTGCTATACTAGCAAAGGGAAGGTGTTTTTCGGACCTTCGGCTTAAGGCCTTCGTCCATGTCACAGTTTGAATTCGTTATCTTAACAAATTAAGACTGCGAGGGGCTACTGTTGGGGGGCCTTCGTCTTTCGAAGGTCCTCACAAACATGATTTAACAATGTTTTCCAAGTGTAACATATAAGCAGGTACCTTCGGACTCGGGTTAAAAGCATACATGATGTGAAAAGCATGGTCGTGACGAAGGCTAATGTTGCTCCGAAGCTACACGCAAGGGAGCTTCGGCTTAATGGCGGAAAAAGGAACCGACTTAAAGGGGAAAAGTCTATCTAGTCCCCATTGAGTTGTCCATAAGTCAATAGTAAATATGAAGGGCATGAATGTAAATTTACACAGTCTGCGCCCTGTGCCTATAAATAGATGAACAGTACCCACGTACTGTTCACGCTGACTTGTATTCGCTTGTGCGTCACGCTTGTACTTTCACCTTCTGTCAAGCCGAAGGTACATATGTAATTCAATATTGTTTCTGTTTTCCCATGATAACATAATGAAGATGAATTAATAATGTTATATGATTGTTCATGTTGTCTCTTATTGTCAGCGTTTCGGACCCGAGGGGTCCCTGGACCGACGAGTGAAATCGCTGCGTGCCCCTGCCCAGATGGGTTGGTGTGGGATGGAACACAAGATGTGGGGCAAGCCTTGTATTATCCTGCACCAGGGTGCCGCTCGTAGTAGGGGTTACAAGCACGTCGCATGAGGGAGAGTGAGGCAGAGAGTGGGAGCCCATTCGTCCGCTCCTTCCCTCGCATGAACCCCCCATCAGGATGGCCCTGGACCTCCCTTTTATAGACGCAAGGAGAGGGTCCAGACGTACAACGAGGGGCGTAGCTATGCGCTAACGTGTCCGGCAGTGGAGTGCCTAAGCCCTGTGTACATGCCAACGTGGCTGTCGGGGGAGAGCTTGGGCCCTGTACATGTGATGGCATGGCCGTCGGAGGAGCGCCTGAGTCCTGTAGGAGCACAGGTGGCAGTGCGGCAAGGATCCTACTGACGTCTCCTTGCTACCGTAAGGGGCTGAGAGCCACCGGCGTCATGGTGCACGTGGGGCACCATCATTACTCGTCGCCGGGGTAAGCCAAATGGGACGCCAGTCTTGTTCCTTGTAGCCTGAGCAGGCTAGGAATAGGGTAATGATGTATCCCCTGTCGGCGCGGTCGGTCCGAGCCCAAGATCGGGCGAGGCGGAGACTTCTCTTGAGGCCGAGGCCGGGGTCGAGCGAGGACGCGATTCCTCCCGAGACCGGGGTCGAGGCCGAGTTCGGGGGTCGGGCGAGGTGGACACCTCCTCCCGAGGCTGGAGCCTGAGGTCGGGCGAGGCGGAAACCTCCTCCCGAGGCCGGAGCCTGAGGTCAGGCGAGGCGGAGCTTTCTGTTGCGCCCGAGGCCGAACTCGGTGGTTGATCGTGACTTGTTGTCAGTCTTTGCCTGGGTGGTTGACACGGCAGTCGGAGCAGGGCGAGCGGCGCTGTTTTCCTGTCACATCAGACAGTAAAGAAGAGGGGCGAAGTGATTGCGGTCACTTCGGCCTGGCCGACTGAGGCGTGTGTGTCAGGATACGGCGTCAGGCATCCCCTGCATTGAATGCGCCTGCGAAGCGGTCGGTTGGTGAGGCGGTCTGGCCAATGTTGCTTCACAACGAAGCCTGCCCGAGCCGGGCTTTGGGAGAGCCGAGGGGGCACCCGCTGCCTAAGGAGGCCCTCGGGCGAGGCGTGAACTCGTCTGGGACTACTGCTCCAGCCCGAGGCTGGGCTCGGGTGAGATCGCGTCCCTTGGGTAGACGAAGCCTTGACTTGAACCACACCCGTCAGTTGGTCTGAGGGTGTTTACCAGCCATGATTAGGAGCGTTGGGGGTACCCCTAATTATGGTACCCAACAGTAGCCCCCGAGCCTCGAAGGGAGTGTTGGTACTCGCTTGGAGGCTTTTGCCGCATTTTTGGAGAGGGGACCGACCTTTCTCGGTTTTTGCCTTGTTCTGGTGGGTGCACGCGAGCGCACCCGTCGGGTGTAGCCCCCGAGGCCTCGGAGGAGTCGTTTGACTCCTCTGAGGTCTGAATGCTTTTCGTGGTGCTTCGGCCGGTCTAATCGTTCCCTCATGCGGCCTGGCCGTAGCCCAGGTGCGTGGTCAGGTTCCAAGTTATCAAGCTGGTTTGTTGACGCTGTCAACAGTTTTGGCCGTAGCCGGGTGCGAGAGCAGCCCCCGAGCCTCTACACGGAGCGAGAGGATGATCAAGGACTTTCCTGACTTTTATCATACGCCCCTGCGTCGCCTTTCCGCAAGGAGGAGGGGGGAAAGCGCCATGTTGCCCTCGGAGGGCGCTGAACATGGTGTTTCTAGTGAGTTGCTAATAGGTGATCCGAGTGGACGCCCGTGCCCCGTTCGTTAGGGGTCGGCTGGTGGCCCAGAGGCACGCTCCAAAAGTACATGCGGGTGATTCGCCGGACCCAGACCCCTTCGACAGGGTCCGAGGGCTCGATGCCTCCCCCGGTGGGATTCCGTTACAAATCGTTCCTGCCGGTCTCGGAAATGTCCTAGGGTACCTCGGGAGCGTAGCCCGAGCCTCGGCCATGTATCGGACGTACCCAGAGTCATCCCTCACTCTGCGTGCTCTGGGGCGACTGTCGAACCCTTCCGAGGGGCCAGCCTACGAACCCCTGATCAGTAGTGGGCACGGAGCCCGAGCGCTCTAGGGTGGCTGTCGAACCCTTCCGAGGGGCCAGCCTTCGAACCCCTGATCAGTAATGGGTTTGAAGTCCGAGTGCTCTGGGGCGGCTGTCGAAACCCTTCAGAGGGGCCAGCCTTCGAACCCCTGATCAGTAGGACGGCTCGGGGCCCGCTTCCTTCACCGAGAAGGATCCTTTCCACAACATCGCCTTTCCCGGTCCCTGTAGCAAGAGAGAGAGGAGGAGGGGAAGGATATGAATTTAAATAAGGTGGCGCACCTTTTTTGACGCGGTCATTATGGCGAAGGCGAAGCGATGCCCGCCTCGCCTGCCAGAGGTGTCGCCTGCTCCGCCGGGGAGTTAATGCGACGGGACGGGCGATTTGTGTGGCACCCGTTGCGCGTGCGAGACATTCGAGGAACGGGGCATGGGTGCGTCGTCTTCATGCCATGGGAGAGGGCTCTCCCGTCGCTTCAGGAGGGGACGCGAGCCTGCAGGTGATTTGACCGCTGCTTCCGCTCGTCCGCCGCTACAGTTACTGCCGGCCCACTTTTGACCATGCCAACCGTCGTGACTACCCCGCGGCTGACTGACCCATGGCCGTCGCCTTTAATTGGCACTGTTGGGTCATGCGCAGGGCTACCTCGAGTCGCGATACTGGTTCCGCAGTCGAGGAGGTGCAACATTCGCGCGAGTGCCAGTGTAGCTTCTTGCACGTCGTAACCGGCGCGCCGGTTACATGACATGCGGGCCTGCTTCCTTTGCGCTGGTCCACCGGAGGTGGTCGAAGCCGAAAGGGCGCACAGTTGTGGTGCAGTTGGATGTCAGTCGCGTGGCGGTCCACCATTTTGACCACCGGTTTCTGCGAAGATGGGAGAGCGCTTGTAACCGCGGGACGGTTACATGCCTCGCGTGCGGCGGTTCGCCTTCTTCGCGCTTCGGATCAGCTCATATGACGTGTGGGTCCCAGCCCCTGTGTCGTAGGGGGAGAACCCTGGAGTATGTCAGTGGAGACTTCGCCCATGACGCTAAGGGGTGCAAGTGAGGAGGTCTACCTATAAAAGGGGAATCGATCCCCCGGGCCATGGCCATGCCTTCGTTTTCCCCTCATGCATTGCGCCCTTCCACCTTTCGAGCCCCTGGATGGGGTGCTCCAGCGTTGCCTTGCTCTTGCTGTTGTTGGAGGAGCGCGGCCTCGTGGAGATCAGCACCTTTCAGCCATCGCTCGGCTTCAAGGATTTTCGTCGTGCAGCCCGGCTGCATTCCCTCACCAATGGGCAGTTTGGTGGGGAGAAGCAAGCCGGGCTGCGGCCTCTGCCCCACCCTCAGCTTCAAGGATCTTCGTCATCCGGGCTAGGGCGGAGGAGCGCACCGAGTGGGGGGTTGCCTCCGTGTGGGCCGCTTGGAGTTCGTCATCCCGCGGGCCCCCTGGTGTGGAGGTTGTTTATACCCACGAGAGCGGAACAGGAGTCCCGTTCGTAAGGAGATATACCGAGTTTTTGCCGGAGCAAAATGTAACAGCTTCAAGTACTTAGACATTTGTCGTAGGTCGGGAGAACCGCCGAGGGTTCTGCCGACGTCTAAGTCTGTGCAGCATAGTTACCCCAAGTATATGTGCTGTTCTTTGTGGCTGTCGAGGCCTGAACATTTGGGTATTGAGTATGAAGCTGTGTTTCTTCCTCATTACGAGCACTAGGACTTGCCTGTTGTCTAGCCGAACCACTTAACCAAGCGTGAGTTGCCTTTCACAGAAGGTGACGAGTGAGGTATTCGTATCCCGGAGGCGTAGGAGTCCCTCGGCTCAGTCGGCCTTGCCGCTCTAGGCCTCTCTTGCTCAGTTTTTAGAACCCTCGGCTGCTCTGCGATGAGCCGGAGCCGGAGGCAGCGGTGTTAGCGCGGACAGAGGCGGAGTCGGCTCGGAAAGAGGCTTCGTCGGCCCGGGAGCTGGCGGCTTCCTAGGCCGAGGAAGATGTGGCAGCAGCCGTTGGAGCTTGGCCAAGACATCTACTGGCGCGGTGCTGGTGCCCTCCCTTAGGTGGAGGTCCTTCCGCCCGGGTCACCGTCCGAGGCCGGGCCAGTGTCGGGGACCATAATTAGGGGTACCCTCAATGCTCCTAATTCTCAGCTGGTAACCCCCGTCAGCATAAAGCTGCAAAGGCTTGATGGGTGCGATTAAGTCAGGGACCAGTCCATTCGAGGGACTCGATCACGCCTCGCCCGAGCCCAGCCTCGGATAAGGGCAGCCGACCCCGGAGGATCTCCGCCTCGCCCGAGGCCCCCTCCAGCGGCGAACATATTTCCGGCTCGCCCGAGGCCCTGTCTTCGCCAAGAAGCAACCCTGACCAAATCGCCGCACTGACCGGCCAAATCGCAGGAGCATTTAATGCAAAGGTGGCCTGACACCTTTACCCTGACGCGCGCCCCTCAGCCGACAGAGCCGAAGTGACCGCCGTCACTTCGCCGCTCCACTAACCGGTCTGACAAAAAGACAGCGCCGCCTGCGCCGCTCCGACTGCGGTGCCACTTGGCAGAGTGAGGCTGACAGGCAGTCAGGCCCAGCCTCGCGCACCATAGGAAGCTCCGCTCCGCCCGACCTAGGGCTTGGACTCAGGCTAAGCCCCGGAAGATGGCGAACTCCGCTCCGCCCGACCCAGGGCTCGGACTCGGGCTAAGCCCCGGAAGACGGCGAACTTCGCTCCGACCGACCCAGGGCTCGGACTCGGGCTAAGCCCCAGAAGACGGCGAACTCCGCTCCACCCGACCCAGGGCTCGGACTAGGGCTAAGCCCCGGAAGACGGCAAACTCCGCTCCACCCGACCCAGGGCTCGGACTCGGGCTAAGCCCCAGAAGACGGCGAACTTCGCTCCGCCCGACCCAGGGCTCGGACTAGGGCTAAGCCCCGGAAGACGGCAAACTCCGCTCCACCCGACCCAGGGCTCGGACTCGGGCTAAGCCCCAGAAGACGGCGAACTCCGCTCCGCCCGACCCAGGGCTCGGACTTGAGCTCAGCCCCAGAAGACGACGAACTCCGCTTCGCCCGACCCCAGGACTCAAATTCCGCCCTGGCCTCAGCCAATGGCCTCCGCCTCGCCCGACCTAGGGGCTCGGACTCGACCTCGGCCACGGAAGACGGACTCGACCTCGACCTCGGAGGAGCCTCCACATTGCCCCAACCTAGGGCGCAGGCTAGCCACGTCAACAGGAGGCGACATCATTACCCTACTCCGAGCTGACTCAGGCTACGGGGAACAAGACCGGCGTCCCATCTGGCTCGCTCCGCCAGATAGGCAATGATGGCGCCCCGCACGCTCCCTGACGATGGCGGCTCTCGGCCCCCTTACGGAAGCAAGAGGACGTCAGCAAGGACTCAACGGCCCCGACAGCTGTCTCTCCGCCAGGCTCCAGCGCTCCTCCGATGGCCACGACATCACACAAACCGGGCGCCAAAATCTCTCCGGCCGCCACGATGGCGTGTACTTAGGGCGCTAGCTCTCCTCCGCTAGACACGTAGCACTCTGCTACACCCCCCCATTGTACACCTGGATCCACTCCTTACGCCTATAAAAGGAAGGACCAGGGCCCTCTTAGAGAGGGTTGGCCGCGTGGGGACGAGGACGAGACAGGCGCTCGCGTGAGGCCGCTCGCTCCCTCCCCCGTGTGGACGCTTGTAACCCCCTACTGCAAGCGCACTCGACCTGGGCGCGGGACGAACACGAAGGCCGCGGGATTTCCACCTCTCTCTCGCCCATCTCCGGCCACCTCACTTTCCCCCCTTCGCGTTTCGCCTCGCGTCGACCCATCTGGGCTGGGGCATGCGGCGACACTTCACTCGTCGGCTCAGGGACCCCCCGGTCTCGAAACGCCGACAGTTGGCGCGCCAGGTAGGGGCCTGCTGCGTGTTGACGAACAGCTTCCCGTCAAGCTCTAGATGGGTAGTCTCTAGCAACCTCTCCGGCCCGGGACAGCGCTCCATTTCGGGAGCCTTGAGTTCATGTCCCTCGACGGCAGCTACGACATGATACTCTTTCCACCGCCGGGCGACAGCGACAATGGCGGCCGACAGTCCGCCCGCCGGCGGCGGGATCGACGACGTCTTCCCCGCGTGGTGGAAGAACAACCTTCGAGCTCGCCCCGTCCTCTTCCCCGCTGACGGAGGAGGAGGCGGGGCAACCAAGGCCAAGCAAGAGGCGGTGCCTCGTCGGCCATCTAGCGAGTCGACAACGCCAGCACTCCAACGAGGGGCGCGCCGGGCATCGACCTCGCGCTTGAGACGAAGACGAGCGCTGTCTCCCCGCGACACACCAATCCCGAGCAAACGGACGACGCCAGCACGCTCGCGAAAAGCTTGCTGGGTGTCACCCTCGTACCTGAGACGATGGTGCAGTCAGTCCCCGACATGACTTCATCAACGCCCGTCGACCAAGAGGTACCGACCGATTCCCATCCCACGCCTTTCGGATTCAGCCTCGACCCGCCTAGCGGCTCCGCTTTGGTGGACACTCTCACAGAGGCGAATCCGAACCCTCTGGGGTTTCGTATGCGGTCACCTTGGGACCGGCTGACGGACGTCTCGACCTACGGGCCCTCTGGGTCCGAGGAAGACGACGAGCCCAGCTTCTGTCGGGATTTCTCCGGACTTGGCAACCCCAGTGCCATGCGGGACTTCATGACCGCATGCGACTACTGCCTTTCCGACTGTTCCGACGGTAGCCGTAGCCTCGGCGACGAGGACTGCGGCCCGAGCCGCGAATGTTTCCACGTCGATCTAGGGGGTCCCTCCGAAGGCAACCGTCTCGGCATGCCGGAGGACGGTGATCTCCCTAGGCCGGTGCCTCGCGCTGACATCCCGCGGGAGCTAGCTGTGGTCCCCGTTCCGGCGGGGGGTCACGACCCACAACTCGAGCAAATCCGCGGGGTGCAGGCCAGGCTCGACGAGGGAGCAGGAGCGCTTGAGCCAATCCGCTGGGACGTTGGGCAGGCATGGGCGGGCCAACCTCCGGCCGGAGAAATGCGTCATCTACCCCAGGGCTTCCAGCACCGCATCGCCGACGATGTCAGGGTCAGGCCGCCACCCGCATCCAGTGGGGTCGGCCAGAACCTGGCTGCAGCAGCAATGCTCCTCCGCGTGATGCCGGAGCCATCAACCACTGAGGGGCGGCGAATCTAGGGAGAGCTCAAGGATCTCCTGGAAGGCACCGCGGTCCGGTGGGCCGAGAGCTCCGCCTCCCAAAGGCAGGGGTACCCCTCGGAACATCATGTCGCGACTTCCCGATTCATGCGGGAAGCCTCATCTACACCGGGCGCACGCGCAATACAGCGCCTGCGGCCCCGGGTCGCCTCGGCAACGAGCACCATCACCGCGACCGTCGGGCCCACCTCGACGAGAGGGTGCGCCGAGGCTACCACCCCAGGCGTGGGGGACGCTACGACAGCGGGGAAGATCGGAGTCCCTCGCCCGAACCACCCGGTCCGCAGGCCTTCTGCCGGGCCATACGACGGGCGCCGTTCCCGACCCGGTTCTGACCCCCGACTACTATCACAAAGTACTCGGGGGAGACGAGACCGGAACTGTGGCTCGCTGACTACCGTCTGGCCTGCCAACTGGGTGGAACGGACGATGACAACCTCATCATCCGCAACCTCCCCCTGTTCCTCTTCGACACCGCTCGCGCCTGGTTGGAGCACCTGCCTCCGGGGCAGATCTCCAACTGGGACGACCTAGTCCAAGCTTTCGCCGGCAATTTCTAGGGCACGTACGTGCGCCCCGGGAATTCCTGGGACCTCCGAAGCTGCCGACAGCAGCCGGGAGAGTCTCTCCGGGACTACATCCGGTGATTTTCAAAGCAGCGCACCGAGCTGCCCAACATCACTGACTCAGATGTCATCGGCGCGTTCCTCGCCGGCACCACCTGCCGCGACCTAGTGAGCAAGCTGGGTCGCAAGACCCCCACCAGGGCGAGCGAGCTGATGGACATCGCCACCAAGTTCGCCTCTGGCCAGGAGGCGGTCGAGGCTATCTTTCGGAAGGACAAGCAGCCCCAGGGCCGCCCATCGGAAGATGCCCCCGAGGCGTCAACTCAGCGCGGCGCCAGGAAGAAGGGCAAGAAGAAGTCGCAAGCGAAACGCGATGCCGCCGATGCGGACCTTGTCGCCGCCGCCGAGTACAAGAACCCTCGGAAACCCCTCGGAGGTCCCAACCTCTTCGACAAGATGCTCAAGGAGCCGTGCCCCTATTACCAAGGGCCCGTCAAGCACACCCTTGAGGAGTGCGTCATGCTTCGGTGCCACTTCCACAGGGCCGGGCCACCCGCGGAGGGTGGCAGGGCCCGCGACGACGACAAGAAGGAAGATCACCAGGCAGGAGAGTTCCCCGAGGTCCGTGACTGCTTCATGATCTACGGCGAGCAAGCGGCGAACGCCTCGGCTCGGCACCGCAAGTAAGAGCGCCGGGAGGTCTGTACGGTGAAGGTGGCGGCGCCAGTCTACCTGGACTGGTCCGACAAGCCCATCACCTTCGACCAAGCCGACCAACCCGACCATGTGCCGAGCCCGGGGAAATACCCGCTCGTCGTCGACCCCATCATCGGCGACATCAGGCTCACCAAGGTCCTCATGGACGGAGGCAGCAGCCTCAACATCATCTACGCCGAGACCCTCGGGCTTCTACGTATCGATCTGTCCTCGGTCCGGGCGGGCGCTGCGCCTTTCCATGGGATCATCCCCGGGAAGCGTGTCCAGCCCCTCGGACAACTCGATCTTCCCGTCTGTTTCGGAACACCCTCCAACTTCCGAAGGGAGACCCTGACGTTCGAGGTGGTCGGGTTCCGAGGAACCTACCACGCAGTATTGGGGAGGCCATGCTACACGAAGTTCATGGCCGTCCCCAACTACACCTACCTCAAGCTCAAGATGCCGGGCCCCAACGGGGTCATCACCGTCGGCCCCACGTACAAACACGCGTTCGAATGCGACGTGGAGTGCGTGGAGTACGCCGAGGCCCTCGCCGAGTCTGAGGCCCTCATCGCCGACCTGGAGAGCCTCTCTAAGGAGGTGCCAGACGTGAAGCGTCATGCCGGCAACTTCGAGCCAGCGGAGACGGTTAAGTCCGTCCCCCTCGACCCCAGCAGCGACGCCTCCAAGCAAGTCCGGATCGGCTCCGGGCTCGATCCCAAATAGGAAGCAGTGCTCGTCGACTTCCTCCGCGCGAACGCCGACGTCTTCGCGTGGAGTCCCTCGGACATGCCCGGCGTACCGAGGGATGTCGCCGAGCACTCGTTGGACATCCGAGCCGGAGCCCGACCCGTCAAGCAGCCTCTGCGCCGATTCAACGAGGAGAGGCGCAAGGCCATAGGCGAGGAGATCCATAAGCTAATGGCGGCAGGGTTCATCAAAGAGGTATTTCATCCCGAATGGCTTGCCAACCCTGTGCTTGTGAGAAAGAAAGGGGGGAAATGGCGGATGTGTGTAGACTACACTGGTCTGAACAAAGCATGTCCGAAGGTTCCCTACCCTCTGCCTCGCATCGATCAAATCATGGATTCCACTGCTAGGTGCGAAACCCTATCTTTCCTCGATGCCTACTCAGGGTATCACCAAATCAGGATGAAAGAGTCCGACCAGCTCGCGACCTCTTTCATCACACCCTTCGGCATGTTCTGCTATGTCACCATGCTGTTCGGCTTGAGATATGCGGGCGCGACGTACCAGCGATGCATGAACCATGTGTTCGGCGAACACATTGGCCGCACGGTCGAGGCCTACGTTGATGACATCGTAGTCAAGACGAGGAAAGCCTCCAACCTCCTTTCCGACCTTGAAGTGACATTCCGATGTCTCAAGGCGAAAGGCGTCAAGCTCAATCCCGAAAAGTGTGTCTTCGGGGTGCCCCGAGGCATGCTCTTGGGGTTCATCGTCTCTAAGCGGGGCATCGAAGCCAACCCGGAGAAGATCGCAACCATCACCAGCATGGGGCCCATCAAGGACTTGAAAGGCGTACAGAGGGTCATGGGATGTCTCGCGGCTCTGAGCCGCTTCATCTCACGCCTCGGCGAAAGAGGTCTACCCCTGTACCGCCTCTTAAGGAAGGTCGAGTGCTTCACTTGGACCCCTGAGGCCAAGGAAGCCCTCGGGAACCTGAAGGCGCTCCTCACGAAGGCGCCTATCTTGGTGCCCCCAGCTGCTGGAGAAGCCCTCTTGGTCTACGTCGCCGCGACCACTCAGGTGGTTAGCGCCGCGATTGTGGTCGAGAGGCAAGAAGAGGGGCATGCATTGCCCGTCCAGAGGCCAGTCTACTTCATCAGTGAGGTACTGTCCGAAACCAAGATCAGCTACCCACAAGTTCAGAAGCTGCTGTACGCGGTAATCCTGACACGGCAGAAGTTGCGACACTACTTCGAGTCTCATCCGGTAACTGTGGTGTCATCCTTCCCCCTGGGGGAGATCATCCATTGCCGGGAGGCCTCGGGTAGGATTTCAAAGTAGGCGGTGGAAATCATGGGCGAAACAATCTCGTTCGCCCCACGGAAGGCCATCAAATCCTAGGTCTTGGCGGACTTCGTGGCTGAATGGGTCGACACCCAGCTACCAATAGCTCCGATCCAACCGGAGCTCTGGACCATGTCCTTCGACGGGTCGCTGATGAAGACAGGAGCCGGCGCAGGCTTACTCTTCATCTCGCCCCTCGGGAAGCACCTACGCTACGTGCTACGCCTCCACTTCCCGGCGTCCAACAATGTAGCTGAGTACGAGGCTCTGGTCAACGGGTTGTGGATTGCCATCGAGCTAGGGGTCCGACGCCTCGACGTTCACGGTGACTCGCAGCTCGTCATCGACCAAGTCATGAAGAACTCCCACTGCCACGACCCGAAGATGGAGGCCTACTGCGATGAGGTTCGGCGCCTGGAAGACAAGTTCTACAGGCTCGAGCTCAACCACATCGCTTGGCGCTACAATGAGACTGCGGACGAGCTGGCTAAAATAGCCTCGGGGCGAACAACGGTTCCCCCGGACGTCATCTCCCGAGATCTGCATCAACCCTCCGTTAAGATCGACGACACGCCCGAGCCTGAGGCACCCTCGGCCCAGCCCGAGGTACCCTCGGCACAGACCGAGGCACCCTTGGCTCGGCCCGAGGCACCCTCGGTTCGGTCCGAGGTACCCTCGGCCCCTGAGGGCGAGACGCTGCACGTCGAGGGGGAGCAAAGCGGGGTCACGCCTGATCAAAACTGGCAGACCCCGTACCTGCAATATCTCCACCGAGGAGAGCTACCACTCGACCGAGCCGAAGCTCGGCGGTTGGCGCGGCGCGCCAAGTCGTTCGTCTTGCTGGGAGAAGGGAAGGAGCTCTACCACCGCAGCCCTTCAGGCATCCTCCAGCGATGCATCTCCACCACCGAAGGTCAGGAACTCCTCCGAGAAATACACTCGGGGGCTTGCGGCCACCACGCAGCACCTCAAGCCCTTGTCGGAAATGCTTTCCGACAAGGTTTCTACTGGCCAAAGGTGGTGGCCGACGCCACTAGAATTGTCCACGCCTGCGAAGGGTGTCAGTTCTATGCAAGGCAGACCCACTTGCCCGCTCAGGCTCTACAGACGATACCCATCACATGGCCTTTTGCTGTGTGGGGTCTGGACCTCGTCGGCCCCTTGCAGAAGGCACCCGGGGGCTACACGCACCTGTTGGTCGCCATCGACAAATTTTCCAAGTGGATCGAGGTCCGACCCCTAAACGGCATCAGGTCCGAGCAGGCGGTGGCGTTCTTCACCAACATCATCCATCGTTTCGGGGTCCTGAACTCCATCATCACCGACAGCGGCACCCAGTTCACCGGTAGAAAGTTCCTGGACTTCTGCGAGGATCACCACATCCGGGTGGACTGGGCCGCCGTGGCTCATCCCATGACGAATGGGCAAGTAGAGCGTGCCAACGGCATGATTCTACAAGGACTCAAGCCTCGGATTTACAACGACCTCAACAAGTTCGGCAAGCGATGGATGAAGGAACTCCCCTCGGTGGTCTGGAGCCTGAGGACGACACCGAGCCGAGCCACGGGCTTCACGCCGTTCTTTCAAGTGTATGGGGCCGAGGCCATCTTGCCCACAGACCTAGAATACGGTTCCCCGAGGACGAGGGCCTATGCCGACCAAAGCAACCAAGCTAGTCGAGAAGACTCGCTGGACCAACTGGAAGAGGCTCAGGACAAGGCCTTACTACACTCGGCACGGTACCAGCAGTCCATGCGACGCTACCACGCCCAAGGGGTCCGGTCCCGAGACCTCTAGGTGGGCGACCTGGTGCTTCGGCTGCGACAAGACGCCCGAGGTCGAAACAAGCTCACACCCCCCTGGGAGGGGCCATTCGTCATCGCCAAAGTTCTGAAGCCCGGAACGTACAAGCTGGCCAACAGTCAAGGCGAGGTCTACAGCAACGCTTAGAACATCCAACAGCTACGTTGCTTCTACCCTTAAGATGTTTTCAAGTTGTTCATATACCTCGCTCCCACGCAAAATTTAGTCATCAAGGAAGGGTCAGCCTTGCCTCGGCAAAGCCCGACCCTCCCTCGGGGGCTAAAAGGGGGGAACCCCCTCTGCGTCGAAATTTTCCTCGAAAAAAGATCTTTCCTGCCAGAATGTCTTTCGTGCTTTTCGACTACTTCGAAAGTGGATCCTGAAAACGACGGAGTACACGAAAGTAGCCAAGGCTGACCGAGCCGAGGGACTCCTACGCCTCCGGGATACGGATACCTCACTCATCACCTTCTGCCATAAGTAACTCACGTTCGGATAAGTGATTCCACGGACCGAACAAGTCTTCACGTTCGGAAGCTCTTCTGCCGGAGCGATTCTTCGAGCCTTCTCGACTGCGTCAGTGACAGAACCCCATGGACGGGTAAGAGTGCGCGTAAGCGGCAAGGCCGACCGAGCCGAGGGAATCCTACGCCTCCGGGATACGGATACCTCACTCATCACCTTCCATGAGAAGCAACTCTCGCTCACACAGACAGTTCTATTACCGACAAAAAAGTCCAGATACTCGAAACAAGAGGAAAGGAGACACAGCTTTACAATACGGCGAGGGTGTGTTTCGGCCTCGGCGGCCGCAGAAAACACACGCTACAAGATAATCCGATCCTGCAGGCTCGGATCTTGACGGCTGAAAGGTGCCAACCCCCACGGAGTTGCGTTCCTCCAACGACGAAGCGGAAAGACGGTGGATATCCCCCATCCGGGGGCTTGGAAGGTGGAAAGACACGATGCATAAGGGAGCGCGAAGACACGGTCGCCTTCCAAGAGGGTCACCCTCCTTTTAAAGGCGACTCTCCCTACTTGCGTCCCCAGCCGTCGTGGGCTGAGTCTTCTCCAACACACTCCAAGTTCCTCCCCTACGACGTGGGGGCTGGGTCCCACACGTCATGCAAGCCGGCCCAGAGCAGAAGAAGCCAAACCGCCGTGCGCGGTGCGTGCAACCGCCCAGCGGTGACAAGCGGCTCTCCACTTTTGCCCAGACCAGCGGGCGAAAGGGCGGGCAGCCATGCAGGAGGCATGCGACCGCGCCAAGTGGGCGCGCTTCTCCGACTCCCAACACGCCCGGCATGGAGGCCCAGACCCACGCGTCATGCAACCGGTGCGCCGAATGCTTCGTGCATGCAACTGCACCGCCACTTGCGCCACCACCGTGCCTCCTTGACTGCGGAACCAATACCGCGACTCGAGGCGACCCAGCGCACAACCCAGCAGCGCCAGCCTGGCACGACGGTCAATACGGCCAAAAATGGGTCGGCAGTAATGGTGGTGGCAGGCGGGCAGGAGCAGCGGTCACGTCGTCAGCCAAGCTTACGTCCCATCCGGGGGCAGCGAGAGAACCCTCTCCCACGTCGTGAAGACAACGCGCTCGTGTTCCGTTCCTCGAACGGCTCGCGCACGCGCAACGGCTGCCCCGCGAACCACTCGCCTCATCGCATTAACTCCGCGGTGGGACAGGCGGCGCCTCTGGCAGGAGAAGCGAGCGACGCTTCGCCTTCGCCATAATGACCGCGTCAAAAAAGGTACGCCGCGTCGTTCGATTTCGTATCCTTTCCCTTTTTTCCTCTTTCTCCCTCTTGCAACAGGGACTGGGAAAGGGGGATACCCTGAAAAGGATCCTTCCCCGTGAAGGAACCAGGCTCCGAGCCTCCCTACTGATCAGTGGTTTGAAGGCTGGCCCCTCAGAAGGGTTCAACAGCCGCCTCAGAGCACGTGGGCTCCACACCCACTACTGGTCAGAGGTTCGAAGGCCGGCCCCTCGGAAGGGTTCAACAGCCGCCTCAGGCTACTCGGGCTCCGCGCCCACTACTAATCAGGGGTTCGAAGGCTAGCCCCCGAAGGGTTCACAGCCGCCTTAGACACAGAGCGAGGGATGACCATGGGTACGTTCGATACATAACCAAGGCTTGAGCTGCGCTCCCGAGGTACCCTAGGACATTTCCGAGACCAGCGGGAACGATCTTGTAACGGAATCCCATCAGAGGGAGGCATCGAGCCCTCGGACCCCGTCGCCAGGGGACCGGGTCCGGCAGATCACTCGCAGGTACTTTTGGGCGCGCCTCTTGGCCTCTAGCCGACCCCTAACGAATGGGGCACGGACGTCCGCTCGGATCACCCGCCTGCAGCTCACCGGAGACACCATGTTCGGCGCCCACCGAGGGCAACATGGCGCTCTCCCCCCTCCTCCTTGCGAAAAGGCGACGCAGGGGCGTATGTAAAAAAGTCGAGTCTGTCCCTGATCGCCCTCTCGCCCTGTGCAGAGGCTCGGGGGCTGCTCTCGCAAACCCGGCTCCGGCCAAACCGTTGACAGCGTCAACATACCAGCCCGAGAACTTAGGACCCGACCGTACAGCCAGGCTACGGCCAGCTCGCATGAGGGGACGACCAGACCAGCCGAAGCATTGCGCGAGGCGTTAAGACCTCGGAGGAGTCAAACCACTCCTCCGAGGCCTCAGGGGCTACACCCGGCGGGTGCGCTCGCGCGCACCCACTGGAACAAAACGCAACCGAGAAAGGCTGGTCCCCTTGCAAAAAAGTGCGACGAAAGCCTCCAAGCGAGTGCTAACACTCCCTTCGAGGATCGGGGGCTACTGTCGGGGACCATAATTAGGGGTACCCTCAATGCTCCTAATTCTCAGCTGGTAACCCCCGTCAGCATAAAGCTGCAAAGGCCTGATGGGTGCGATTAAGTCAGGGACCAGTCCATTCGAGGGACTCAATCACGCCTTGCCCGAGCCCAGCCTCGGACAAGGGCAGCCGACCCCGGAGGATCTCTGCCTCGCCCGAGGCCCCCCTCCAGCGGCGAACATATTTCCGGCTCGCCCGAGGCCCTGTCTTCGCCAAGAAGCAACCCTGACCAAATCGCCACACTGACCGGCCAAATCGCAGGAGAATTTAATGCAAAGGTGGCCTGACACCTTTACCCTGATGCGCGCCCCTCAGCCGACAGAGCCGAAGTGATCGCCGTCACTTCACCACTCCACTGACCGGTCTGACAGAAAGACAGCGCCGCCTGCGCCGCTCCGACTGCGGTGCCACTTGGCAGAGTGAGGCTGACAGGCAGTCAGGCCCAGCTGCACGCACCATAGGAAGCTCCGCTCCGCCCGACCTAGGGCTCGGACTCGGGCTAAGCCCCAGAAGACGGCGAACTCCGCTCCGCCCGACCCAGGGCTCGGACTCGGGCTAAGCCCCGGAAGACAGCGAACTCCGCTCCGCCCGACCGAAGGCTCGGACTCGTTCTAAGCCCCGGAAGACGGCGAACTCCGCTCTGCCCGACCCAGGGCTCGGACTCGGGCTAAGCCCCAGAAGACGGCGAACTCCGCTCCGCCTGACCCAGGGCTCGGACTCAGGCTAAGCCCCGGAAGACGGCGAACTCCGCTCCACCCGACCCAGGGCTCGGACTCGGGCTAAGCCCCAGAAGACGGCGAACTCCGCTCCACCCGACCCAGGGCTCGGACTTGAGCTCAGCCCCAGAAGACGAAGAACTCCGCTTCGCCCGACCCCAGGACTCAAATTCCGCCCTGGCCTCAGCCAACGGCCTCCGCCTCGCCTGACCTAGGGGCTTGGACTCGACCTCGGCCATGGAAGACGGACTCGACCTCGACCTCGGAGGAGCCTCCACATCGCCCCAACCTAGGGCGCAGGCCGGCCATGTCAACAGGAGGCGCCATCATTACCCTACTCCGAGCTGACTCAGGCTACGGGGAACAAGACCGGCGTCCCATCTGGCTCGCTCCGCCAGATAGGCAATGATGGCGCCCCGCACGCTCCCTGACGATGGCGGCTCTCGGCCCCCTTACGGAAGCAAGAGGACGTTAGCAAGGACTCAACGGCCCCGATAGCTGTCTCTCCGCCAGGCTCCAGCGCTCCTCCGACGGCCACGACATCACACAAACCGGGCGCCAAAATCTCTCCGGCCGCCACGATGGCGTGTACTTAGGGCGCTAGCTCTCCTCCGCTAGACACGTAGCACTCTGCTACACCCCCCCATTGTACACCTGGATCCACTCCTTACGCCTATAAAAGGAAGGACCAGGGCCCTCTTAGAGAGGGTTGGCCGCGCGGGGACGAGGACGAGACAGGCGCTCGCGTGAGGCCGCTCGCTCCCTCCCCCGTGTGGACACTTGTAACCCCCTACTGCAAGCGCACCCGACCTGGGCGCGGGACGAACACGAAGGCCGCTGGATTTCCACCTCTCTCTCGCCCATCTCCGGCCACCTCACTTTCCCCCCTTCGCGTTCTGCCTCGCGTCGACCCATCTGGGCTGGGGCACGCGGCGACACTTCACTCGTCGGCTCAGGGACCCCCCGGTCTTGAAACGCCGACAGCCAGGTTCCGCCGAGGGTGGAAACAACGCCGAGGGTGCTGCTGCTCCCCCTGCCGATGCTTGAACCTGCAGGAACAGTTTGTCTGTAGCATGCGCATGTTTTTTCACGGCCGCCGAGGCCTAAACACTTTATCGTCGTGTTTAAAAAGCTGCGTCTTCTTTCCTCTTGTTTCGAGCATCACGACTTGTCTGTCAGTAGCAGAATCGTTTATCCAAGCGAGAGTTACTTTTCGCGAAAGGTGATGAGTGAGGTATCCGTATCCCAGAGGCGTAGGAGTTCCTCGGCTCGGTCGGCCTTGCCGCTTACGTGCACTCTCATTTGGTCGTAGGATTTCGTTATTGGTACAGTCGAGAAGGCACGAAAGTTGTTTTCTACCCGAGTGTTTGGACTTGTCCGGTAGCAGGATCGCTTATCCGAGCGTGAGTTACTTCTCGCGGAAGGTGATGAGTGAGGTATCCGTATCCCAGAGGCGTAGGAGTCCCTCGACTCGGTCGGCCTTGCCGCTTACATGTACTCTCGTCATTTTCAGGATCCCGCTATCGATACGGAAGCCGAAAGCACGAAGGTCGTTTTGGTAGAAAATTTTTCCGAGGAAAATTTTGACGCAGAGGGGGTTCCCCCCTTCTAGCCCCCGAGGGAGGGTCGGGCTTTGCTGAGGCAAGGTTGACCCTTCCTTGACGGTTAGACTTTGTGTATGCAAACGAGGTACATGAACGACTTAAAACATCTTAAGGGTAGAAGCGACGTAGCTGTTGGATGTTCCAAGCGTTGCTGTAGACCTCGCCTTGGTCGTTGGCCAGCTTGTATGTTCTGGGCTTCAAGATCTTGGTGACGATGAAGGGCCCTTCCCAGGGAGGAGTGAGCTTGTGGCGCCCTCGGGCATCCTGTCGCAGACGAAGCACCAAGTCTCCCACTTGGAAGCCTCGGGGCCGAACGCTTTGGGCGTGGTAGCGTCGCAGCGACTGCTGGTACCGTGCCGAATGTAGTAAGGCGACGTCCCGAGCCTCTTCGAGCTGGTCCAGTGAGTCCTCTCGGCTGGTCTGGTTGCTTCGGTCGTCGTATGCCCTGGTCCTCGGGGAGCCGTATTCTAAGTCCGTGGGGAGGACGGCCTCGGCCCCATAGACTAGAAAAAACGGCGAGAAACCCATGGCGCGGCTCGGCGTCGTCCTTAGACTCCAGACTACCAAGGGTAGCTCTTTCATCCACCGCTTGCCGAACTTGTTGAGGTCGTTGTAGATCCTTGGTTTGAGTCCCTGCAAAATCATACCGTTGGCACGCTCCACCTGCCCATTCGTCATGGGGTGAGCTACGGCGGCCCAGTCTACATGGATGTGGTGGTCATCACAGAAGTCCAGGAACTTTTTTCCGGTGAACTGTGTGCCATTGTCGGTGATGATAGAGTTTGGGACCCCGAATCGATGGATGATGTTGGTGAAGAACGCCACCGCCTGCTCGGACCTGATGCTGGTCAAGGGTCAGACCTCGATCCACTTGGAGAATTTGTCGATGGCGACCAGCAGGTGCGAGAAGCCCCCGGGTGCCTTCTACAAGGGTCCGACGAGGTCTAGACCCCACACAACAAACGACCAGGTGATGGGTATCATCTGTAGGGCCTGAGCGGGCAGGCGTGTCTGCTTCGTGTAGAATTTACACCCTCGGCAGGAGCGAACAATCCTAGTGGCGTCGGCCACCGCAGTTGGCCAATACAAACCTTGTCGGAAGGCATTCCCCACGAGGGCTCGAGGTGCTGCATGGTGGCCGCAAGCCCCCGAGTGTATTTCTTGCAACAACTCTTGTCCTTGGGCGATAGATATGCATCGTTGGAGGATGCCCGAGGGGCTGCGGTGATAGAGCTCTTTTTCATCACCCAGCAAGACGAATGACTTGGCACGCCGAGCCAGTCGCCGAGCTTTGGTCTTGTCGAGGGGAAGCTCTCCTCGGAGGAGATATTCTAGGTACGGGGTCTGCCAGTTCGGATCTGGTGTGACCCCATTCTGTTCCCCCTCAATGGGCAAGGCCTCCCCCTTGATGGCCGAGGGTACCTCGGGCTCGGTCGAGGCCTCCTCGGGCTCGGGCGAGGGTACCTCAGGCTGGGCCGAGGCTTCCTCGGGCTCGGGCGTGTCGTCGATCTTGATGGATGGTTGATGTAAGTCTCTAGAGAAGACGTCTGGGGGAACCGTCGTCCGCCCCGAGGCTATCTTCGCCAGCTCATTCGCAGTCTCGTTGTACTGTCGGGCGATGTGGTTGAGCTCCAGTCCGTAGAACTTGTCTTCCAGGCGCCGGACTTCGTCGCAGTAGGCTTCCATCCTCCGGTCGTGGCAGTGGGAGTTCTTCATGACTTGGTCGATGACAAGCTGTGAGTCGCCACGAGCATCGAGGTGCTGGACCCCTAGCTCGATGGCGATGTGCAGCCCGTTAACCAGAGCCTCATACTCGGCCATGTTGTTTGATGCCGGAAAATAGAGGCGTATGACGTAGCGGAGATGCTTTCCAAGGGGTGAAATGAAGAGCGAGCCATCACCTGCCCCTGTTTTCATGAGTGACCCATCAAAATACATGGTCCAAAGCTCGGGTTGGATTGGAGTTGTTGGCAACTGGGTGTCAGTCCACTCAGCCAGGAAGTCTGCCAAGACCTGGGATTTTATGGCCTTCTGAGGAGCGAATGATAGTGTCTCGCCCATGAGTTCCACCACCCACTTTGCTATCCTACCCGAGGCCTCATGGCACTGGATGATCTCCCCCAGGGGGAAGGATGACACCACTGTTACCGGATGAGACTCGAAGTAGTGTCGCAACTTTCGCCGTGTCAGAATCACTGCGTAGAGCAGCTTCTGGATCTGTGGGTAGCGGACTTTGGTTTCGGAAAGCACCTCGCTGATGAAGTAGACTGGCCTCTGGACGGGCAGTGCATGCCCTTCTCATCTCTCGACTACGATCGCGGCACTGACCACCTGAGTGGTCGTGGCTACGTAGATCAAGAGGGCTTCTCCTGCAGCGGGGGGCACCAGGATGGGTGTATTTGTAAGGAGCGCCTTAAGGTTTCCGAGGGCTTCCTCGGCCTCGGGGGTCCAAATGAAACGCTTGGCCTTCCTTAAGAGGCGGTACAGAGGCAAGCCTTCCTCGCCAAGGTGTGAGATGAAGCGGCTCAGAGCCGCAAGGCATCCCATGACCCTCTGTACTCCATTCAAATCTTTAATCGGTCCCATGTTGGTGATGGCCGCGATTTTCTCTGGATTGGCCTCGATGCCCTGCTCGGAGACGATGAATCCCAGGAGCATGCCTCGGGGGACTCCGAAGACACACTTCTCAGGATTGAGTTTCACGCCTTTCGCTCTCAGACACTTGAATGTCGTTTCAAGGTCAGAGAGGAGGTCGGAGGCTTTCTTCGTCTTGACAACGATGTCATCGATGTAGGCCTCGATCGTTCTGCCGATGTTTTCTCTGAACACATGGTTCATGCACCTCTGGTAGGTGGCGCCTGCATTCCTCAAACCAAATGGCATTGTAGTGTAACAGTACATGCCAAAAGGTGTGATAAAAGAAGTCGCGAGCTGGTCGGACTCCTTCATCTTGATTTGGTGATAGCCTGAGTAGGCATCAAGGAATGACAGGGTTTCGCACCCAGCAGTGGAGTCCACAATTTGATCGATGCGAGGTAGAGGGTAGGGAACTTTTGGACATGCTTTGTTTAGACCAGTGTAGTCTACACACATCCTCCATTTCCCATCCTTCTTCCTTACAAGAACAGAGTTAGCTAACCATTCGGGATGGAATACCTCTTTGATAAACCCTGCCGCGAGTAGCTTTTGGATCTCCTCGCCTATGGCCCTGCGCTTTTCTTTGTCAAAACGATGCAGGGTTTGCTTCACGGGTCGGGCTCCAGCTCTGATATCCAGTGAGTGCTCGGCGACATCCCTCGGTATGCCGGGCATGTCCGAGGGACTCCACGCAAAGACTTTGGCGTTTGCGTGGAGAAAGTCGACGAGCACTGCTTCCTATTTGGGGTCGAGCTCGGAGCCGATACGGACCTTCCTGCTGGCGTCGTTGCTGGGGTCGAGAGTGACGGACTTGACCGCCTCAACTGGTTCGAAGTTGCCGGCGTGCCGCTTCGCGTCGGGCGCCTCCTTGGAGAGACGTTCCAGGTCGGCGACGAGGGCCTCGGACTCGGTGAGGGCTATGATCCCGTTCAGGCCCGGCATCTTGAGCTTGAGGTAGGTGTAGTTAGGGATGGCCATGAATTTGGCATGGCACGGCCTTCCCAACACCACATGGTAGGTTCCTTGGAACCCGACGACCTCGAAGGTGAGAGCTTCCTTTTGGAAGTTGGAGGGTGTCCCGAAGCAGACGGGTAAGTCGATCCGTTCGAGGGGCAGGATTCGCTTCCCGGGCGTGATCCCGTGGAAGGGTGCCGCACCGGCCCGGACCTCGGACCTATCAACCCCCAAGAGTTCCAGGGTCTCGGCGTAGATGATGTTAAGGCTGCTGCCTCTGTCCATGAGGACTTTGGAGAGCCTAACATTGCCGATGATCGGATCAACGACGAGCGGGTACCTTCCTGGGCTTGGCACGAAGTCGGGGTGGTCGCCTCGGTCGAAGGTGATAGGCTTGTCGGACTAGTCTAGGTAGACTGGCGCTGCCACCTTCACCGAGCAGACCTCCCGACGCTCCTGCTTGCGGTGTCGAGCCGAGGCGTTCGCCGCCTGCCCTCCATAGATCATGAAGCAGTTATGGACCTCCGGGAACTCCTCTTCCTTGCCGCCCTCCTTCTTGTTGTTGTCATGGCCCTTGCCACCTTCCGCTGGGGGCCCGGTCTTACGGAAGTAGCGCCGGAGCATGACACATTCTTTGAGGGTGTGCTTGATGGGCCCCTGGTGATAGGGGCATGGCTCCTTGAGCATCTTGTCGAACGCGCTGGCCCCTCGAGGAGGTTTCTGAAGGTTCCTGTGCTCGGTCGCAGCGACGAGATTCACGTCGGCGGCATCACGTTTCGCTTGCGACTTGTTCTTGGCCTTCTTCTTCGTGCCCCGCGGGGTAGACGCCTCCGGGGCGTCTTTCTTTGGCTCTCCCTGAGGCTGCTTGTCCTTTTGGAAGATGACTTCGACCGCCTCTTGACCCGAGGCAAACTTGGTGGCGACATCCATCAGTTCGTTCGCACGGGTGGGAGTCTTGCGCCCTAGTTTGCTCACCAGGTCTCGGCAAGTGGTGCCGGCGAGGAAAGCCCTGATGACATCTGAGTCGGTAACGTTGGGCAGCTCGGTGCGCTGCTTCGAAAACCACCGGATGTACTCTCGGAGGGACTCCCCTGGCTACTGGCGGCAGCTTTGGAGATCCCACGAGTTCCCAGGGTGCACGTATGTGCCTTGGAAGTTTCCCGCGAAAGCCTTGACCAGATCGTCCCAGTCGGAGATCTGCGCAGGAGGCAGATGCTCCAGCCAGGCTCAGGCGGCGTCGGAGAGGAAAAGGGGTAGATTACGGATGATGAGGTTGTCATCATCCGCCCCTCCCAACTGGCATGCCGGTCGGGAGTCCGCGAGCCACAGCTCCGGCATCGTCTCCCTCGAGTACTTGGTGATGGTAGTCGGGGCTCGGAAACGGGCATGGAACGGTGCTCGTCGTATGGCCCGGCTGAAGGCTCGTGGATCGGGTGGTTCGGGCGAAGGACTGCGATCCTCCTCACTGTTGCAGTGTCCCCCACACTTGGGATGGTAGCCTCGGTGCACCTTCTCGTCGAGGCGGGTTCGACGGTCGAGATGGTGGTGCTCGTTGCCGAGGCGATCCCGGGCGGCAGGCGCCTCATCCCGCGTGTGCTCGGGATGGACCGAGGCTTCCCGCATGCATCGGGAGGACACCGTGTGATGCTCCGAGGGGTCAGCTCGCCTCCAGGAGGCGGAGCTCTCGGCTCGTCGAACCGCAGCGCCTTCCAGGAGATCCTTGAGTTCGCCCTAGATACGCCGTCCCTCGGTGGTGGATGGCTCCGGCATGGCTCGAAGTAGCATCGCCGCTGCAGCTAGGTCCTGGCCGGACCCGCTGATGGCCGGGGGCAGCGCTGCCTTAGCATTGTCGACGATGCGGCGTCGGATGTCTTGGGCCCGATGACAGGCTTCTCCGGCGAGTGTTCGGCCTGCCCACTCCTGTTCGATGTTCTATCGGAGCTGCACAAGCCGGCCTGCTTCCCCATCGACCCGGGCCTGCATCTCGCGGATTTGCTCGAGCTGTATGTCCTGACCCCCCGTAGGGACTGGGACCACAGCTAGCTCCCGCAGGATGTCAACGCGAGATGCGGGCCCAGGGGGATCATCAACCTCCGGCATACCGGGGTGGTTGCCTTCGTTGTGATCTCCCTGATCGACATGGAAACATTCGCGTCTTGGGCCGTAACCTTCGTCGTCAAGGTCATGGCCATCGTCAGAACAACCGGAGAGGCAGTGGTCACATGCGATCATGAAGTCCCGCATGGCACCGGGGTCACTAAGGCTAGAGAAATCCCAACCGGAGTCGGGGTCGTCCTCTTCCTTGGAACCCACCGGTCCGAAGGTTGAGACAACTGTCAGTCGGTCCCAGGTTGACCACATGTGGTACCCCAGAAGGTTTGGATACGCCTTTATGAAGGCGCTCATCGTAGCGGGGTCGCTAGGTGGATCAAAGCTGAATCAGAAAGGTACGGGATGGAAAACAGACGGTACCTCTTGGTCGATGGACGGTGGTGAGGTCGCGTCGGGGGCGGAGCACACCGTCATCTTAGGTACGAGGGTAACGCCCAGCAGGTCCTTTGCGAGGGTGCTGGCTTCATCATTCCGCTTGGGGCTGACACATCGCGGGGAAGTGACACCCGCTGTCGTCTCAGATGTGAGGACAATGCCTGACATGTCCCCCGAGGGAGTGCCGATGGTGTCGACACGCTCTGGTACGACAGCCGACAAGGTGCCGCCTCCTGCGTGGCCATGGTTGCCTCGTCTCCGCCTCCTCCGGCGAGGAGGGTGGCGAGGACGACCGGAGCGCTCCTCTTCCGCCGCGGGGAGATGCTGTCGTCGAGCTCGCCGCCGCTGGGCGAGTCGGAGACCGTCGTTGTCGTCGCGCCGCGGGGGAGAAGTACCATGTCGTAGCTGCCGTCGAGGGACATGAACTCGAGACTCTTAAAGCGGAGCACCGTCCCGGGCTGAAGAGGTTGCTGAAGACTCCCCATCTGGAACTCAACAGGAAAGGTGTTCGTTAACACGCAGCAGCCCCCTACCTGGCGCGCCAACTGTCGGCGTTTCGGACCCAGGGGGTCCCTGGACCGACGAGTGAAATCGCTGCGTGCCCCTGCCCAGATGGGTTGGCGCGGGATGGAACACAAGATGTGGGGCAAGCCTTGTATTATCCTGCACCAGGGTGCCGCTCGTAGTAGGGGTTACAAGCGCGTCGCGTGAGGGAGAGTGAGGCAGAGAGTGGGAGCCCGTTCGTCCGCTCCTTCCCTCGCGCGAACCCCCCCTCAGGATGGCCCTGGACCTCCCTTTTATAGACGCAAGGAGAGGGTCCAGATGTACAACGGGGGGCATAGCTATGTGAGAGCACCTAGAGGGGGGGTGAATAGGTGATCCTGTAACACTTCGAAACTTAAGCCACAAAACTTGGTTAATTGTTAGCACAATAATTGCCAAGTGGCTATAGAGGAATCCTCAACAAAACACAATAACCAACGAAGATCAATCACAGAGATGGCACGATGGTTATCCCGTGGTTCAGCCAAGACCAACGCTTGCCTACTCCACGTTGTGGCGTCCCAACGGACGAGGGTTGCAATCAACCCCTCTCAAGCGGTCCAAAGACCCACTTGAATACCACGGTGTTTTGCTTGCTTTATCTCAATCCCGTTTGCGAGGAATCTCCACAACTTGGAGCCTCTCGCCCTTACACTTGAAATTCACAAAGAACACGAAGCAAGGGAGGGATTAGCAACGCACACAAGACACAAGAATCAGAGTGTCAACACGCACACAAGACACAACAAGAGCTCGCAACACAACTCAATGAGTTCACAACTCTACTAGAGCTCTATATGCTATCACAATGAAAAGAACACGCGAAATCGATGTCTTGGTGCTTAGAAATGATAAGGATATGCTTGGTATTCTCCTCCATGCGCCTAGGGGTCCCTTTTATAGCCCCAAGGCAGCTAGGAGCCGTTGAGAGCAATCAGGGAAGGCAATTCTTGCCTTCTGTCGTCTGGCGCACCGGACAGTCCGGTGCACACCGGACACTGTCCGGTGCTAGATTTCTTTCCTTAAATGGCGAAGCCGACCGTTGGCAGACCTGGAGCCGTTGGCGCACCGGACAGTCCGGTGCATCTTCTAGCCGTTGGCTCAGCCACGTGTCCCGCGCAGATTGCGCGGCCGACCGTTGGCCCGGCCGACCGTTGGCTCACCGGACAGTCCGGTGCACACCGGACAGTCTGGTGAATTATAGCCGTACGTCGCCGGTGAATTCCTGAGAGCGGCCAGTTCGCTCGAACCAGCCTGGCGCACCGGACACTGTCTGGTGCACCACCGGACACTGTCCGGTGCACCACCGGACAGTCCGGTGCTCCCAGACTCAGCAGATTCTTGGCTGCTCAAGCCAAGACATTTCCAATTGGATTTTTCCTGTTTCCAGCACTTAGACACAATATATTAGTCCATAAAACAATGTACTAAGTCTGAGAAACATACCTTTATCCTTGATTTGTACTTTGTCCACCTCTTTACACTTAGGCACTTGTGTTGGACACTAAATCACCAAAACACTTAGAAATTGCCCAAGTGCACATTTCCCTTTCAATCTCCCCCTTTTTGGTGATTTATGCCAACACAACATAAAGCAAGTAGAACAAGTACAAAAACAGTTCAAATTAGAACTCAAAATTGTTTTGATTCAATTTGACATATATGGATCACTCTATGCCACCACTTGGTTTGTTTTTGCAAATCAAACTCAAATTCCTATCTCTAAGTCAAAACCACTTGTAGAGACATAAAGAGAGGTTTTCCAAAGAAATTTGATCAAGGATTTCAAAAACTCCCCTTTTTTCCCATAATCAACACTTCTCCCCACAAGAGACCAACTTTTGACATAAGAGACAATAAAAGAGTTTTGACAAACCAAAAGCTCTAATCTACTATTTTCAAAATTTCTCAAGTGGTAGCTGATCCATTTATTGCTTTGGCCTTTATTTTCTCCCCCTTTGGCATCAAGCACCAAAACGGGATCAATCTTGGCCCTTTAACCCCATTGCCTCACCAAAATTTTCAAATAAGAACACAAAGACAATAGGAGTATAAAGATGAACTTGGAAAAGTTACTCTTTCTCATCGGAGTGCAGTGGAAGTCTTGCATGGTCCAAGTCCACCTTTTCCCTTTCAATTCTTCTTGGAGACTAAAACAACCAAACTCAAGTACATGGTTAGTCTCAAAGGATCAAGTTGTAGCACAGCTCCCCCTAAATACGTGCATCACTTGCAAAAAGGACTTGTGAGGTCCAGGGAGTGTTTGTACAACTTGAGCACCACAATAAGCAACAGAATGCAGAATGAATATGATTAAAGGCATAAACACATATATGCTACAATTCAATCCAAGTTCCGCGAATCTAAGATATTGAGCTCACTACGCAGCCTACAAAAGGTCTTCTCATCTAGAGGCTTGGTAAAGGTATCGGCTAGCTGGTTCTCGGTGCTAGCATGAAACACTTAGATATCTCCCTTTTGCTGGTGGTCTCTCAAAAAGTGATGCCGGATGTCAATGTGCTTTGTGCGGCTGTGCTCAACAGGATTTTCCGCTATTCGGATAGCACTCTCATTGTCACATAGGAGTGGGACTTTGCTCAGATTGTAGCCAAAGTCCCTGAGGGTTTGCCTCATCCAAAGTAGTTGCGCACAACACTGTCCTGCAGCAACGTACTCGGCCTCAGCGGTGGATAGGGCAACGGAGGTTTGTTTCTTAGAGTTCCATGACACCAGGGACCTTCCTAAGAATTGGCACGTCCCCGATGTACTCTTCCTATCGACCTTACATCCAGCATAGTCGGAATCTGAGTACCCAATCAAGTCAAAGTTAGACCCCTTTGGATACCAGATCCCGAAGCAAGGCGTAGCGACTAAATATCGAAGAATTCGCTTCACCGCCACTAAGTGACACTCCTTAGGATCGGATTGAAATCTAGCACACATGCATACGCTAAGCATAATATCCGGTCTACTAGCACATAAATAAAGCAAAGAACCTATCATGGACCGGTATGCTTTTTGATCAACGGACTTACCACCTTTGTTGAGGTCGGTGTGTCCGTCAGTTCCCATCGGCGTCTTTGCGGGCTTGGCGTCCTTCATCCCAAACCGCTTTAGCAAGTCTTGCGTGTACTTCGTTTGGGAGATGAAAGTGCCGTCCTTGAGTTGCTTCACTTGGAACCCAAGGAAGTAGTTCAACTCGCCCATCATCGACATCTCGAATTTCTGCGTCATCACCCTGCTAAACTCTTCACAAGACTTTTGATTAGTAGAACCAAATATTATGTCATCGACATAAATTTGGCACACAAAAAGATCACCATCGCAAGTCTTAGTAAAAAGAGTTGGATCGGCTTTCCCAACCTTGAAAGCATTAGCAATTAAAAAGTCTCTAAGGCATTCATACCATGCTCTTGGGGCTTGCTTAAGTCCATAGAGCGCCTTAGAGAGCCTACATACGTGGTTGGGGTACCGTTCATCCTCGAAGCCAGGGGGTTGCTCCACGTACACCTCCTCTTTGATCGGCCCATTAAGGAAAGCGCTCTTCACATCCATTTGGTACAACCTGAAAGAATGGTGAGCGGCATATGCTAGCAAGATACGAATTGATTCTAGCCTAGCCACAGGAGCGAAAGTCTCCTCAAAGTCCAAACCTGCGACTTGGGCATAACCTTTTGCCACAAGCCGAGCCTTGTTCCTTGTCACCACCCCATGCTCGTCCTGTTTGTTGCGGAACACCCACTTGGTTCCCACAACATTTTGCTTGGGGCGAGGCACCAGTGTCCAAACTTCATTGCGCTTGAAATTGTTGAGTTCCTCCTGCATGGCCAACACCCAGTCCGGATCTAGCAAGGCCTCTTCTACCCTGAAAGGCTCAATAGAAGAGACAAAAGAGTAATGCTCACAAAAATTAACTAATCTTGAACGAGTAGTTACTCCCTTGCTAATATCACCCAAAATTTGGTCGACGGGATGATCCCTTTGGATCGTCGCTCGAACTTGGGTTGGAGGTGCCTGAGGTGCTTCTTCCTCTTCAATTTGAACATCCTGTGCTCCCCCTTGATCATGCGCCTCCACTTGAGGTACCTGTTCGTCATCCTGGGTTGGGGGATGCACCATAGTTGAGGAAGACGGTTGATCTTGCTCCAAATGTTCCTGAGGCCGTACATCTCCAATCGCCATGGTGTGTATCGCGGCCGTTGGAACGTCTTCTTCATCTACATCATCAAGATCAACAACTTGCTCTCTTGGAGAGCCATTAGTCTCATCAAATACAACGTCGCTAGAGACTTCAACCAAACCCGATGATTTGTTGAAGACCCTATACGCCTTTGTATTTGAATCATAACCTAATAAAAACCCTTCTACGGCTTTGGGAGCAAATTTGGAATTCCTACCCTTCTTCACTAGAATGTAGCATTTACTCCCAAATACACGAAAATACGATACATTGGGTTTGTTACCAGTCAGCAGCTCATATGAAGTCTTCTTGAGGAGGCGGTGAAGGTAGACCCTGTTGATGGCGTGGCAAGCCGTGTTCACGGCTTCCGACCAAAAGCACTCGGGGGTCTTGAACTCTCCAAGCATAGTCCTCGCCATATCTATGAGTGTCCTGTTCTTCCTCTCTACCACACCGTTTTGCTGAGGTGTGTATGGAGCGGAGAACTCGTGCTTGATCCCCTCCTCCTCAAGAAATTCCTCCACTTGAAGATTCTTGAATTCGGACCCGTTGTCGCTCCTTATCTTCTTCACCTTGAGCTCAAACTCATTTTGAGCTCTCCTGAGGAAGCGCTTGAGGGTCCCTTGGGTTTCAGACTTATCCTGCAAAAAGAACACCCAAGTGAAGCGGGAAAAGTCATCAACAATAACTAGACCATACTTACTTCCTCCTATGCTCAGATAGGCGACGGGTCCGAAGAGGTCCATATGTAGCAGCTCCAGGGGTCTTGATGTTGTCATCACATTCTTGGTGTGATGAGAGCCTCCCACCTGTTTCCCTGCTTGACAAGCTGCACAAGGTCTATCTTTTTCGAAATGTACATTGGTTAGACCTATCACGTGTTCTCCCTTTAGGAGCTTGTGGAGGTTCTTCATCCCCACATGTGCTAAGCGGCGATGCCACAACCAGCCCATGCAAGTCTTAGCCATTAAGCATGCATCTAGACCGGCCTCTTCTTTTGCAAAATCAACTAAGTAAAGTTTGCCGTCTAGTACACCCTTAAAAGCTAGTGAACCATCACATCTTCTAAAGACAGACACATCTACATTTGTAAATAGACAGTTATATCCCATATTGCATAATTGACTAACAGATAGCAAATTATATCCAAGAGACTCTACTAAAAACACATTAGAGATAGAGTGCTCATTTGAGATTGCAATTTTACCTAACCCTTTTACCTTGCCTTGATTCCCATCACCGAATATTGTTGAATCTTGGGAATCTTTATTCTTGACGTAGGAGGTGAACATCTTCTTCTCCCCCGTCATATGGTTTGTGCATCCGCTGTCAATAATCCAGCTTGAACCCCCGGATGCATAAACCTGCAAGGCAAATTTAGGCTTGGGTCTTAGGTACCCAACTCATGTTGGGTCCTGTAAGGTTAGCACAAATATCCTTAGGGACCCAAATGCAAGTTTTGTCTCCCTTGCATCTTGCCCCTAATTTTCTAGCAACTATCTTCCTATCCTTTCTACAAATAGCAAAAGCAGCATTTAAAGCATGATATATTGTAGAAGGTTCATTTACTTTCCTAGGAACATTAACAACATTTCTCCTAGGCATATTATGAACAACATTTCTCCTACCAACATTTCTATCATGCACATAAGAAGAACTAGAAGCAAACATGGCATGAGAATCAAAGGCATTATATGCATTACAATTCCTATAAGCATTTCTAGATTGTCTCCTATCATGGTACATAAAGGCATGGTTCTTTTGCACACTACTAGTCATAGGGGCCTTCCCTTTCTCCTTGGCGGAGATGGGAGCCTTATGGCTTGTCAAGTTCTTGGCTTCCCTCTTGTAGCCAAGTCCATCCTTAATTGAGGGGTGTCTACCAATCGTGTAGGCATCCCTTGCAAATTTTAGCTTGTCAAATTCATTCTTGCTAGTCTTAAGTTGGGCATTAAGACTAGCTAATTCCTCATTTAATTTGGAAATTGAGACTAAATGATCACTACAAGCATCAATGTCAAAATCCTTACACCTATTACAAGTTTCAACAATTTCTACACAAGAATCAGATTTACGAGCTACTTCTAGTTTAGCATTTAAATCATCATTAAAACTTTTTAACTTAGCAATAGTTTCATGATAAGAAGATAATTCACTAGAGAGCATTTCATTCCTCTTAATTTCTAGAGCAAGAGATTTCTGTGCTTCTACAAATTTATCATGCTCTTCATACAACAAATCCTCTTGCTTTTCTAAAAGCATATTCTTATCATTCAAGGCATCAATCAATTCATTAATTTTGTCTACCTTGGTTCTATCTAATCCCTTGAATAAGCATGAGTAATCTATCTCATCATCATCACTAGACTCATCCTCACTTGAAGAAGCATAAGTACTAGTATTATGAGTGCTTACTTTCTTCTCCCTTGCCATGAGGCAAGTGTGACGCTCATTGGGGAAGAGGGATGACTTGTTGAAGGCGGTGGCGGCGAGTCCTTCATTGTCGGAGTCGGACGAGGAGCAGTCCGAATCCCACTCCTTGCCAAGATGAGCCTCGCCCTTTGCCTTCTTATAGTTCTTCTTTTTCTCCCTCTTGTTCCCTTGTTCCTGATCACTATCATTGTCGGGACAGTTAGCAATAAAATGACCAAGCTTACCGCATTTGAAGCATGAGCGCTTCCCCTTGGCTTTGGTCTTGCTTGGCTGTCCCTTGCGTCCTTTAAGCGCCGTCTTGAAGCGCTTAATGATGAGGGCCATCTCCTCATCATTAAGTTCGGTCGCCTCAATCTGTGCCACCTTGCTAGGTAGCGCCTCCTTGCTTCTTGTTGCCTTGAGAGCAAGGGGTTGCGGCTCGTTGATCGGACCATTCAAGGCGTCGTCCATGTACCTTGCCTCCTTGATCATCATTCGCCCGCTAACGAATTTTCCGAGGACTTCTTCGGGCGACATTTTGGTGTACCTGGGATTCTCACGAATATTATTCACCAAATGAGGATCAAGAACGGTAAAGGACCTTAGCATCAGTCGGACGACGTCGTGGTCCGTCCATCGCGTGCATCCGTAGCTCCTTATTTTGTTGATAAGGGTCTTGAGCCGGTTGTATGTTTGAGTTGGCTCCTCGCCCCTTATCATCGCGAACCTTCCAAGCTCGCCCTCCACCAACTCCATTTTGGTGAGCAAGGTGACGTCGTTCCCCTCATGAGAGATCTTGAGGGTGTCCCAGATCTGCTTGGCATTGTCCAAGCCGCTCACCTTGTGATACTCGTCCCTGCACAAGGAGGCTAGCAACACAGTAGTGGCTTGTGCATTCTTATGAATCTGTTCATTAATAAACACAGGGCTATCCGAGCTATCAAATTTCATTCCACTTTCCACAATCTCCCAAATGCTTGGATGGAGAGAAAACAGGTGAGTACGCATTTTGTGGCTCCAAAATCCGTAGTCCTCTCCATCAAAGTGAGGGGGCTTGCCAAGTGGAATGGGGAGCAATTGGGCATTTGAGCTATGCGGAATGCGTGAATAATCGAAAGAAAAGTTTGAGTTAACCGTCTTTCGTCTGTCGTAGTCGTCGTTGTCCTTTTGGGAGGAGGAAGATTCGTCGCTGTCGTAGTAGACAATTTCCTTGATGCGCCTTGTCTTCTCCTTTCTCCCGTCTTTTCTTTTGTGGCCCGAGCCTGAGTCGGTGGGCCTGTCATCATTTGGCTCGTTGACGAAGGACTCCTTCTCCTTGTCGTTGATCACCATCCCTTTGCCCTTAGGATCCATCTCTTCGGGCGATTAGTCCTTTCTTGAAGAGAACGGCTCTGATACCAATTGAGAGCACCTAGAGGGGGGGGGGTGAATAGGTGATCCTGTAACACTTCGAAACTTAAGCCACAAAACTTGGTTAATTGTTAGCACAATAATTGCCAAGTGGCTATAGAGGAATCCTCAACAAAACACAATAACCAACAAAGATCAATCACAGAGATGGCACGGTGGTTATCCCGTGGTTCGGCTAAGACCAACGCTTGCCTACTCCACGTTGTGGCGTCCCAACGGACGAGGGTTGCAATCAACCCCTCTCAAGCGGTCCAAAGACCCACTTGAATACCACGGTGTTTTGCTTGCTTTATCTCAATCCCGTTTGCGAGGAATCTCCACAACTTGGAGCCTCTCGCCCTTACACTTGAAATTCACAAAGAACACGGAGCAAGGGAGGGATTAGCAACACACACAAGACACAAGAATCAGAGTGTCAACGCGCACACAAGACGCAACAAGAGCTCACAACACAACTCAATGAGTTCACAACTCTACTAGAGCTCTATATGCTATCACAATGAAAAGAACGCGCGAAATCGATGTCTTGGTGCTTAGAAATGATAAGGATATGTTTGGTATTCTCCTCCATGCGCCTAGGGGTCCCTTTTATAGCCCCAAGGCAGCTAGGAGCCGTTGAGAGCAATCAGGGAAGGCAATTCTTGCCTTCTGTCGTCTGGCGCACCGGACAGTCCGGTGCACACCGGACACTGTCCGGTGCCAGATTTCTTTCCTTAAATGGCGAAGCCGACCGTTGGCAGACCTAGAGCCGTTGGCGCACCGGACAGTCCGGTGCATCTTCTAGCCGTTGGCTCGGCCACGTGTCCCGCGCAGATTGCGCGGCCGACCGTTGGCCCGGCCGACCGTTGGCTCACCGGACAGTCCGGTGCACACCGGACAGTCCGGTGCACACCGGACAGTCCGGTGAATTATAGCCGTACGTCGCCGGTGAATTCCCGAGAGCGGCCAGTTAGCTCGAACCAGCCTGGCGCACCGGACACTGTTCGGTGCATCACCGGACAGTCCGGTGCTCCCAGACTCAGCAGATTCTTGGCTGCTCAAGCCAAGACATTTCCAATTGGATTTTTCCTGTTTCCAGCACTTAGACACAATATATTAGTCCATAAAACAATGTACTAAGTCTGAGAAACATACCTTTATCCTTGATTTGTACTTTGTCCACCTCTTTACACTTAGGCACTTGTGTTGGACACTAAATCACCAAAACACTTAGAAATTGCCCAAGGGCACATTTCCCTTTCACTATGCGCTAACGTGTCTAGCAGTGGAGTGCCTAAGCCCTGTGTACATGCCAACGTGGCTGTCAGGGGAGAGCTTGGGCCCTGTACATGTGATGGTGTGGCCGTCGGAGGAGCGCCTGAGTCCTGTAGGAGCACAGCTGGCAGTGCGGCAAGGATCCTGCTGACATCTCCTTGCTGCCGTAAGGGTCTGAGAGCCACCGGCGTCATGGTGCACGTGGGGCACCATCATTACTCGTCACCGGGGTAAGCCAGATGGGACACCGGTCTTGTTCCTTGTAGCCTGAGTAGGCTAGGAATAGGGTAATGATGTATCCCCTGTCAGCGCGGTCGGTCCGAGCCCAAGGTCGGACGAGGCGGAGACTTCTCTTGAGGCCAAGGCTGGGGTCGAGCGAGGACGTGATTCCTCCTGAGACCAGGGTCGAGGCCGAGTCCGGGGGTCGGGCGAGGCAGAGACCTCCTTTCGAGGCCAGAGCCTGAGGTCGGGCGAGGCGGAAACCTCCTCCTGAGGCCGGAGCCTGAGGTCGGGCGAGGCGGAGCTTCCTATTGCGCTCGAGGCCGAACTCGGTGGTTGATCGTGACTTGTTGTCAGTCTTTGCCTGGGTGGTTGACACGGCAGTCGGAGCAGGGCGAGCGGCGCTGTTTTCCTGTCACATCAGATAGTAAAGAAGAGGGGCGAAGTGACTGCGGTCACTTCGGCCTGGCCGACTGAGGCGCGTGTGTCAGGACACGGTGTCAGGCATCCCCTGCATTGAATGCGCCTGCGAAGCGATCGGTTGGTGAGGCGGTCTGGCCAAGGTTGCTTCACAACGAAGCCTGCCCGAGTCGGGCTTCGGGAGAGCCAAGGGGGCACCCGCTGCCTGAGGAGGCCCTCGGGCGAGGCGTGAACTCGTCTGGGACTACTGCTCCAGCCCGAGGCTAGGCTCGGGTGAGATCGCGTCCCTTGGGTAGACGAAGCCTTAACTTGAACCGCACCCGTCAGTTGGTCTGAGGGTGTTTACCAGCCATGATTAGGAGCGTTGGGGGTACCCCTAATTATGGTACCCAACACTTATATTTCATATGCTTCTTCTTTTATTAACATATATCGTGATGATGAAGGTATGTCCTTCATGACCTTCGTCTGAAGATCATTATATCCTAAGGGAAATAATGCTTCGAAGGATGAAGGGCATTAACCTTTAACATTTTGTGTTGCCTTGTTCTTAATTCATAGCATTTGAGAACAAGTCCCCAATAGATGTCATTAAGCCTGAAGTGTTCGACGGCGCAAGCTTTAAGCGCTGGTAGATTAAGACTCGCATGTGGCTCACTGACCTAAAATTATTTTGAGTAGTGATGTCGGTTGTTCCCCAGGTTGCATCAGATGATTCTGATGATGCAGCGAAGGCCGCCGCACTAGCGGAGAAGGCCAAATGGGACGAAGCCAATGAGGCATGCTTGTCTCGTCTGCTGAACGTCTTGTCGAACCGCTTACTTGACATGTACTCTGGTTTTACCTCCGCTAAGGGTCTATGGACGGAACTTGAGAACGAGTTCTCTGAAGTTGACAATGGGAATGAGTCATTCATAACGGAAAACTACCTCAACTATAAAATGGCTGAGGGAAGGTCTATTATGGAGCAGCTACAGGAGATTCAACTCCTTTTTAGGGACTTGGTCCAATATCGCTGCGTCCTACCAGACAGTTTTCACGTGAATGCAATACTGGCAAAGCTCCCGCCTTCTTGGCGAGACTCTGTGACTTCACGCCGCCACATGAAGAAGCAAATGACTCTCACTGAGTTATCAGCTGCGATAAATGTGGAAGAGCGTGCAAGGTCCAGTAACAAGCCATCCTAGCAACTCCAGGCTCACGTTGTTGAGAAGGGTGGAGATAGAAAATTCCAGAAGAAGAAGAACTCTCCACAGAAGAATCTGAACCAACCTAAGTCCAAAAAGATGAAGAAGAAAAGGAGGACTTTATCTACTACGTTTGTGGTGTCTCCAGGCATATAGCTCGGAGGTGCAAACTTAGGAAGGGAAAAGGTCCTCCACCTCAGCGCAAAGAAGGCAACATGGTGGTTAACTCCACCCCAAGGTATGCACCTCAGCCTTTATGGAAAGTCCATCAGATGTCTGGTGGATGGATTCTGGTGCTACTGTTCATATTTGTGCTGATCGATCCATGTTCTCTTCATTCCAGGGATACAGCAGCGCACCAGTCTTGATGGGAAATGGTGTTCCGGCAGCAGTTCGAGGTACTGGATAGGTCTACCTGAAGTTAACTTTAGGGAAGACGCTCGTGCTGAAGGACGTGCTCTATGTGCCCTCGATGAGCTGGAATCTCATATCAGTGTCGCTGCTATGTCGACAGGGTCTCAAATTAGTGTTTGAGTCTAATAAAGTGGTCCTGTCTAAGTTTGGTACTTTTGTTGGAAAGTCATATGAGTTAGGCGGTTTGTTCTGTCTTTCTGTTTTGAATAATCATTCTTCTTACCATGTTAATGTGGTATGTAATAACGATTCCATTAATGATATATGGCATTCCCGTTTGTGTCATGTCAATTTTGAGGCCATTAAGAGATTAAGTGACATGTCTTTAATTCCTGAATATAAACATGTTAAAGGTGTAAACTGTGGTATTTGTGTGCAAGCTAAGCAGCCTAGAAAACCGTTTCATACAGTTGAAGGCAGAAGTACCACTCCTTTAGAATTAATACACTCAGATATCTGTGAGATGAATGGTATAATCACAAAAGGTGGTAAAAGATACTTTATTACCTTGATATATGATGCTACTAGGTTCTGTTATATTTACTTACTCAGAACAAAAGATGAGGCACTAGAACACTTTAAGATCTATAAGGCTGAAGTTGAAAACCAGCTAGACAAGAAAATTAAAAGGTTACGGTCTGATAGAGGAGGTGAATACCTTTCCAACCTTTTTGATGAGTACTGCAAAGAGTGTGGAATCATTCATGAAACCACCGCTCCATATTCACCTCAGTCAAATGGGGTAGCTGAAAGGAAGAACCGAACAGTGTGTGACTTAGCTAATGCTTTGTTGCAAAGTTCGGGGATGCCTGACATCTAGTGGGGCGAGGCAGTACTCACGGTATGCTATGTCCTGAACAGGGTACCGCCTCGCAATCGTGAGGCCACACCCTATGAAGGATTTAAAGGAAGGAAGCCAGATCTTTCGCATCTTCGGACTTGGGGCTGCCTTGCGAAAGTGAATGTCTCGTTGCCGAAGAAGAGAAAGTTAGGCCCTAAGACCATAGACTGTGTCTTCCTAGGTTATGCACATAACAGTGCATCTTATAGATTTCTAGTGGTCCATTCTAAGACGAGCGAAGTGGCTGTAAATGTAATAATGGAGTCTCAGGATGTGACATTCTTTGAGAGCATCTTCCCTATGCGGGATAAGGAAGTGGTAGCCCCATACGGTCCATCTTGGACATATTCTCTGCCCTCGAGTGTCCATGACCAGCCTCCAGATTTGGAGTTAAGGAGGAGTAAGAGACAAAGGACTGAAAAGTCTCTGGGTGATGATTATATTATTTATCTAGTGGATGAAGAACCACGCTCCCTCACAGAGGCATATACATCTCCGGATGCAAAGTACTGAAGGGAGGCTGTCCGTAGTGAGATGGATTCAATCATCTCGAACGTAACTTGGGAGATAACAGATCTCCCAGCTGGTTGCAAGCCTATGGGCTACAAATGGATCTTTAGGAGGAAGAGGAGTCCCGATGGTACTATTGAAAAGTACAAGGCCCGTCTTGTGGCTAAGGGTTTTACTCAAAAGAAAGAGGAGGATTATTTTGATACTTATTCTCCGGTGGCTCGATTTCCCACAATCTGTGTGCTTTTAGCGCTGGCAGCTGCTTATAAACTTCTTGTCCATTAAATGGACGTAAAGACAACATTCCTAAATGGAGAGATGGAAGAGGAAATTTATATGCAGCAACCAGAAGGATTTGTGGTTAAAGGACAAGAGAGCAAAGTGTGTTGCTTGATTAAATCCTTATACGGTCTTAAGCAAGCTCCTAGACAATGGCATGAGAAGTTTAATAATACTCTGACCACTGTTGGGTTTTGTGTAAACGAAGCCAACAAGTGTGTGTATTATCGCTTCTCTGGGGGCAAAGGTGTCATCATGTGTTTATACGTTGATGACATATTGATATTTGGGACCGATTTGGAGGCTATCATGAAGACAAAAGTATTCCTCTCCAAGAACTTTGATATGAAGGACTTGGGTGAAGCTGATGTAATTTTAAACATCAAGCTGATAAAGGGTGAGGATGGGATTACTCTGTCACAATCACATTTTGTGGAAAAGGTCCTGACTCGCTTTGGACATATGGACTGTAATCCAGTCACCATGCCCTATGATCCATCCTACATGCTCAGTAAACATGAAGGCGAGCCTGTGAACTAGCTACTATATTCGCAGATCATCGGATCTCTCATGTACCTGAGCAGTGCAACTAGACTAGATATCTCATATGCAGTATGCAGACTAGCTCGTTATTTGGCCAGTCCAGGAGATAGACACTGGGTAGCCTTGTACAGAGTGCTTCGGTATTTGAAGGGAGCGATGAATCTTGGTATTAAATATACCGGATTTCCGTGAGTACTTGAAGGATTCAGTGATGCAAACTGGATCTCTGACTCGGATCAAATGAAGTTTACAAGTGGCTATGTGTTCACTTTAGCTGGTGGGTCCGTGTCGTGGAGATCGTCTAAACAAACATATCGACACGTTCCACCAAGGAGGCTGAATTAGTTGCACTTGATTCAGCAGCATTGGAAGCTGAATGGTTGAGAGACCTATTGTCAGACCTTCCAATGCTTGCAAAGCCGATACCGGCTATCCTAGTATACTGTGACAATACTTCTGTGTTGTTGAAAGTGAACAGTAGAAAGGATAACCAAAAATCCTCGAGGCATATGAGAAGACGACTTGATTCATGTCGGCATGCTAGAGAGACAGGTGTAATAACTGTAGATTACATCAAGTCTGAAAGGAACCTTGCTGATCCTTTCACCAAAGGACTGGCTCAAAAGCCAATCCAAGCAGCGTGCATGGGAATGGGACTCGTACCCTGTTAGCGGTTTCAACTGCGGATAACTGTCTTGTGTGACCGGAGGTCCCGAGATCCAGGCTCCAGGAAACGAAGCACTGTGGAACCAAGAGCACAAAAGATAAAGAGTCTCATGAGCTGTTATGCTCTGTCTGTATGGCAGGTTGAGCAATATGCTCTTAATGAAGTCAATGCTATAAGCAGGGAAATTGTCCTACAGAATTTCCTTAATGATTTCGCCTATATGAGCTAGCTGTGGGGTCGCAGTCCGGGAGAGAATGGGGTTTTCTCTCTAGTGAGTTCATGAATAGATATTAAAGAGCATGACCGTAACGCCCTGCCCCGTAAGAGAAGCAGATAATCTGCCTAGTACTATGTGCCTTTTGTGCGAAGATTCTCACACTAGGGTTTGTGGATCAAGGCATAGTCCTCCGCTTACTCGTGCAGGGTTGGAGTACACTGGGATAGGCTTTGGTTCAAACCTAACAAGTACCTCTGCCGAAAAGTAGTATATAAACAGTACAGGAGCTCAATGACATTGATCAGAAAATAAGAGTGAAAATGGTGGGGATTGCTGACCATATTTGAGATTTTCACTCTATTTATTAAAAAAAGGAAGCCAGCCGGGTGGGCCGCTACCAGGCCTGGTGGCCTAGCTAGCCCACCGGCTCGCACTTCCCTAGGGCACGTGTATGCCATGCCATGCGAGAAATAGAGAAGGAGCGAGGGTACAGGAGGTTGGCTTCCCTAGCGGCAATGCGGTTCGTTCAGCACTCGCGAACTCCTCGCCGGCCCCTGCGCAACCTCCTCGAGGACGACTCCTTAAGTATGGAGACAAGCTCCCTGCTCAGGATCTCGCCAAAAATCACCAGCTCTCTGTTCCTCTTTCTCCTCTCGATTCCAGTCAAGGTTTGGATCGATTCCTTCGATTCTTGGTGTTCTAGTGTTCATCCTGCTGGTGGAAGAAGGTGGAGGTGGCACTGCTCGTGCGCAGTGAGGTTCTCCTGTGCTCCGTTGATTTAACAGTGCGCCTGTGTGGTGCTCTGTCTGTTCTGATCTCTGTCCGCCGTGGCCTGGTGCTTGGGCTCTCTGCTGCGCGGTGTTTCTCTTCTCGGGCTGGTGTCGTGGACGTCTCCTTCGGCTCCGGCAGCGGCTCTAGTATCTCCGTCAACCTCCCGCCATGCAAGCTCGGATGTGGGCGACAGAATTGGTTTTCTGGGACAGAACCTTGTGTTCGCTGAGCTGGTCTTCCCACGTAGACAATCTACGTGCTGTGAGTTACCCGTTGCATCTCTATATTTATTGAGTAATTTTGTGCAATTTGCTAGTATTATTTACTTGGGTGTGATTGCACAATTTGTGGGCAGAGTTGATTGCTCGATGATGATAGCGGTGTAGTGAGACAACGCGACAGTCTAGGTTTTATTGTGTCGTTAATTTCAGCATCAAGTATTTATTTGTGCCTAATTATATCTCTATTTGTTAAGGCTGTTTACCTGTGTTAAATTATGTTATTTTATTTATTACACAACTCCTTACTATTAGTATTTATACTTGATTATTAGGCTTATTACATCTGATCTAAAACTCTGATTTGGTAAGATTAGACTGTCACGTTAGTCGAGGATCTCAGATCACCATTTAGCATTGGAGGGCTGTTTATTACAGCAACCCGCTATTTTGAGAGCAATATTTTAAGATAAACAATAGTGTTTATGTGCAACTTCTGACTTCTTCATCTGCAAGCCATGTTTAATTTTAAAATGGACCTGAGCAGCTATTTTACATGTTTATATGTCCTAGAATTACTACTGTTCATTGCTGCTATAATTACATATGGCATTTATCTGAGTTATATGCTTGTTTTATTCGGAATTAAAATATTTAATATATTTAAATATGTTGAAAGCATGTCACTTATTTCTCTAATATTACAACACGTACGACACCGAGACCCGACCACCACGTAACCACGTCCAGGTAAGACAACTCGTCCTGCCTTGTGAATTCGCAATATTGTCTCCCCCTGCATGGAAGGAATCGGTGGGCTCATGCCAACCCCGACTGCGAGGAGTCCTGACCAAGGCCGAAAACTTGGAGTTCGAAGGACAGCCCGCGAAGGGTTCGCGGCCACTCCCGAAACCACAAAGTGAGGGCGTTTATGAGGTGGGCACCTAGTGGCCAGGCCCCTAGCGCTAAGGGCATTTCTAAATCTGTTCAAGTCCCAAGAAATGTCACTCATGGTTTATCGCGAATATAGGCAGCGAGCCGTCAAACCCAGTCGAAAAGGGCCGACAACTATATGAGTTGGCATTTGGGAGTATGAGGATGGTCCCCAGCGGACCTGAAAGTTGCCTAGAGGGGGTGAATAGGCAAGCGGGAATTTTTCCAACAAAAACTAGAAACAATTTAGGTGAAACCAGTTCAGCCGGTTTACACGAGCTCAACAAAAGAATGAGATATAAACTGAATTGATCTCGAAATTCACCCAGTTAACTTTGTAAATGAGATGTTCTAGTTGATCCACAGGGTTCAAAGTAGTAGATCTAAGAAGGGCACTTCTCAAAATCCACACACCAAAAAGAAATAAACAAACCTTCCACGGAATGGTGAGAGAACGAAGAATACAAACAAACACAATGAGCAAGAACACAAGAGACACAAGATTTATCCCGAGGTTCGGTCACACCACCAAGGTGCCCTACTTCCTCGTTGAGGCGCCCACCAAGAGCCAGGTCTCTTTCAACCCTAATCCTCCCTTTGCCGACCACAAAGGTCAAACCCACACACTAATCTTTGCTCAAACGAGCAGGTAATACAAACTTTCTTGTGGTCTTCCACAAGATTTGGAGACTCATAAGAGACACCTAGTCGTCTAGAAGCTAGAAGCTCCAAGAGTAATGAATCCACAAAGAACTCGATGTAGTACCAAAGCTTGAATCAAGAAGAACAAGAAGGATTTGGAGATGAAGCACAAAAAATCACAGCTCTTCAATCTCACTCAAAGATTTCTCTCCAAAGATTTGAAATGGGAGAGGCAAGAGGTGCGTGAGAGAGAGTGGGAGGTGTTTCTCAGGTTAGGAATGGAGTTTGAGTCGTGCTCTTGTATAGGGGAGAGGTAGGAGTGAGTATATATAGGGGAGGCTCCAAAACTAGCCGTTGTTTTACTTTTCTGCACAAAAACCGGTTGAGCCGGTTTTCACCAGACTAAATTCCGGTTCAGTGACCGGCTGAGCTGGTGGGTGGACCAGAGTCAAAACTGTCTGAGCTGGTTTTTGAATACCAGCTGAACCAGCCTGAAACCAGCTGAGCCAGTATTTGAATACCAGCTGAACCAGCCTGAAAATCAGCTGAACCAGTATTTTCCAGAGAGCAATTTTGGCCAAGATAGACTTAAAAAGGTTGTACTACATACTTTCACTAAGGATTAATAAGGGTAAAATAGAAGTTTTGGATCAAGGATTTTGAGCTTTAGTACCAACACGAACCTTCTTTTTGGATAGCCCTTGATAGTACGATGATTCCTATACTCAAGTTAAATAAAATATAATAAAGTAAACTCCTTGAGTCATTGGTGTCTTATGTGTGATTTCTCCATGGCGTTGCTTCATAAGGATTACAAACATCTTTGTCTCACCTTTTGAAGCAAACACAAATCAAACCCTCTGACTTGTACCATTTCACCATATATGTGTTCAAATCATGGCTTCGAGTCACCTTACTGATGCATCAACATATTATAACTCTTCATAGTGAAAGGGAAATCGGGTTAACCATTTCCTCTAATTAATTTTGGTGGTTGATAACCAACACAAACACACATGGACTAACTAGTTTGTCAAGATTTCATGTATTAACAGGTGCATAAGGTTCAACAAAAACCAAGAAAGAAATCAATTAGGGACACAATTTTATTGGAGCAAAAGGACTTGAGTGTGCTGAAAAATGGCACACCGAACTATCTGGTGTGCCACCAGACAGTGTCGGGTGCACCATGCCCGTACAACTCCAAACCAGCCACTCTCAGGAATTCTAGGGCGCGCTCCGCTATAATTCACCGGACTGTCCGGTGAGCCAGTGGAGCAACGGCTATCCAGCACCAACGATCGACTGCAAAAGCGCCTGCCACGGTGAACAGTGCGCGGTAGAGTCAGAGTAGCAAAGTCAGAGGGCACCGGACTGTCCGGTGCCGCAAGAAGACAAAGTTTACAACGGTCGGCCAGCTCTGAACCCTAACGGTTGGCTGACGTGGCGGCGCTCCGGACAGCGCACATCACATGTCCGGTGGTGCACCGGACTGTCTCGTGCGCCCATCGCTAGCAGCCTTCCCAACGGCTATGGATGTGGTTGGGGGCTATAAATACCCACAACCCCCTCACTCATATCCATCCAAGCATTCCAAACTTCTCATTCAATACAAGAGTAAAAGACTCCACTCCAAGACACATCAAATAGATTGAATCCTCTCTAAGTCTCCAAATCAACTCAATTCCATTAGGGACTTGAGAGAGGGTGTTTTTGTGTTCTTTGTTGCTCTTGTTGTTTGGCTTGGCCTTTTTATTTTCCCATTCTTATTCTCAAGTGCTTTGTAAGTGAAGCAAGAGACACCAAGTGTGTGGTTGTCCTTGCGGGGTCTTAGTGACCCGTGAGATTAAGGAAGAAGGCTCACTCGGTCTAAGTGACCGTTTGAGAGAGGGAAAGGGTTGAAATAGACCCGGTCTTTGTGACCTCCTCAACGGGGACTAGGTTCTTTGGAACCGAACCTCGGTAAAACAAATCATTATGTTCACTCGCCTTGATTCTTGTTTGATTTGTTTTCCCCTCTCTTCGGACTTGAATTTAATTCTAACGCTAACCCTGGCTTGTAGTGTGTATTTAAAGTTATAAATTTTAGGTTTTGCCTATTCACCCCCTCTAGGCGACTTTCACATAGCTGATTAGTTCATCAAATTAGTGCAAGTACTCTCTTCTTCACCTTAGCCATGGTACCTCGGTCCACAAGCCGTCGCTTGGCCTTCACCTTCGCTTAGTTCCTCGAAGCCCTTTCCTTGCTATCTTCACCCTATCAAGCCATTCTTGAGTCACATCATATTGAGCATCCATTGAGAGAATCATTTCTTCAATATTGTGAACCTTGTTTGAATGTCATCTAGATATAAATGCTAAGATCAATCAAGCTCTCGTTTGATTCTCATAGATTCATATATGGACTAATAGTAATATGGTCAAGCCAATTCATGATTCCTCATATCTCATTCACTTTGGCTTGACCAATCCTCTTAATCACTTCAACCTCCATTCTGATCATATTTATGCATAGTGATTTCTCATGCCTTGTCCATATATTCAAACCAATATAGAGACCATATTATATCCATTTGCATTGTCTCACTGGTTATTAAACCTTGTTTTGAACCTTTGTTCACTGATAATTATACACCATTCAAGTATGTTCATCATACTGAATTTCCTGTTCAACACTTAGCAAACTTGTTAGACCTTTTAAATGTGTTGTCATCCTAATAATCAAAACTCACAAAAGGGATTAATGCACTTTCAGGACCTCGTGCTTGGATCATGCGAAAGGAGCCGGCGCCTCACTCGGATTACCCATTTGAAGCTCACTAAGTGCTATGATCTTGAACATCGAGACAAGCATGGTACAACTCAATTTTCCCCTTCCAGCAGACGGAGTGTGTGGGGAGTAGTAAAAAGATGGGGGTGCCCCCAGATAGATCCGCTGTAACAAACAAGAGGCTCAGGGGCTCGCTTTGCAAAAAAGAGCCTCACTCGGATCACTCATTTGAATCTCACCGAGCGCCATGATCTCGACCATTGAGGAAAGCATGGTACAACTCACCCTTGCCGGTGGACGGGATGGGTGGGAAGGAATAATAAAAAGATGAGGCGTGTCCCTAGACGAATCTGTTGTAACGAATAGGGGACTCGGGGGGCTTGCTTCACATACAAAAAGGGTATCACACGACCCAAGAGAGCGCCTCCGCGTGAGCAACGATATGGCGCGCCCTGGGCAGAAACACGGCCTGGTGACACTGTGACCAGTCCCTGCTCCCCCTCGATATGATGTTCTCGTTCCTTCCAAAGATGCACGAACAAGTGCAACCTAGTACAGTCGCACTGACACCGCTAGAGCTGAAGTTCACAAGCCTACACATTGAAACTCATGGGTTGCCCTTGGTGCCACTGAATAGAGCACGATCAGAAGATCGTCAGAATGACAAACAGGGCCTCGAAACGCAAGCACCAAAACATGTTCCCATGTAAGTCTCAAGTGTGATGGATAAGGAAGGACAAAGGGAAAAGGGGGTCCCCCGCTCTGCAGTCGAAATAAGTGACAACACTTAGGCATTACAAGGCTTAAGGCTGAGGTCATGTCCAGGCAATCCCACGATAGCAGCGACCTATGGCCACACCCTGACTAAGGGGAACTACTGATAACATCCTTCAGTGGAAGGAGGTCAACCATGACCTCGGTAGACACGTCAAAATCATCCTCTATGTCCTCCAAAGCGTCGACGGCTACATCCTCTGACCGGTCACAAATGTGAAAATGCATTCATCCCTTTTTGTGGTTTTTGGTGATTTGGATAACAACACATTAAAGGTTTAACAAGTTTGCTAAGTGTTGAACAGGAAATTCAGTATGATGAACATACTTGAATAGTGCATAATGATCAGTGAACAAAGGTTCAACACAAGGTTAAATAACCAATGAGACAATGAAAATGGATATAATATGTTCTCTATATTGGTTTGAATATATGGATGAGACCTGAGAATCACTATGCATAAATATGATCAGAATAGATATTGAGTGAGGGATTGATCAAGCCAAGATAAATAATATATGAGGAATCTTGAATTGGCTTGATCACATTACTATTAGTTCATAAATGCTTATATGAGAATCAAACTAGAGCTTGATTGATCTTAGCATTTATATCTAGATGACATTAAAGCAAGGTCCACAATATTGTAGAAATGATTCTCTTAATGGATGCCCAATATGATGTGACTCAAGAATGGCTTGATAGGGTGAAGATAGCAAGGAAAGGGCTTCGAGGGACTAAGCAAAGGTGAAGGCCAAGCGATGGCTTGTTGACCAAAGTACCATGGCTACGGTGAAGAAGAGAGTACTTGCACTAAGTCGACGAACTAATCAGCTATGAAGAGTTATATTGTGTTGGTGCATCAGTAAAGTGACTTGAAGCCATGATTTGAACTCATATATGGTGAAATGGTTTAAGTCATATGGCTTGATTTGTGTTTGCTTCAAAAGATGAGACAAAGATGTTTGTGATCCTTATGAAGCAATGCCATGGAGAAATCACACATGATACACCAATTACTCAAGTAGTTTACTTAATTATATTTTATTTAACTTGAGTATAGGAATCGTTGTACTATCAAGGGGTCCAAAAAGAAGGTTGGTGTTTGCCAAAGCTCAAGCCTCTAAATTAAAAAATAATTTTTGAAAACCAAATTCTTTGGACACTCTATGAGTTCGACTAATGTTAGGTTTGAGAGATAGAGAGTCTTCCTGTTGAGAAGCAACAGAGCTTTTCTTTATCCGAGTTGAACTTGGCTTCAGCCGAGTTGAGATTTTCTTTAGCTGAGTTGAACTTGACTTTAGGTGAGTTGAGCTTTTCTTCAGCCGAGTTGACCTTCACTTCAGTTGAGTTGACTTTGACTTCGACTGAGCATTTCTCCAACTGAGTTGAACTTGACTCCAGCTGAGTTGAACTTGACTTCAATCGAGAAACTCTCTAGCCAAAACTGGTTGAACTGGCCCTATGGGAGGTTCAACCGGTGTCAAGGTCTGACTAGCTGTTCTGGCCTCTATCTGCCAGTGATAGACGGTTGAACCAGCCCTGAGGGGCGGTTCAACTACTTTTTGCATAGAAAGTCCTAAACGGCTAGTTTTGGAGCCCCAGCTATATATACTCACTCCTACCACTCTCTCCCCCACATAAGAGCACGCCTTGAACTCCATTTCTAACCTAAGAAACACTCCCCACTCTCTCTCAGACAGCTCTTGCCTCTCCCATTTCAAATCTTTGGAGAGAAATCTTTGAGTGAGATTGAAGAGCTGTGAGTTTTTGTGCTTCATCTCCAAATCCTTCTTATTCTTCTTGATTCGAGCTTTGGTACTACATCGAGTTTTTTGTGGATTCATTACTCTTAGAGTTTCTAACTTCTAGACAACTAGGTGTCATTTGTGAGTCTCCAAATCTTATGGAAGACCACAAGAAAGTTTATATTACCCACTCGTGTGAGCAAAGATTAGTGTGTGGGCTTGACCTTTGTGGTCGGCGAAGGGGAGGATTAGGGTTGAAAGAGACCCGACTCTTCGTGGGTGCCTCAACGAGGAAGTAGGACACCTTGTGGTGTGACCAAACCTCAGGATAAATCTTGTGTCTCTTGTATTCTTGCTCATTGTGTTTGTTCGTGTTCTTTGTTCTCTCACCATTCCATGGAAGAATTGTTCATATCGGTTTGGTGTATGGATTTTAAGAAGTGCCCTTCTCGGATCTACTACTTTGAACCCTGTGGATCATCTAGAACATCCTGATAGAAGACGCGACCTGATCTTCCATGAGATACGATAACTTGATTGAGTGGAGATCTCGACGTTGATGATCTAAGGCTCCGAGCAAACGGTTCCTTGCAATCACTACACCACGGCTCCGTTCGTTATCACCCATGACACATGAATGACCTCGCCACGAAGGCTTATCCCTGCAAGTGCAATCAAGAACACAAGCAAGAACAGGAAAGAAACGCAACCAAAATTATATTGATTACGGGATGGGGTCTCACAAACCGATGATGATGATACTGTTCGATGACAGAATTGATCTAAGCAAAACCCAAAACCTAATGTCGCGGTGGCTGCTGAATAAATAGAGTATTAGGGCGTGCATGACCCCTACACTCGCCCCTAATGGGTTTCGACGCGTTACACGGCCCAACGGCCCAACAGACGGTGTCGCAGCACCAAAACAGAATCTGAATGCTGAGATGTTTCAACGATTCCCGTTGACTCCAGATGAATTTTAAGGTGGAACCAGTTTAGTTGGTTAGATAATCTCCTTATCTTTCCAACCATATCAAGTTCGTCGCAATCGGAGTCCGGATGCATCCTGGGCGTCCATTTTAGTGCAGACTAGTACTGGAACCCGAGATGGAGTCACAGCCGAGTCGGACTTGATCTCCTTCCTGTTGTGGCCGCCCTTGCTGCTCCTCCTCGACACCTTGGCCTTTCCCAAGTCCTTGCTGGTCCTCTCCAAGGTACCTAATCATCAAAACATCCATGGCCCCAATCGTAAGCTCTGAAACACAATTGACTAGGGTAGAACGTACCTGGAGATTTAGCTGTCGTGCACGAGATCGTGTTATCGGTCCATTCATTGTATGTATAGAAGTGATGTCCTCATCATCCTCCTCCTCTTGAATTGGAGTCGTCCTCCACTCGATCTCATCTTCGTCACCCATATATGGCTTCAAATCCGAAATGTTAAAGGTGGAACTAACCCGAAAATATGGAGGCAACTCAGGTGGTAATCCAGGGGGTATCTCAAAGGGAAACACATCCATATACTCTTGCAAAAGGTTAGCAATAGCTAGTGGCAAAGCAATAGACGTATCATCAATGGAATAGAAAACATTTTTGAACACTAAGGCATAGCAAAGTCCAACAGAGGCATGTTGAAAGGGAAATGTGCCCTTGGGCCATTTCTAAGTATTTTGGTGATTGAGTGCCAACACAAGTGCTTAAGTGTTAATCTATGCCAATTGATGGACAAAGTGCAAATCAAGAGTAAAGGTATGTTTCTAAGACTTAATACATTGTTTTGGAGACTAATGTATTGTGTCTAAGTGCTAGAAACAGGAAAAGACCGATTTGGAAAAGTCTTGGCTAAGCAGCCAAGACTCTACACAGTCTGGGTGCACCGGACAGTGTCCGGTGCGCCAGGCTGGCGACTATCAACTGGCTGCTCTCGGGAAGCGATCAACGGCGTACGGCTATAAAGCACCGTACTGTCCGGTGGTGCACCGGACTGTCCGGTGAGCCATTCACAGGCAAAGTCGTCGCTCTCGGGAAGCGATTAACGGCGTACGGCTATAATTCACCGGACTGTCCGGTGGTGCACCGGACTGTCCGGTGAGCCAACGGTCAGCCGGGCCAATGGTCGGCCACGTAATCCGCGCGCGATGCATGGTCGAGCCAACGGTCAGAAGGGGACACCGGACTGTCCGGTGTGCACCGGACAGTGTCCGGTGCGCCAACGGCTCTGGATCTTCAACGATCGGCTGCGCCACAGAAGGAAAGAAATCCACACCGGACAGTGTCCGGTGGTGCACCGGGCTGTCTGGTGCGCCAGGCGACAGAAGGCAAGAATTGCCTTCCTGGAATGCTTTCAACGACTCCTAGCTGCCTTGGGGCTATAAAAGGGACCCCTAGGCGCATGGAGGACTACATCAAGCATTCTCTAAGCATTCCTAAGCACCAAGACTTCTACTCCGCGCATTCGATTCTTTGTGATAGCAACTAGAGCTCCGTTTGAGTAGAGAACTCTTTGAGTTGTGTTGAGAGCTCGTGTTGTGACTTGTGTGCGTGTGTTGCTCTGATTTTGTGTCTTGTGTGCGTTGCTCATCCCATCCTTACTTCCGTGCTTCTTTGTGAACATCTTTGTAAGGGCGAGAGGCTCCAAGTTGTGGAGATTCCTCGCAAGCGGGATATAGTAAAGTGAAAGCAAAACACCGTGGTATTCAAGTGAGTCTTTGGACCGCTTGAGAGGGGTTGAGTGCAACCCTCGTCCGTTGGGATGCCACAACGTGGAGTAGGCAAGTATTGGACTTGGTCGAACCACGGGATAAACCACTGTGCCATCTCTGTGTTGATCTCTTTGTGGTTATTGTGTTTTGCTAAGACTCCTCTCTAGCCACTTGGTGTCACACCCGGCTTTAAGGAACAAAGCCAGGTGCATCTCATACATGCGCCAAGAAGACAACATATATAATAACAGAGTGTCTAGAGATAAATGTCATAAAACATCAGAGTATTTATTACATAGCGGAAGACTTATTACAAAATAAAAGATAAATATAAAACGAACTAAGGATCGTCGGCGCCAATGTCAACTGAGAAACGCCACCTAGATCAGATCATACTCCTCGCCTTGTGGCTCCTCCTGAACCACCTGCTCTTCTCCTGTGGGGGGGTGTGAGACAGCAAGGGTGAGCTCACACATGATCATAGCTCAACAAGTTGTGGGGAACCAGTGGACATAAACTCACAAAGGTGTGAGTTCATGTGATGTGTAAGGCTAATCAATGATAGGGGTTTAGAGCTGAGCATTGCTTTTAAGTAGTTGGTCAAAATTTTATTAGCAGTTACTAAGTGTAAGTAAATACCAAACCATAAGTAAAGTAATAGAACAAAATTAATAATAAACCCATGCGATGCAAATGACCAAATTGAATTTAAGTTCCATAATTTAAACATCAGAGAGTCCTGAGCCGCTCATGACCGCGAGCACGGCTAGTATACCAGTTTTACACTCTACAGAGGTTGTACCCTTTACCCACAAGTCATGCTACCCATCTGCCAAGGGGTCGCGAATCCCATACACCTCTACCTAGGAAGCGCGGCAGGGCAACACTACGAGGCCTTTACAAAGTTCCACTAGCTTCCGAAAACCCGCTACAGTTTATAAGAAGTTCCAATGCAGCGAAAGGGCCTCTAGCTGAGTTGGTTAGGTGGTCCGAGTAGCACTCCTCAGGTCCTGGGTTCGACTCCCCGTGGGAGCGAATTTCAGGTTGTGGTTAAAAAAATCCCCTCGTCTGTCCCACGCCAAAGCACAGGTCTAAGGCTCAGCCCCGGTCGTGGTCGTTCTCACATGGGCTTCGATGCCGCTGTGTATGGGTGGGGCAGGGGTTCGGGGGTTTTCTTGACCTGTGTGAGAAGGTCTTCTTCTTAATACAATGCCTGGGGGCTGTCTTACCCCCGCAGGTCAAGTTTTTTAAGAAGTTCCAATGCATGGTTCTTGTCTGACCGCCATCGCAGCAAAATCAACCAAGGACCTCCCTACACTGACCACTCCCCTACTGCCCTTGCCCCTTTCGGGTAAGGTAGTCTTCCACTAGCTTTCCTAATTAGTCAGCCAAGGGCGTCCCATTAAACCCTTGTGGTGGCACGTGTTTCTCAAGTTAAGCTCTATGTTCCAATTAACATTAATGATCTCAACATGAACATAAATAGAATAACAAAAAGAATTGGAACATAGAGGTAATAAATGATTATCCCAAAACCATATAAAGCAATAGCAAACTACCCAAGTGATTCAGGGGTAAACAAGGTAATGAGATAAACAATCTAGGGTGACCTATTGGGTCCCATCAAAATTAACCTATGCATGGATAAGTGATATTAAAGAACATTATTAGGTAAAAAGTGGTCAAGGGCACAACTTGCCTTCAATGAGCTCCTGCTCAGCTACTTCAACCTGCTGCTCACCAGGATCCTCAGCAACGGGCTCTTCTACTCGCCACAATACAAACAAGCACAGTGCATATATAGAAATTAACATTACACCAAACATATAAATAAAATACACAGTAATAATCTACACATTAAAATAAAATCCTAGGAACAGAAATCATAATTTTTCGAGTTATAGATTTTAGGTTATGGATTTTCAAAGGTTTCATGTGTTTAACATAGGATTAAGTGAGAATTAAATTTTCTTATTGTTGCCATGACAAAACAGAGGTTCTAAGTGATAGAGAATAAAATTATAAAATTTTAGAAACTGGAATGGATAAATTTGGACTTCATATGAATTTTCTATGAATTAACTAAGTTCTAGGAATTATTTTTGTATTAAAAATACATTTACTAATTCATTTATACATTTTAAACGGGCTCTGGACTGGGCGTCAATTCCTGGAAAATATCAAGGGTCTATGCGCAAGAGATACTAGACCCAGCGCACAGTCAGATAGGATGGCGGGTTGATTTGTTGTTTTTCCAGGGGCTCTTTTGCAAATTGCGCTAGCCGAAGGGGTATCGGGGAATCCTATCCGCCCGATCAGAAATCTAGGCCACGATTAGATCTAGGTTTTCACCCACCAATACACGATAACCGCCCTCGGATTGAGGATCTACGGCTAGGGTTCAACTGGCGGGCGCATCGCTCCTAGCCGCCCGATACCAAACTGACGCCTCAGATCAATTCCAACGAAACGATATCCGTAGTCTAATCTTGACCGCTGCGTGAGGGATCAATGGTTCACGGCATCCGTACACCGCCGAGCAGCAGCGGCGGCGTCATGCCCTCCCCTTTCAACGGCGGCACCGGCCCAGCCGCGGCGGAGAACTCCGGCGAGGCCCTCGGTTTACGCTACAAGCACCCAACGACTATCCCGAGGGCAGCAACTCGAATCACCGGACGAATACAAAATACAAGTGCTTAATCATACAGGCAATCGCGCAACGGGGCCACAGCTTGCGACGAGGGACGGGCGGCGGCGTTGCACAACGCCGACGAGAAATCCAGACCACACCGGCTGCCGAGATCGGCCAGAAAGGCCTCGCCCACGAGCGGAGTGGCCCGGTGGGCGGATAGCGATGGATTCGACCGAATTTACCGAGGTTCACGGCCAGCTTTCGGTGGTCAGTGCGCGCACCCGAGGATGGCGGAGCTCCCATCCCGGCAAGGCACTCCGTGGGTCCAGAACATGATTCTGCCAGGGAGAAGCCGCGATGGGCATCAGTTTGCACCGGTGGGGAAGACAGAGAGGGGCACGGACGCGACGTCGAGGACCCTGGCGGTAATGGCGGATCGGCGTTGGGGAAGCTTGCGCACGCGCGAGAGGGTAGCAGGGGGGAAGAACGGGTCTCTGGAAGGGCCTTTATGGCCGGCCGGTCGGTTCGCGGATAGCCTCACGGATTTCCGAGAAGCACGCCATGCACGCGGCACGCCTTGCTCGCGTACCTCCGAAATGCACGGCGAAGGAAGAGGGAAGACCTGACGAGGGTGGCCCGCCCGGAAGTGGCTGGCGCGATGGAGGGGCTGTCTCGTGGGTCCCAGTGGTCGGCGCAGTGGTGCGGCGAACGCGAGGCTAGTGGCGCGGGCCCACCTGTCGGTGACTCTATCAGCTGGCTGGGCTGCGCAGAGAGAATTCATAAGTGGGCCAAAAGCGTGCAGTGAGCCCAGTTAGAGTAGTTTTGGTTTTATTCTTTTCTTTTCTATTTCTTTTTTCTTTCTATTTTCAAATCTAATTTGAATTCAAATTTTGAATCCAAACTTCGAATTCAAACCTTTCAGAAGAATTTGTACTCAAATGGAATATTCAGTTTGAACATGTTAGTGGAATGAATTTGTTTAGTTATGGATTTATTTTGTGCTCCATAGTATTACTCCCTTATTGTTCTCATCACTTTTAATTTCCAAATTTTTGTTTGTTTGAATGTCTATTTCGCCATTTATTTATTTCTACTATCATTACCTTAGTAAACAAATGCACAAACAATTAAACACCAGCATGACGTTTTTTTATCATTTGTTTGAATTAATCTCTAAATTCTGTGTATGCTCTTTTTATGATGCAAATGAGGCACATAAAATTGAGGAGATCTCTCTATTATTCTTTGTATGCAATTTTGAGTATTACAGATCCTACCCCCCCCCCCTTAAAAATAATCTCGACCTCGAGATTTAGGAAGATCTAGGGAAAAGGTGGGGAAAATCTATCTTCTTCTCTTCCCAAGTCGCTTCATCTTCACCGTGGTGGCTCCATTGTACTTTGCACATCTTTATCACCTTATTCTTTGTAACTTGAGTCAATGTGTCAAGAATCTTGATCGGATACTCCGTGTAAGTCAAATCACCCTGAACACTGAGCTCTTCCATTGGTAACTGTTCCTCAGGGACACGGGGACACTTCTTAAGTTGAGACACATGAAATACATTATGCACATCCGATAGCGCAGCAGGTAGCTCGAGTTGGTATGCCATCTCCCCAACTCGCCTAAAGATCAAGAATGGTCCAATATAGCGAGGGGATAATTTGCCCTTAACTTTGAATCTCCTCATTCCATGAAGTGGTGATACCTTGAGATACACATAATCTCCTTCTTCAAATTCCAGTGGTCTTCTTCTGCACAAATAACACCGGTGCTCCCCAAGGTGAGGAACCCAAACGAATGTACCCCGCCTCTTGTAATTCCGTTAATTGCTTCTTAGGTTCCTTTAGTTCTTCTACGGACATCCTATATGGCCGTTTAGAAATAGGAGCAGTCTCAGGTAAGAGATCAATGACTTACTCAACTTCCCTATATGGTGGCTTCCCTAATAACTCCTCTGGAAAGACATCCAGAAAATCCCTAACTGCACGGATGTTGTCACCCACAAACTTATCATCTACCAAGAGTGCCACTAATCTGGTGGTGTTAGTTACTGCAACTTCAACTTCAAATCTTTCTTCTTAGGAAATGGTGAGTTCTACGGTTCCCTTAGCCCAGTGTATAAACTGTCTTCGCCTTTCTTAACCATGACATACCAAGGATCACGTCTATAGTGCTCTCTTCTAACACTATAGGGGTAGCTCATCTAGGTTAGAAATACAGGGTAAGAAAGGAAGAATTGTAGACAAGGCGAGTAATTACGAGAAATGTTACTGCGAGGGATTTATTAACTAAGTAGATTAGTGTGTCACCTACTAAAGTTAATTCATTACCTTATGGTGGTACATGCTAAGATGCCCAACTATAATGTTTCAATCAATCTAAGAAGCAAATCAAACATTTTTCATCAGAACAATCAATCAACATTTTTTATAGAGAAAATAGTTTTAGTTTTGTCTTAGGTCTCCTATCTCTTAAAAAAAGTTCATAAATGTAGGATTCCAAGGTGTGAAATCCATCTTGCCTTAGAGCAGAAAAGATAAGATTAGCTAGAGTAGAATAGCAGAAGGTGAGACAAGATCAAGATGAGATGAGTATAGAATGAATCAGAGTAAGGTAAGTAATGAAGGGTTTGTCCATTTCTATCTAGGTCTCGTCCTACAGTCAACATTTCCTCTGATACCACTTCTGTCACACCCGGCTTTAAGGAACAAAGCCAGGTGCATCTCATACATGCACCAAGAAGACAACATATATAATAACAGAGTGTCTAGAGATAAATGTCATAAAACATCAGAGTATTTATTACATAGCAGAAGACTTATTACAAAATAAAAGATAAATATAAAACGAACTAAGGATCGTCGGCGCCAATGTCAACTGAGAAACGCCACCTAGATCAGATCATACTCCTCGCCTTGTGGCTCCTCCTGAACCACCTGCTCTTCTCCTATGGGGGGGTGTGAGACAGCAAGGGTGAGCTCACACATGATCATAGCTCAACAAGTTGTGGGGAACCAGTGGACATAAACTCACAAAGGTGTGAGTTCATGTGATGTGTAAGGCTAATCAATGATAAGGGTTTAGAGCTGAGCATTGCTTTTAAGTAGTTGGTCAAAATTTTATTAGCAGTTACTAAGTGTAAGTAAATACCAAACCATAAGTAAAGTAATAGAACAAAATTAATAATAAACCCATGCGATGCAAATGACCAAATTGAATTTAAGTTCCATAATTTAAACATCAGAGAGTCCTGAGCCGCTCATGACCGCGAGCACGGCTAGTATACCAGTTTTACACTCTGCAGAGGTTGTACCCTTTACCCACAAGTCATGCTACCCATCTGCCAAGGGGTTGTGAATCCCATACACCTCTACCTAGGAAGCGCGGCAGGGCAACACTACGAGGCCTTTACAAAGTTCCACTAGCTTCTGAAAACCCGCTATAGTTTATAAGAAGTTCCAATGCAGGGTTCTTGTCTGACCGCCATCACAGCAAAATCAACCAAGGACCTCCCTACACTGACCATTCCCCTACTGCCCTTGCCCCTTTCGGGTAAGGTAGTCTTCCACTAGCTTTCCTAATTAGTCAGCCAAGGGCGTCCCATTAAACCCTTGTGATGGCACGTGTTTCTCAAGTTAAGCTCTATGTTCTAATTAACATTAATGATCTCAACATGAACATAAATAGAATAACAAAAAGAATTGGAACATAGAGGTAATAAATTATTATCCCAAAACCATATAAAGCAATAGCAAACTACCCAAGTGATTCAGGGGTAAACAAGGTAATGAGATAAACAAACTAGGGTGACCTATTGGGTCCCATCAAAATTAACCTATGCATGGATAAGTGATATTAAAGAACATTATTAGGTAAAAAGTGGTCAAGGGCACAACTTGCCTTCAATGAGCTCCTGCTCAGCTACTTCAACCTGCTGCTCACCAGGATCCTCAGCAACGGGCTCTTCTACTCGCCACAATACAAACAAGCACAGTGCATATATACAAATTAACATTACACCAAACATATAAATAAAATACACAGTAATAATCTACACATTAAAATAAAATCCTAGGAACAGAAATCATAATTTTTCGAGTTATAGATTTTAGGTTATGGATTTTCAAAGGTTTCATGTGTTTAACATAGGATTAAGTGAGAATTAAATTTTCTTATTGTTGCCATGACAAAACAGAGGTTCTAAGTGATAGAGAATAAAATTATAAAATTTTGGAACTGGAATGGATAAATTTGGACTTCATATGAATTTTCTATGAATTAACTAAGTTCTAGGAATTATTTTTGTATTAAAAATACATTTACTAATTCATTTATACATTTTAAACGGGCTCTGGACTGGGCGTCTATTCCTGGAAAATATCAAGGGTCTATGCGCAAGAGATACTAGACCCAGCGCACAGTCAGATAGGATGGCGGGTTGATTTGTTGTTTTTCCAGGGGCTCTTTTGCAAATTGCGCTAGCCGAAGGGGTATCGGGGAATCCTATCCGCCTGATCAGAAATCTAGGGCCACAATTAGATCTAGGTTTTCACCCACCAATACACGATAACCGCCCTCGGATTGAGGATCTACGGCTAGGGTTCAACTGGCGGGCGCATCGCTCCTAGCCGCCCGATACCAAACCGACGCCTCAGATCAATTCCAACGAAACGATATTCGTAGTCTAATCTTGACCGCTGCGTGAGGGATCAACGGTTCGCGGCATCCGTACACCGCCGAGCAGCAGCGGCGGCGTCACGCCCTCCCCTTTCAACGGCGGCACCGGCCCAGCCGCGGCGGAGAACTCCGGCGAGGCCCTCGGTTTACGCTACAAGCACCCAACGACTATCCCGAGGGCAGCAACTCGAATCACCGGACGAATACAAAATACAAGTGCGTAATCATACCGGCAATCGCGCAACGGGGCCACAGCTTGCGACGAGGGACGGGCGGCGGCGTTGCACAACGCCGACGAGAAATCCAGACCACACCGGCTGCCGAGATCGGCCAGAAAGGCCTCGCCCACGAGCGGAGTGGCCCGGTGGGCGGATAGCGATGGATTCGACCGAATTTACCGAGGTTCACGGCCAACTTTCGGTGGTCAGTGCGCGCACCCGAGGATGGCGGAGCTCCCATCCCGGCAAGGCACTCCGTGGGTCCAGAACGTGATTCTGCCAGGGAGAAGCTGCGACGGGCATCAGTTTGCACCGGTGGGGAAGACAGAGAGGGGCACGGACGCGACGTTGAGGACCCTGGCGGTAATGGCGGATCGGCGTTGGGGAAGCTTGCGCACGCGCGAGAGGGTAGCAGGGGGGAAGAACGGGTCTCTGGAAGGGCCTTTATGGCCGGCCGGTCGGTTCGCGGATAGCCTCACGGATTTCCGAGAAGCACGCCATGCACGCGGCACGCCTTGCTCGCGTACCTCCAAAACGCACGGCGAAGGAAGAGGGAAGACCTGACGAGGGTGGCCCGCCCGGAAGTGGCTGGCGCGATGGAGAGGCTGTCTCGTGGGTCCCAGTGGTCGGCGCAGTGGTGCGGCGAACGCGAGGCTAGTGGCGCGGGCCCACCTGTCGGTGACTCTATCAGCTGGCTGGGCTACGCAGAGAGAATTCATAAGTGGGCCAAAAGCGCGCAGTGAGCCCAGTTAGAGTAGTTTTGGTTTTATTCTTTTCTTTTCTATTTCTTTTTTCTTTCTATTTTCAAATCCAATTTGAATTCAAATTTTGAATCCAAACTTCGAATTCAAACCTTTCAGAAGAATTTGTACTCAAATGGAATATTCAGTTTGAACATGTTAGTGGAATGAATTTGTTTAGTTATGGATTTATTTTGTGCTCCATAGTATTACTCCCTTACTGTTCTCATCACTTTTAATTTCCAAATTTTTGTTTGTTTGAATGTCTATTTCGCCATTTATTTATTTCTACTATCATTACCTTAGTAAACAAATGCACAAACAATTAAACACCAGCATGACGTTTTTTTTATCATTTGTTTGAATTAATCTCTAAATTCTGTGTATGCTCTTTTTATGATGCAAATGAGGCACATAAAATTGAGGAGATCTCTCTATTATTCTTTGTATGCAATTTTGAGTATTACACTTGGCCTTATTGGTGCTAACTCCTAATCAAGTTTTTGTGGCACTAAGTTTTAAGTTTTATAGGATCACCTATTCACCCCCCTCTAGGTGCTCTCAATTGGTATCAGAGCCGTTCTCTTCAAGAAAGGGACTAATCGCCCGAATTGATGGATCCTAAGGGCAAGGGGATGGTGGTCAATGATAAGGAGAAGGAGTCCTTCGTCAATGATCCAAAGGATGACAAGCCTACTGACTCGGGGTCGGGCCACAAAAGAAAAGACGGGAAGAAGAAGAAAATGAGGCGCATCAAGGAGATCATCTACTACGACGACAGCGACGAGTCCTCTTCTTCCCAAAAGGACAACGACGACAACGACTACGAGAAAAAGAAAACGGTCAATTCGAACTTTTCTTTTGATTACTCTCGTATTTCGCAACGTACCAATGCTCATTTACTCTCCATTCCACTTGGTAAACCTCCTCACTTTGATGGACAGGACTATGGATTTTGGAGTCACAAAATGCGTAATCACTTGTTCTCTCTCCATCCAAGCATATGGGAGATAGTAGAGAGTGGAATGAAATTTGATAGTACTGATAGTCCCATGTTCATTAATGAGCAAATTCACAAAAATGCACAAGCTACTACTGTTCTTCTAGCTTCATTGTGCAGGTATGAATACCATAAGGTGAGCGGCTTGGATAACGCCAAGCAGATTTGGGACACCCTCAAGATCTCACATGAGGGGAACGACGTCACCATGCTCACCAAAATGGAGTTGGTGGAGGGCGAACTTGGGAGATTCGCAATGATCAGGGGCGAGGAGCCAACCCAAACGTACAACCGGCTCAAGACCCTCGTCAACAAAATAAGGAGCTATGGAAGCACGCGATGGACGGACCACGACGTCGTCCGCCTAATGCTAAGGTCTTTTACTGTCCTCGATCCACATCTTGTGAACAATATTCGTGAGAATACTAGGTACACCAAGATGTCGCCCGAGGAGATACTTGGAAAGTTCGTAAGCGGGCGGATGATGATCAAGGAGGCTAGATACGTTGATGATGCGTTGAATGGCCCAATCCAAGAGCCTCAAACCATTGCTCTCAAAGCAACGAGGAGCAAGGAGGCGCTACCTAGCAAGGTGGCGTAAGTTGAGGCGGCCGGGCTTAATGATGAAGAAATGGCCCTCATCATCAAGCGGTTCAAGATGGCGCTAAAGGGTCGCAAGGGGCATCCCAACAAGAACAAGACAAAGGGGAAGCGCTCATGCTTCAAATGTGGTAAGATTGGTCATTTTATCGCTAATTGTCCCGATAATGATAGTGACCAGGAACAAGGGAACAAGAGGGAAAAGAAGAAGACTTACAAGAAGGCTAAGGGCGAGGCACACATTGGCAAGGAGTGGGACTCGGATTGTTCGTCGTCCGACTCCGACAATGAAGGACTCGCCGCCACCGCCTTCAACAAATCGTTCCTCTTCCCCAACGAGCATCACACCTGCCTCATGGCAAGGGAAAAGAAGGTAAGCACTCGTGATACTAGTACTTACGCTTCCTCAAGTGATGAAGAATCTAGCGATGATGAAATAGACTATTCATGTTTATTCAAGGGCCTAGATAGAACTAAGGTTGATAAGATTAATGAATTAATTGATGCCTTGAATGATAAGAATAGGTTATTAGAAAAGCAAGAGGATCTTTTGTATGAAGAACATGATAAGTTTGTAGAGGCACAAAAATACCTTGCTTTAGAAATTAAAAGGAATGAAATGCTCTCTTGTGAATTGTCTACATGCCATGACTCTATTTCTACCTTAAAGAGCATAAATGATGATTTGAATGCTAAGTTAGAAATGGCTAATAAATCAACATCTTGTGTAGAACATGTTGCAATTTGCAATAGGTGTAAAGATTTTAATGTTGATGCTTGTAGTGAACACCTAGTTTCAATTTCTAAATTGAATGATGAAGTGGCTAGTCTTAATGCCCAACTTAAGACTAGCAAGAGTGAATTTGACAAAATAAAATTTGCAAGGGATGCCTACACGATTGGTAGACACCCCTCAATTAAGGATGGTCTTGGTTTCAAGAGGGAAGTCAAGAACTTAACAAGCCATAAGGCTTCCATCTTCGCCAAGGAGAAAGGGAAGGCCCCTATGGCTAGTAGTACTCAAAAGAACCATGCTTTCATGTATCATGATAGGAGACATTCTAGGAATGCTTATAGAAGTTATGATGCTTTTTGTCGGCGTTTCGAGACCAGGGGGTCCCTAAGCCGACGAGTGAATGTCGCCGCGTGCCCCAGCCCAGATGGGTCGACGCGAGGCCGAGCGCGAAGGGGGGAAGTGAGGTGGCCGGAGATGGGCGTGAGAGAGGTGGAAATCCCGCGGCCTTCGTGTTCGTCCCACGCCCAGGTCGGGTGCGCTTGCAGTAGGGGGTTACAAGCGTCCACGCGGGAGAGGGAAGCGAGCGGCCCCAAGAGAGCGCCTGTCCCGTCCTCGTCCCCGCGCGGCCAACCTTCTCTAAGAGGGCCCTGGTCCTTCCTTTTATAGGCGTAAGGAGAGGATCCAGGTGTACAATGGGGGTGTAGCAGAGTGCTACGTGTCTAGCAGGGGAGAGCTAGCGCCCTAAGTACATGCCGATGTGGCAACCGGAGAGATTTTGGCACCCAGCTGGTGTGATGTCGTGGCCGTCGGAGGAGCGATGGAGCCTAGCAGAGGGACAGCTGTCGGGGCGGTTGAGTCCTTGCTGACGTCCTCCTGCTTCCGTAAGAGAGCTGAGAGCCGTCGTCGTCACAGAGCATGCGGGGCGCCATCATTGCCTATCCGGCGGAGCTAGCCAGATGGGACACCGGTCTTGTTCTCTGTGGCCCGAGTCAGCTCGGGGTAGGGTGATGATGGCGCTCCCTGTTGACGTGGCTGGCCTGCGCCCTAGGTTGGGCGACGTGGAGGCTCCTCCGAAGCCGAGGTCGAGTCTGTCTTCCATGCCCGAGGCCGAGTCCGAGCCCCTGGGTCGGGCGAGGCGGAGGTCGTTCGGCAGAGGCCAGGGCGGAGTCCAAGCCCTGGGGTCGGGCGGAGCAGAGTTCGTCGTCTTCTGGGGCTGAGCCCGAGTCCGAGCCCTGGGTCGGGCGAAGCGGAGTTCGTCGTCTTCCGGGACTTAGCCCGAGTCTGAGCCCTGGGTCGGGCGGAGCGGAGTTCACCGTCTTCCGGGACTTAGCCCGAGTCCGAGCCCTGGGTCGGGCGGAGCGGAGTTCGCCATCTTCCGGGTCTTAGCCCGAGTCCGAGCCCTGGGTCGGGCGGAGCGGAGTTCGCCGTCTTCTGGGACTTAGCCCGAGTCTGAGCCCTGGGTCGGGCGGAGCGGAGTTCGCCGTCTTCCGGGTCTTAGCCCGAGTCCGAGCCCTGGGTCGGGCGAAGCGGAGTTCGCCGTCTTCCGGGACTTAGCCCGAGTCCGGGCCCTGGGTCGGGCGGAGCTTCCTATGGTGCCTTTGGCAGGGCCTGACTGCCTGTCAGTCTCACTCTGCCAAGCGGCACTGCGGTCGGAGTGGCGCAGGCGGCGCTGTCCTTCTGTCAGGCCGGTCAGTGGAGCGGTGAAGTGACGGCGGTCACTTTGGCTCTGCCGGGGGGCGCGCGTCAGGACAAAGGTGTCAGGTCACCTTTGCATTAAATGCTCCTACGACTTGGTCGGTCGGTGCGGCGATTTAGTCAGGGTCGCTTCTTAGCGAAGGCAGGGCCTCGGGCGAGCCGGAAACATGTCCGCCGTTGGAGGGGGCCCCCGGGCGAGACGGAAATCCTCAGGGGTCGGCTGCCCTTGTCCGAGGCTAGGCTCGGGTGAGGCGTGATCGAGTCGCTCGAATGGACTGATCCCTGACTTAATCGCACCCATCAGGCCTTAGCAACTTTATGCTGATGGGGGTTACCAGTTGAGAATTAGGAGTCTTGAGGGTACCCCTAATTATGGTCCTCGACACTAGCCCCCGAGCCTCGAAGGGAGTGTTAGCACTCGCTTGGAGGCTTTCGTCGCACTTTTTTGCAAGGGGACCAGCCTTTCTCGGTTGCATTTTGATCCGGTGGGTGCGCGCGAGCGCACCCACCGGGTGTAGCCCCCGAGGCCTCGGAGGAGTGGTTTCACTCCTCCGAGGTCTTAATGCCTCGCGTAATGCTTCGGCCGGTCTGGTTGTTCCCTCATGCGAACTGGCCGTAGCCCGGGTGTATGGTGGGGGCCCAAGCTCTCGGGCTGGTATGTTGATGCTGTCAACAGTTCGGTCGGAGCCGGGTTTGCGAGAGCAGCCCCCGAGCCTCCGCACAGGGCGAGAGGGCGATCAGGGACAGACTCGGCTTTTTTACATACGCCCCTGCGTCGCCTTTCCGCAAGGAGGAGGGGGGAAAAGCGCCATGTTACCCTCGATGGGCGCCGAACATGGTGTCTCCGGTGAGCTGCAAGCGGGTAATCCGAGTGGACGTCTGTGCCCCGTTCGTTAGGGGTCGGCTAGGGGCCCAGAGGCACGCCCAAAAGTACCTGCGGGTGATCTGCCGGATCCAGTCCCCTGGCGACGGGGTCCGAGGGCTCGATGCCTCCCTCTGATGGGATTCTGTTACAAGATCGCTCCCGCTGGTCTCGGAAATGTCCTAGGGTACCTCGGGAGCGCAGCCTGAGCCTTGGTTATGTATCGAACGTACCCCTGGTCATCCCTCGCTCGGCGTCTGAGGCGATTGTGAACCCTTCGGGGGCCAGCCTTCGAACCCCTGATCAGTAATGGGCGCGGAGCCCGAGTAGCCTGAGGCGGCCGTGGAACCCTTCGGGGGGCCGGCCTTCGAACCTCTGACCAGTAGTGGGTGTAGGGCCCACGCGATCTGAGGCGGCTGTTGAAACCCTTTGGGGGGCCAGCCTTCAAACCTCTGATCAGTAAGAGGTATCCTTTTCGGGGAAGGATCCTTTTCGGGGTATCCCCCTTTCCCGGTCCCTGTTGCAAGAGATAGAGAAAGAGGAAAAAAGGATACGAAATCGAACGACGTGACGTACCTTTTTTGGCGCGGTTTTTACGGCGAAGGCGAAGCGTCGCCCGCTTCTCCTGCCAGAAGCGCCGTCTATCCCTCCGCGGAGTTAATGCGACGGGGCGAGTTGTTGGCAGGGCGGCCGTTGCGCGTGCGTGAGCCGTTCGAGGAACGGCTGTTTCGCTTCGCGTTTTTTTTAATCCCGCATCCGGTCCGGGCGGAACGTCGGAAACGGCTTCGCCTTGGTCTTTATATACCGGGGAGAGGGTCCGGTGACGGTTCTTCGCTCTGCTTCCTGCCTCCTTCTTGGGTTTTCGCAACCCGAGAGACTTTAGCCAGAGAAGAGAAAACCGTCCTTCCAGCCCCTTGCGCTGCCATCCCTTCCGTCTGGTGATGGCCGACCGGGTGACCATCGTCTCGCCGCACGATCCATGGCCCTCTTCCACGGTGACGGCGAGCGATCTGGAGGATCTGGTCGGCGAGGGTTTGCTTCGCCCACTCACCGATGAGCAGCGACCGGAATGGATACCCCCCGCGGGCGGAGCCGCTCCATCCCCTCCGCCAGGGTACGTCGTGAGCTTCGTCTCCTTCCACGAGCGGGGATTCGGTGTGCCAGCGGGCCGCTTTATGCGGGCGATCCTGTACCACTATGGGGTGGAGTTGCACAACCTCACCCCCAACTCCATCTCGCAGGCCGCTATCTTTGTAGCGGTGTGCGAGGGGTATTTGGGGATCGCCCCCCATTGGGATTTGTGGACCCATCTCTTTTTCGCGGAGCTTTTTGCCTCGCCGACGGGGGAGAGGAAGGTCCGCGCGGCGGTGCGGGCCGGCGGCTGCACCCTCCTGCTGAGCCAGTCGCGGGCGTCGCAGTATATTCCTGCCATCCTCGCGTCCTCGAACAAGGGGTGGCAGCGCCGGTGGTTCTACCTCCGGAATGACGGTGAGTTGCTTCCGCCGTTCTCCCATCGAGTAGTCACCACCGCCACCGACGCTTGGCGCCATGGGACCCCGCACGAAAGACAGAAGAACCTCGAACCCCTTCTTCAGGCCTTGGAGGCGTTGCGGGAGGGAGGACTCACCGCTGCGGGAGTGATTGCCGCCATCCACCGTCGAAGGGTGCTTCCCTTGGCGGAGCGACGGCTGTCGCTTTGGGAAATGACCCCGGAGGCCGACTGGGAGGGCTCGCGGATGTCCCCTGATCCTCTTCCCTTCGACGCCCTCCAATGGCGGGTGTCGGCTGCGTTGGGGAAGCCGGACCTCCACGCCTTCTCCTAGCTTCTGATGCGCCCCGACCAGGGGTGCGTGACTCTGGTGAGTGTTCGCTCTCTCCTTCTTCATACATTGGGTTGCTTCTGGTTCTTACGATCGAGTTTCCTTCCCCCCTTCTTCAGGAGGTGGGGTGGCACAAACCTTCCCTGCCACGGGTTCCGCAGGATGCGGTGGCCCGAGCAGCGCGGTGGGTCACCGTGGAGGAGAAGAAGAGGAAGAAGGACGCGGGGAAGGCCCGGGCCCGTGAGCGGAGGCGGGCTCGAGACGCCTTGGAAAAGCGCCGTCGCCAGCAGGAGAGGGAGGGACTCCCGAGGGAGGCGTCGCCGGAAACACCCGACGACGACGACGACGATGATGATGATGAGGAGGAGGACGACATGGCCGCCCGCCTCGGCCTCAGCCCCGGCTTGGGGTGTGGCCAGGAGTCGTCGAGCCAGCCCCTGAGCGGGCCGACGCCGTCAGTCCCCGGAGTCGGGGCGTCGGGGTGCCGGCCCGAGGTACGAGGGCAACCCGAGAGGGCACCTAACCCCTCGGCTGGAGGAGCTGAGGTGACTCCGGGGGGCCAGGCCAGGGCGTCTACTCTCCGAGAGCCGCCGCTCGCGCCAGCAGCGCATGGAGGTGACTCTCAAGTCACCGTGACAGTGCCTGGGCAATCTGCTCCCTGGGTATCCAAAGCAAGGGTGGCGCCGAAGTTGCCGGCGAAGCGGACCTCGGCGGCTGTTCCGGGAGCTGGGATCCAGGAGACTTCCCCCCAGGCGCGGTGGATCATGGCCCGGAGCGGGTAGGTAGCTCGGAATGTCCTCGTCCTGGCTTTCCATTCATATGTCTCGGCCGTGATTTTCCTTCTTCCTTCAGCAAGCGGAGCCATGGCCAGACCGACCTGGCACCCCGGAAGGCCCATAAGACGGCGCCGGCCTGTGCGGCCAGCGCCGCTCCGGGCCTTGTCGTTCAGCCGACCCTCTCGCAAAGTGTCCCGCCGCAGGGGGCTCGGGCGGCACCTGTCGCTGTGGAGCAGGTTCCCGAGGCTGGCTCTTCTGCCGAGGCGGCCATCGTGATAGGGGAGGCGGGCGACGCTGGCGTCGTCCCGGGCCCACCTGTCGTGCCGGCCATGCCGGCGCCTGCCGCTACCGAAGTCGCCACCGTCCCAGTCGGGGAGCGACCGGTTGCTGCCGGCGTCGAGACGGCTGATGCGTCGGCGCCCAGTGCCTCGGAAGAGGTGGGCGTGGACGCGCGATCCGTCCTGCCAGGCGGCAGCCTCATCGCTGTGCGGTGGAGCCCCGGGGCCCAGCGCCAGTTGCTCCGGTTTCGGACCCGCGAGGCCTCGGACCCTGTTTTCATTCTCGACGATGAACAGGAGGACCAGTCCTGGGATGAGCTCCGCGAGTGTGCTGAAGCAACGGTGGGGTCGCTCCGGTCGTCGCTGGAGGTTTTCTGCAGGGACGTCCCCAAAATCCTCTAGGTAACGGTTTCAGGCATATCTTTTCTCTTCTGTGAATGAGGCGTTCTTCGTGACGCCCCGTTTCCTTTCCCCAGGATCTGACGGATCGGAGCGCCGCCAAGTCGTCGTTCATCCGCCGCGAGGCCGATGTCTGGGGCTCGCTGCGATCCCTGAGGACCTCGCTCGCCGGGGCTACTGCGCGCCTTTCTCAGCAGGATGCCAAGGTAGCGGACCTCCAGTTGCTCTGCACTGACCTGAGAGCCGAGGCGGCAGCGGCGCGCGCGGAGGCGGCAGCGGCACGCGCAGAGGTGCAACGGCAGCAGTCGGAGTTCGTCCAGGTCGTCGAGGAGCGGGACCAATCTCGGAGCTGGGCTGCCGAGGCCGAAAGCCGGGCTAAAACCCTCACGGCCGACTTAGCCACAGCCCAGGTCGCGGCCTCGGAGCAACGTGCCCGAGCCGGAGGTACGCCTTGGCCGTCCTTGGTTCTTGTTCTTGCCCGTTTCCTCTGCTTGTGTTTGATATCTTTCTTCTGGCTGTTCGCAGAGCTCGAGTCCGCCCTTGGCGAGTCCGCCAAGGCGCTTGCCGAGGCGCTTGCCGGAGCTGCCGAGCAGCGGGAGGCCGATCTCGTGGCCATGTCCGAAGCCGTCTCGGACGTTTATCGGACCCTTGGCTCCGGCGACGTCCCTTCAGGAAGCTCCCCTCAAAGCCGCCTTCAAGCCTTGGGTGATCACGCGCGCGGCAGAGTCCGCGAGGCGCTACACCACGGCGTCAGGCGGGCCTTCGCCGTGCTCGCTTCCCACTATGTTGTGGACCAGGAGCGGGTTAGCGAGGGGTATTGTCTTCCTGATGAAGACGATGCTGCCCTGGCAGAAGTTCAGCGGCTCGACGCAGTCGCCGCGGGTCCGAGCGCAGTGCTGGCGACCACCTTTGAGGCGGAGATCCTTCCCCTGCGCCATCGCCGGAAGCTGAGATGGTCCTCACCGAAGGCGGGGACGGAGCTGAAGGCACGGCTCCTTCCCGAGGCGACGCCTAACTCTTGTCGGGACAGTTTCTGTTGGACGTGCGTGTGTCCTACTGCGGCCGCTGAGGCCTGAACACTTTGTTTTCATTGCATGAAGTCGCACTCTTCTTCCTTTTATTTTGCGTGTCCGGCTTAGCCTGTCAACCATAGGGTGGCTTCCCGAGCAGGGTCATTTTTCGTGGCGGGTGATGAGTGAGGTGTCCCTAACCCGGAGGCATAGGAGCTCCTCGGCTCAGTCGACCTTGCCATTTACATGCACCCACGTTCGCTCCTCGGGGCCCTGCTTCTGACATAGCCGGGAGAACGCAAAAGCCTTTTTGATCGAAAATTTTGGATGCGGAGAGGTACACCCAATCTTGACGCGGAGGGGTTCCCCCTTCTTAGCCCCCGAGGGAAGGTTGGTGTAACACCCCTGGTGTTACTATAACTAAAACTTGAGCATGACATCATAAGCATTGGCATTGCATATGTTTGACACACCTAGAGTGCATTCACTAGGCAAAAATTTCAAACAAGTGGTATTGTTTTAATGTTTTACAAATAGGACCCTGGTTAAAGGACTTAACCCTAAATAATGATTAAAGGGGTAAAACTTAACCTAAGTTAAGAAAACCTAAAGACTTTAGGGTAAAAGTCATAAAATGACTCCAAGAATAAAGTTGAATCACAATTATACCCCTGGAATACCAGAAACCCTAATTGGAACCCTGGGAAACCCTAAAACCAAACCCTAGGGACCTAAGTGCAAAATTTGTCCACTTTTGGGCTAAAGTGCAAAAACCAAGCCAAATAAGTATTTTAAGTCCTTTGGTTCACAAATATGTGGACTTTAAAGCAAAACCCAAGGTTTTGGACTTAAATGCAAAATAGACCTCATGTGAGTTTTATTCTAAGTCTGGATTTCAGTGATATTGGCTCAACTTTGGAGCCTTGTATCTTTCAGGATATAGGGTTTTTGCCCTAGGTCACCACATCAAAGTTGAAGACCAATATTAGGAGAACAACTTTGCTAAACAGTGTGAGCTTAGTTGTTATGAGAAATTTGGAGAAAAACCCAATCAAAGTTTGACTGTCAGGCTTGTTCATTCTGAAAATCAGCTTTTCAGTGTAACAGGGTCGACTTTGTGGGTGAATTAAACCTTGATCCAATGACTTTTTGTGAATGCACATTGTAGCAAAGTTGAAGAGGGATTATAGTTCTACAACTTTACTACAGTAAGTTGGCCTTGGTTTCACATGAAAATTTGAGAAAACTGGGCTCCAATTTGATCTGTCAGTCAAGCCTTTTACTGAATCCAAAGCACTGTTCATCGGTTTTCAGTAAAATCGCCGTGGATAAGGTTTTGGACCTCGCCGGCGATAAGGACGCCACGGCGGTCGGAATGGACTGGGGGCCGCGGTAAATATCTTTGGTCACGTGGCAGTAACCCTCTGTGGTGGCGGACTCCGGTTAAACGGTGCCGCCGTGCCATCCCCGGATTCTGCCGCGCGGCGAGCTCACCTGCACCGTCTGAAATCCGCGATCCTCATCGTCGCCGGCCAGCCGCCTATAAATTAAGCGCGGGCACTGCGTCGTCACCGCATTCCGCACATCTGCAGCTAAGCACTTGACTCGAGTTCACCAGAAATACCCGCGCACCCCCAATTCCCTCTCTTCTTCGTTCTTGCTCCGCCGAGAAGAACTTCTTCGTAGCCAGCGCTCCTCTGGTCAGTAATGATCAAATTACTCTTTGTTTTAGTTAGTATGTGATCTCTTATTACCCCTGGATGCAACAATTTGGAGTTTGACCGAAGCCCCTTACCGGAACGCACCTATGCGCTGTCAAACACCGCCGTGACCCCCCCACCGTCGACCCGTTCTTCGGGTCTTGTTCTACCCAAATCAAAGAATGTCCGTAGACCCTAGTGCACCCATGAACCTTTTCCCAGCCTTAATTCGATTGTCCTCGCCGTCGTTTGCTCGGAATGCGTTCATCCTCTTACCCATCCGCTCGGTCACCGTGGACCGATTGATTCGTAGTCCCAACCATAAAATTGATTTGGGGGAAATGATCCGTAGGAGTTCAATTTTGTTCCTGTCGCTTGGGAACTTCAGCCGTCGCGTCATCCGGCTGGTCTAGCTCGCCGGAGCTCGGCCTCCCGTGCGGAGCACCATCGGGGACTAGGTGTGGTGAAAGAATAGAACGCGAAGGGTTTTTCTGCAAACCATCAGCGACTCAGTGCAATAGTAATCGAACTCACTTCGGATTAATCAGTAAGCCGTGGGCCTTTCTGCAAAATCGCCAGGGTGCGGGCGCACGCGCGCGTTTTCCCCTGGTTTCTGGGCCGGCTGGGCTAAATTCGGCCCAGTGCTGTTTAATGTTTTTCTTTTTCTTTTTCAGTGAAGCTTTGGAAAATTGTAGAAAATTGTAGAAAAATCCTAAAATTGTGAAACCAATTTTCCTAGACTCATTATTTTCCCTAGAATTTAATAAAAATAGTTTCATGATTTTTAGGCTAAATAAGGAATTTTAGGGTATTTAACATAGCTTAAAGAAGTAATTCTGGATTTTTAAAAGAAAAATGGTAATCCCAAAAATGCTCAAAATTTTTATGTGAACTTAAACCAATATGTAGAAGCCTTGGGTAGAGTTTGGTTTGATTTGAACATTGTTTGATAACTAGAACCCAAAACCACCCCCCCTGCTCCATGAACTCCTTTACTGACTCCGGAAACCCTAGGTTCTCGGAGTACCGTGAAGGAAAGTTGTACTCAAGACTTAGATAAAAAGTTTATATTATCTTTGCATCCTCATGAGCATCCCATGACATCCATTCTTATGCATGTATATGGTTATGTTAGAGCACGAAGAAGAAGAAGAAGTCTCTGAAGAAGGGATACCACCATCCTCTGATCCTCAAGCAGGCAACTGCTTTTATTTCGATATTTGTGGATCCGAACAGGACTCACCTGATAACAAAGGCAAGCCTCGGTGCATTTACCACCTTCCTTGATGTTTTTAAAATCTTTCTCACTTGCTTGCTGCATTAGGTGATAGGAGTTGATTGATTAAACAATTCCTGCATTACCTTCCTTGATCTTGATTACCCTCCTTGAAACCCTGTTTTTACAAAAAGGTTTTACTATGCTTAGTATTGCTTTAGAAAAACAAAAGGATTTGTTTTACAAAAGATGTTTGGCAAAGTGGGAGGGATGTTTTCAAAAATAAAACTTGATGGTGAATCCATCATGGCCATGATGGATTCAACATCGGAAAAGATGTACCTCTGCCAGGTACCAAGTTTTTGGGTTAAAAAGATTAAGCTGAGACCGGGCGGGTGACTTGCATGAGAAGAGAGTCTCGGTGTAGTGTCTCCGTCTGAGTCGATTAAGGACCTTGTCGATGTAGGCTTGATGATCGAGGACCCTTTAACTGGTCACATGCCTCGTCATGGGTAAGCCTTGCCTCGGGCAGACTAAGGCCGGAATAAGATAACACGAAATGGGAGTGGAGCGGTGGCGAGAGTAGCGTGTACCCTCCATGGCAAGAGGCTGGACGGTGGTGTATCTGTGCTCTCGGTTTGCGTGAACCTGATCCGGTCTTAAGAACCCCGGTGGCGGGTTGACATATGCAAGGGTTAAGTGCTACATATGTCGTGTGATTGGAGATCCTCAGCTGAGTATAATCGATTCGGATCGCCGTACCTTCGCGGTTATGAAGACTTGGTCACTGACCTACACGTAGCTTTCCACTAAAGATGATGGGCTTTTGTTAAAGAAATTGGCTAGTGCAGGACCAGTGATTGAACTAGGGTAGAAAGAACCCTAGTGCAGGTAATTTTACCTAACTTGACAACTAAAATTGGATTTTTAAGGATCCACTTTAGTAAGCATTTCTGCAAAACAGAGTCTTTGATTATTGAGAAGCCTTACCTTGACTCCCATATAACCAGCATACCCTTGAGAGTCTTTTCATTAGTCGGGTAAGACTTGCTGAGTAATTCCATACTCAGGGTTTATCCCTTTGTTGTTTTTAGGTGGGGAAGTAGCAGACTTTTGCTGCTTCTGTGCCAGGGTGGTTCCCAAAGAAGAAAAACAAGACTGAAGTGCGGGAGGACTCGGTCCTCCACATAGGATCTTTTGTTTATAGCCTTTCGGGAGAAGTTTGTGTCTCCCTTGGTTTGTATAACTATTACTTCTTCGCACTCACTTTTAGACTGGTCTGTAAATAAATAACTCGAGCTTGCTTTTTGAAATAAATGTAAGTTTATGTAATTCGCTTCCGCATATCTTTATCTCCGATGGTCTGTAATGTCTGCAAGACGGGTGAAACGTTCCTGGTAAGGTCGGGAAAGATACCGAGCTTGTCAAGTGACTTAGGAACATCTACAGGGTGTCTGATGTCTGCTAGACAAGGACAACTGTAGGTGGGCCTAATTACTTGGGAGGTTCCGTCACAGCTGGTATCGGAGCGTAGCCCTTCTTTGCAGATATTATAAGGCATCTTCAAAAGGATTTTCGAAAGTCTTACCTAAAGATTCTTTTCTCTTCTTACCTAAGTATTCTGAAGAGTTTATCTTAAAGACCAGATAGGAAGAGTGCAATGTATAGAAGGTTGAATCGACCAAGGTTGATTCTGTACTTATTCATGCATCATGCTAAGAATTATGCTAATAACATTTTCCCCCTTAGAAAGATGCCGCCACGCACAAGGCTAACGGCACGTAAGTCAACGGGACCAATTGGAGTACCCCGGCATCAACTAGCCCCTCGACACGAAAGCAGTAGCAGCGGAAGTAATGACCCTATAGGAGACCTGGAAGCCGAAGTGAGTCGACTTCAAGCAACGCTGCGACACAGGACCAATACTTGGATCGCAGACGGAGATAGAATCAATGAACTAAGAAGGGACATCCGTCACCTGCAGGATCAGCTGGCTGATCGGGACTTAGCACTTGACTGGGCAGTACAGTCTCATATGTTGGCATGTGCTAAGGAAGCGAGGGCTCAGGCCCGAATTAAAGAACTTAGCTCAGCTGTCGACAACCTGCAGGTCTACTGCAATACATTGCATGAGGAAGTCCATGTGCTATACTCACAACTACACCCTAGTGAGCCTGCACACTCTGCTGAGACGGAAGCCGGACCCTCTCACGTTGCGGGACGCGCGTTGGGTGGGGAGTTAGATCTTTTTGAACCCCCTCCTTCTTTGAGGTTGGTTGACGTCTGGACTCCCACACCTGACAATGAAGCCGCCAAAAGCAACGGAAAGCAGGACTAATGGTGTAATAAAAGTAGAGTAGTGTATTGTAGGGTGTACTGTTGTATAATAGGTTAAACTTTTGTAAAATGGGTAATGTATCCTGTTATGTAATATCGAGTCTGTATCATTACTCTTTATAGTAATGTAAAATGGAAGGTTTTCTTTGGCACATTATGTTTATTCAAATGTTTTTGCCTCAGATGCCGACCAGGACTCGCGGACAGGACGCAGCCGGAACATCTGGGGGTCGGGATGTCACCCCGAATCCACCTCCAGTTCCACCCACGCTAGCCGAGGCAATTGCTGCCTTGGTGAATGCTACCGCCGACAATACCCGCTTCCTTCGGGAAATGGCGGGTCAGCAGCAGCTCCAGCAACAAGCAGGAAGAGGTTTCCAGCAAGGTCCCCGTGAGACTACTTATCTGGACTTCTCCGAGACTCGTCCACCTCTATTCACCAAAGCAGAAGACCCGCTCGAAGCCGGCGAGTGGATACGAGTCATCGAACAGAAGTTTGGCCTTCTTCGTTGTTCGGAAACACAGAAGCCATTGTTCGCGGCACAGCAACTCCGAGGCCCTGCCAGTACTTGGTGGGGAAACTTTGTGGCTATCCAGCCTGACAACCATCAAATTACATGGAACGAATTTAAAGCAGCCTTCCGCGAGCACTATATACCAGAGGGAGTGCTGCACATGAAACAAGAAGAGTTCATGAAACTGAAACAAGGGGGAGATACTGTTAATCAGTATCTCAACAAGTTCAATCACCTGTCACAATATGCAATTGATCAGGTAAATACGGATTTGAAGAAAAGGAACTGTTTTATGAGAGGTCTGAATGACCGGATGCAGCGAAAAATGGCTGCATGTATTGATCTCACCTATGGGAAGGCTGTCAGTACAGCCTTATCTGTGGAGGCGAAATATGCAAATTCTGGGAAAAATAAGGGATTCAGTGGTGATAGGCCTAGTCAGGGCCCGGTAAAGAGGCAACGGTTTATTCTCCGGCCTTCTAACCAGAACCGTTCAAGTGCACCATCCTTCCCTTTCAAGCAGCCCATAATTATTCGTCCCAACAAAGCCCCTACTGTCCAAAGTCAGCCGGGTGCCCCAGGCACTCGACTCCCTGCTCTGCCAAGTTCTTCAACTGGATGTTTTAACTGTGGCAAGTCTGGGCATTTTATTAAAGATTGCCCCTATCCTAGGCAAAATCAGGCTAATAATCAGCAAGGATCGGGAAATTCAGCTCCAGGCAAGGGAAGTACTTCGGGCAAGAATATCAAGAAGACGGGGCGAGTATATTACACTCAAGTGGCTACTACACCGGAGGGAGAGCCGGTGATGATGGGTACGTTTCCTGTGGCCAGTCACCCTGCAATTATTCTTTTTGATTCTGGTGCTTCGCATACCTTCATTACCAAGACATTTGTGGAGCAACATCACATTGCATGTCATGAATCAAAAGAGGGATTTAAAATTCATTCACCTGGGGGACACATGTTTACTAGAGAAGTGGCCTATGAAGTGCCAGTAACAATGGCCGAACGGAACTTTCCTGCTAACATGATTGTTCTAAAAGGCCAGGATATAGATGTAATTTTGGGTATGAATTGGTTAACCCAACACAAGGCAATTCTCAACACTGAACTCAGAACCGTCAGGTTGAGCTATAATCAAGAAGAAATTCTTTTGTCTCTCCCCAAAACCAATCCAGTCAAAGCTTCTGGTAGAATATTTGAAGCCATTGTACCGGAGATCAAGAACATTCCGGTAGTATGTGAGTTTCCAGATGTATTTCCGGAAGATTTGCCTGGACTACCCCCTGAAAGAGATGTAGAATTCGTAATTGAGCTAAAGCCCGGTACAGCTCCCATCTCCCGAAGATCGTACCGTATGCCCCCTAATGAGTTGGCAGAATTGAAGATTAAATTACAAGATCTGCTGAATAAGGGATTCATCCGGCCAAGCTCGTCCCCATGGGGTTGTCCCGCCATTTTTGTTAAGAAGAAGGATCAAACCTTGCGCATGTGCGTGGACTATCGGCCCCTGAATGAGGTCACTATCAAGAATAAGTACCCTCTTCCAAGGATCGACATCTTATTTGATCAACTGACTGGGGCGAGGGTATTTTCCAAATTGATCTCAGGTCGGGCTATCATCAAATCCGTATTCGGCCCGAGGATATACCGAAGACCGCGTTTACTACGCGATATGGATTGTTTGAATACCTGGTAATGTCTTTCGGGCTCACAAATGCTCCTGCCCACTTCACTTATTTGATGAACTCGGTGTTCATGCCCGAGTTAGACAAGTTCGTGGTGATCTTCATCGACGATATTTTGATATACTCTAAAAATGAAGAGGAGCATGCTCAGCACCTACGGATTGTATTGACGCGCCTGAGGGAACATCAGCTGTATGCCAAGTTCAGCAAGTGCGTGTTCTGGCTGGAGGAAATTCAATTTTTGGGGCACGTGTTATCAGCTAAAGGAATTGCGGTAGATCCTAGCAAGGTCAAAGATATTCTGGAATGGAAACCCCTAACCACTGTTCACCAAGTCCGGAGTTTTCTTGGACTAGCGGGATATTATCGCAGATTCATACCTGATTTTTCTAAGCTTGTGAAGCCAATCACAAGTTTATTGAAAAATGATATTAAGTTCAATTGGTCTTCTAAGTGTAATGAAGCCTTTGAGCAATTGAAGACATTATTAACCACTGCTCCGGTATTGGCTCAACCGGACATCACTAAGCCTTTTGATGTATACTGTGATGCGTCAGGCAGTGGACTCGGCTGTGTGCTGATGCAAGAGGGCTGAGTAATTGCGTATGCTTCAAGGCAGTTACGCCGACATGAAGAGCATTATCCAACACATGATCTCGAGCTAGCTGCTGTGGTTCATGCCCTGAAAATATGGCGTCACTATCTGCTGGGAAATATCTGTCACATATATACAGATCATAAGAGTTTGAAGTATATATTTACCCAGTCAGAGTTAAATATGAGGCAAAGACGATGGCTTGAGCTCATTAAAGACTATGAACTGGAGATCCATTATCACCCAGGCAAGGCCAATGTGGTGGCAGATGCATTGAGTCGTAAGACTTCCTGCCACTGTCTTATGGTAAAGACCTCCGAAAACACTTTATGTCAAGAAATGGAGAAGTTAAACCTGGGGATAATCCAGCAAGGGACTCTGAATCAACTAAAGCTTGAGTCAACTATTTTGCAAAGGATAATTGATGCTCAAAAGGATGATCTGGGCATGAAGCACATACGAGAGAAGATAAGGGCTGGGACAGCCAAATGTTTCAAGGAAGATGATCAAGGTGTGTTATGGTTTAACAACCGCATAGTAGTGCCGAAGAATGAAGAACTCCGCCAGCAAATCTTAGATGAAGCGCATCTTAGTCGCTATTCTATTCATCCGGGAAGCACTAAGATGTATCATGATCTAAAACAGCACTACTGGTGGACGAAGATGAAAATTGAAATTGCACGCTATGTGGCTAAGTGTGACACTTGCAGACGTGTCAAGGCCATACACATGAAAACTGCCGGTCCATTGCAGTCATTATCAATACCAACATGGAAATGGGAAGACATTAGCATGGACTTCATTGTGGGATTGCCCAGGACCGCAAAAGGGTATGACTCTATCTGGGTGATTGTTGATCGACTTACAAAGGTTGCTCATTTTCTGCCGGTCAAGACATATTACCCGGTACTTACCTATGCGGAATTATATATTGCTCGTATTCTCAGTTTGCATGGTGTTCCAAAGACCATAGTGTCGGATCGTGGACCTCAGTTCGTATCCAAATTTTGGGAAGAACTTCATAAATCCTTGGGTACTAAGTTACTCCACAGTTCGGCCTATCATCCTCAAACCAGTGGACAGACTGAGAGAGTGAATTAGATACTCGAGGATATGCTGCGGGCATGTGTCCTGGATTTCTCGCAGAAATGGGATGAATGTTTACCTTTGGCGGAGTTTTCATATAATAACAGTTACCAGGAAAGCATCAAGATGGCACCTTTTGAAGCTTTATATGGGCGACGGTGTCGAACTCCGCTAAATTGGTCTGAACCTGGAGAAAGATGCTTCTTTAGGCCTGATATGGTGAAAGAGGCCGAGGATAAGGTTCAGAAAATTATTTATAATATGAAGAAGGCACAGGCTCGTCAGAAGAGTTATGCAGGCACATGGCGAATGCCCTTATATTTTTTGAAAGGAGACTATGTTTACCTGAAGGTCTCACCAATGAAAGGCGTATCGCGTTTCGGGGTTAAAGGAAAACTTGCACCCAGATATATTGGTCCATTCCTGGTACTTGAACAATGTGGACCAGTGGCATACCGACTTCAGCTCCCCGAAACATTGTCTGCTGTGCATAATGTGTTCCACGTGTCACAATTGAAGAAGTGTCTTCGGGTTCCCGATCGAACCGTTGAAGTGACTGATGTTGTCCTAGAACCAGATTTAACGTACTCGGAACATCCCATTCGAGTTCTGGATCAAAAGGACAGGGTTACCCGGAGAAAGACTCTCAAGTTTTATAAGATATAGTGGAACCAGCATTCGGAAGATGAGGCTTCATGGGAAACCCAAGACTTCTTAGATAAGAATTTCCCAGGCTTTCTAGCCTCTTGTAAGTTGTAAAGTCTGTATAGCTGTGTAGTAAAGGAATGAACCCCCACATCACCCCTGCTTTGTACCAGAAATAAGGAAATAAAAATGTGACACATTTCCTTTTCCATTACTCACCCTAGAACTTAAAATCTCGGGACGAGATTCTTTTATGGGGGGAAGGATGTAACACCCCTGGTGTTACTATAACTAAAACTTGAGCATGACATCATAAGCATTGGCATTGCATATGTTTGACACACCTAGAGTGCATTCACTAGGCAAAAATTTCAAACAAGTGGTATTGTTTTAATGTTTTACAAATAGGACCCTGGTTAAAGGACTTAACCCTAAATAATGATTAAAGGGGTAAAACTTAACCTAAGTTAAGAAAACCTAAAGACTTTAGGGTAAAAGTCATAAAATGACTCCAAGAATAAAGTTGAATCACAATTATACCCCTGGAATACCAGAAACCCTAATTGGAACCCTGGGAAACCCTAAAACCAAACCCTAGGGACCTAAGTGCAAAATTTGTCCACTTTTGGGCTAAAGTGCAAAAACCAAGCCAAATAAGTATTTTAAGTCCTTTGGTTCACAAATATGTGGACTTGAAAGCAAAACCCAAGGTTTTGGACTTAAATGCAAAATAGACCTCATGTGAGTTTTATTCTAAGTCTGGATTTCAGTGATATTGGCTCAACTTTGGAGCCTTGTATCTTTCAGGATATAGGGTTTTTGCCCTAGGTCACCACATCAAAGTTGAAGACCAATATTAGGAGAACAACTTTGCTAAAGAGTGTGAGCTTAGTTGTTATGAGAAATTTGGAGAAAAACCCAATCAAAGTTTGACTGTCAGGCTTGTTCATTCTGAAAATCAGCTTTTCAGTGTAACAGGGTCGACTTTGTGGGTGAATTAAACCTTGATCCAATGACTTTTTGTGAATGCACATTGTAGCAAAGTTGAAGAGGGATTATAGTTCTACAACTTTACTACAGTAAGTTGGCCTTGGTTTCACATGAAAATTTGAGAAAACTGGGCTCCAATTTGATCTGTCAGTCAAGCCTTTTACTGAATCCAAAGCACTGTTCATCGGTTTTCAGTAAAATCGCCGTGGATAAGGTTTTGGACCTCGCCGGCGATAAGGACGCCACGGCGGTCGGAATGGACTGGGGGCCGCGGTAAATATCTTTGGTCACGTGGCAGTAACCCTCTGTGGTGGCGGACTCCGGTTAAACGGCGCCGCCGTGCCATCCCCGGATTCTGCCGCGCGGCGAGCTCACCTGCACCGTCTGAAATCCGCGATCCTCATCCGTCGCCGGCCAGCCGCCTATAAATTAAGTGCGGGCACTGCGTCGTCACCGCATTCCGCACATCTGTAGCTAAGCACTTGACTCGAGTTCACCAGAAATACCCGCGCACCCCCAATTCCCTCTCTTCTTCGTTCTTGCTCCGCCGAGAAGAACTTCTTCGTAGCCAGCGCTCCTCTGGTCAGTAATGATCAAATTACTCTTTGTTTTAGTTAGTATGTGATCTCTTATTACCCCTGGATGCAACAATTTAGAGTTTGACCGAAGCCCCTTACCGGAACGCACCTATGCGCTGTCAAACACCGCCGTGACCCCCCCCCACCGTCGACCCGTTCTTCGGGTCTTGTTCTACCCAAATCAAAGAATGTCCGTAGACCCTAGTGCACCCATGAACCTTTTCCCAGCCTTAATTCGGTTGTCCTCGCCGTCGTTTGCTCGGAATGTGTTCATCCTCTTACCCATCCGCTCGGTCACCGTGGACCGATTGATTCGTAGTCCCAACCATAAAATTGATTTGGGGGAAATGATCCGTAGGAGTTCAATTTTGTTCCTGTCGCTTGGGAACTTCAGCCGTCGCGTCATCCGGCTGGTCTAGCTCGCCGGAGCTCGGCCTCCCGTGCGGAGCACCGTCGGGGACTAGGTGTGGTGAAAGAATAGAACGCGAAGGGTTTTTCTGCAAACCATCAGCGACTCAGTGCAATAGTAATCGAACTCACTTCGGATTAATCAGTAAGCCGTGGGCCTTTCTGCAAAATCGCCAGGGTGCGGGCGCACGCGCGCGTTTTCTCCTGGTTTCTGGGCCGGCTGGGCTAAATTAGGCCCAGTGCTGTTTAATGTTTTTCTTTTTCTTTTTCAGTGAAGCTTTGGAAAATTGTAGAAAATTGTAGAAAAATCCTAAAACTGTGAAACCAATTTTCCTAGACTCATTATTTTCCCTAGAATTTAATAAAAATAGTTTCATGATTTTTAGGCTAAATAAGGAATTTTAGGGTATTTAACATAGCTTAAAGAAGTAATTCTGGATTTTCAAAAGAAAAATGGTAATCCCAAAAATGCTCAAAATTTTTATGTGAACTTAAACCAATATGTAGAAGCCTTGGGTAGAGTTTGGTTTGATTTGAACATTGTTTGATAACTAGAACCCAAAACCACCCCCCCTGCTCCATGAACTCCTTTACTGACTCCGGAAACCCTAGGTTCTCGGAGTACCGTGAAGGAAAGTTGTACTCAAGACTTACATAATAAGTTTATATTATCTTTGCATCCTCATGAGCATCCCATGACATCCATTCTTATGCATGTATATGGTTATGTTAGAGCACGAAGAAGAAGAAGAAGTCTCTGAAGAAGGGATACCACCATCCTCTGATCCTCAAGCAGGCAACTGCTTTTATTTCGATATTTGTGGATCCGAACAGGACTCACCTGATAACAAAGGCAAGCCCCGGTGCATTTACCACCTTCCTTGATGTTTTTAAAATCTTTCTCACTTGCTTGCTGCATTAGGTGATAGGAGTTGATTGATTAAACAATTCCTGCATTACCTTCCTTGATCTTGATTACCCTCCTTGAAACCCTGTTTTTACAAAAAGGTTTTACTATGCTTAGTATTGCTTTAGAAAAACAAAAGGATTTGTTTTACAAAAGATGTTTGGCAAAGTGGGAGGGATGTTTTCAAAAATAAAACTTGATGGTGAATCCATCATGGCCATGATGGATTTAACATCGGAAAAGATGTACCTCTGCCAGGTACCAAGTTTTTGGGTTAAAAAGATTAAGCTGAGACCGGGCGGGTGACTTGCACGAGAAGAGAGTCTCGGTGTAGTGTCTCCGTCTGAGTCGATTAAGGACCTTGTCGATGTAGGCTTGATGATCGAGGACCCTTTAACTGGTCACATGCCTCGTCATGGGTAAGCCTTGCCTCGGGCAGACTAAGGCCGGAATAAGATAACACGAAATAGGAGTGGAGCGGTGGCGAGAGTAGCGTGTACCCTCCGTGGCAAGAGGCTGGACGGTGGTGTATCTGTGCTCTCGGTTTGCGTGAACCTGATCCGGTCTTAAGAACCCCGGTGGCGGGTTGACATATGCAAGGGTTAAGTGCTACATATGTCGTGTGATTGGAGATCCTCAGCTGAGTATAATCGATTCGGATCGCCGTACCTTCGCGGTTATGAAGACTTGGTCACTGACCTACACGTAGCTTTCCACTAAAGATGATGGGCTTTTGTTAAAGAAATTGGCTAGTGCAGGACCAGTGATTGAACTAGGGTAGAAAGAACCCTAGTGCAGGTAATTTTACCTAACTTGACAACTAAAATTGGATTTTTAAGGATCCACTTTAGTAAGCATTTCTGCAAAACAGAGTCTTTGATTATTGAGAAGCCTTACCTTGACTCCCATATAACCAGCATACCCTTGAGAGTCTTTTCATTAGTCGGGTAAGACTTGCTGAGTAATTCCATACTCAGGGTTTATCCCTTTGTTGTTTTTAGGTGGGGAAGTAGCAGACTTTTGCTGCTTCTGTGCCAGGGTGGTTCCCAAAGAAGAAAAACAAGACTGAAGTGCGGGAGGACTCGGTCCTCCACATAGGATCTTTTGTTTATAGCCTTTCGGGAGAAGTTTGTGTCTCCCTTGGTTTGTATAACTATTACTTCTTCGCACTCACTTTTAGACTGGTCTGTAAATAAATAACTCGAGCTTGCTTTTTGAAATAAATGTAAGTTTATGTAATTCGCTTCCGCATATCTTTATCTCCGATGGTCTGTAATGTCTGCAAGACGGGTGAAACGTTCCTGGTAAGGTCGGGAAAGATACCGAGCTTGTCAAGTGACTTAGGAACATCTACAGGGTGTCTGATGTCTGCTAGACAAGGACAACTGTAGGTGGGCCTAATTACTTGGGAGGTTCCGTCACAGTTGGGCTCCGCCGAGGCGAGGCCGATCCTCCCTTGACGACTGAGACTTGCGTGGGAGCGAGGAATACGAACAGCTTGAAAACATCTTAAGGGTAGAAGCGACGTAGCTGTCGGACGTTCCAAGCGTTGCCGTAGACCTCGCCCTTACGGCCGGCCAGCTTGTACGTTCCGGGCTCCAAAACGTCGGTGGTGACAAGCGGCCTTTCCCGGGGGTGTGTGCAGCCCCCGGGTACTCCCAGCAAGGGCTCGGGGTGCTGTGCGATGGTTGAGGTCTTCTCCTGGTTGGCTTCGATGCCCCGTTTGGAGATAACGAACTCCAAGACCATGCCCTGGGGCGCCCTGAGGACCCACCTTTCAGGGTTGAGCTTAACGCCTTTCGCTTCTTTTCGCTTGTGGATCTCCTCGCCTATCGCTCTGCGCTTCTCCCCGTTGAATCGGCGCAGAGGCTGCTTGACGGGTCGGGCTTCGGCCCGAATATCCAGTGAGTGCTCGGTGACATCCCTCGGTATGCCGGGCATGTCCGAGGGACTCCACGCAAAGACGTCGACGTTCGCACGGAGAAAGTCGACAAGCACTGTTTCCTATTTGGGGTCGAGCCCGGAATCGATCCGGATCTGCTTGGAGGCGTTGCCGCTAGGGTCGAGGGGGACGGCCTTAACCATCTCCACTGGCTCGAAGTTGCCGACATGACGCTTCGCGTCTGGCACCTCTTTGGAGAGGCTTTCCAGGTCGGCGATGAGGGCCTCGGATTCGGCGAGGGCCTCGGCGTACTCCACGCACTCCACATCGCATTCGAACGCGTGTCTGTACGTGGGGCCGACGGTGATGACCCCGTTGGGGCCCGGCATCTTGAGCTTCAGGTAGGTGTAGTTGGGGACGGCCATGAACTTCGCGTAGCATGGCCTCCCCAGTACCGCGTGGTAGGTTCCTCAGAACCTGACCACCTCGAACGTCAGGGTCTCCCTTCGGAAGTTGGAGGGCGTTCCGAAGCAGACGGGAAGGTCGAGTCGTCCGAGGGGCTGGACGCGCTTCCCGGGAATGATCCCGTGGAAGGGCGCAGCGCCTGCTCGGACGGAGGACAGATCGACGCGCAGGAGCCTGAGGGTCTCGGCGTAGATGATGTTGAGGCTGCTGCCCCCATCCATAAGGACCTTGGTGAGCCTGACGTCGCCGATGACGGGGTCGACGACGAGCGGGTATTTCCCCGGGCTCGGCACATGGTCGGGGTGATCAGCTTGGTCGAAGGTGATGGGCTTGTCGGACCAGTCTAGGTAGACTGGCGCCGCCACCTTTACTGAGCAGACCTCCCGGCGCTCTTACTTGCGATGCCGAGCCGAGGCATTCGCCGCATGCCCTCCGTAGATCATGAAGCAGTCGCGGACCTCGGGGAACTCTCCTGCTTGGTAATCTTCCTTCTTGTCATCATCGCGGGCCCTGCCACCCTCCGCGGGTGGCCCGGCCCTGTGGAAGTGGCGCCGAAGCATGACGCACTCCTCAAGGGTGTGCTTGACGGGCCCCTGATGATAGGGGCACGGCTCCTTGAGCATCTTGTCGAAGAGGTTGGCACCTCCGGGGGGCTTCCGAGGGTTCTTGTGCTCGGCGGCGGCGACAAGGTCCGCGTCGGCGGCGTCGCGTTTCGCTTGCGACTTCTTCTTGCCTTTCTTCTTGGCGCCGCGCTGAGTAGACGCCTCGGGTGCATCTTCCAGTGGGCGGCCCTGGGGCTGCTTGTCCTTTCGGAAGATAGCCTCGACCGCCTCCTGGCCAGAGGCGAACTTGGTGGCGATGTCCATCAGCTCGCTCGCCCTGGTGGGGGTCTTGCGACCCAACTTGCTCACCAGGTCGCGGCAGGTGGTGCCGGCAAGGAACGCGTCGGTGATGTTGGGCAGCTCGGTGCGCTGCTTCGAGAATCGCCGGATGTAGTCCCGGAGAGACTCTCCCGGCTGCTGTCGGCAGCTTCGGAGGTCCCAGGAATTCCCGGGGCGCACATATGTGCCCTGGAAATTGCCGGCGAAGGCCTGAACCAGGTCATCCTATTTGGAGATCTGCCCCGGAGGCAGGTGCTCCAACCAGGCGCGAGCGGTGTCGGAGAGGAACAGGGGGAGGTTGCGGATGATGAGGTTGTCGTCGTCTGTTCCACCCAGCTGGCAGGCCAGGCGGTAGTCCGTGAGCCACAATTCCGGTCTCGTTTCCCCCGAGTACTTTGTGATAGTAGTCGGGGGTCGGAACCGGGTCGGGAACGGTGCCCGCCGGATGGCCCGGCTGAAGGCCTGCGGACCGGGTGGTTCAGGCGAGGGACTCCGATCCTCCCTGCTGTCGTAGCATCCCCCACGCCTGGGGTGATAGCCTCGGCGCACCCTCTCGTCGAGGTGGGCCCGACGGTCGCGGTGATGGTGCTCGTTGCCGAGGTGGCGCAGGGCCGCAGGCGCGGTGTTGCGCGTGCGCCCGGTGTGGACCGAGGCTTCCCGCATGAATCGGGAAGTCGCGGCATGAGGTTCCGAGGGGTATCCTTGCCTTCAGGAGGCAGATCTCTCGGCCCGTCGGACCGCAGCGCCTTCCAGGAGATTCTTGAGCTCTCCTTGGATTCGCCGACCCTCGGTGGTTGATGGCTCCGGCATTGCGCGGAGAAGCATCGCTGCTGCAGCCAGGTTCTGACCGATCCCGCTGGATGCGGGTGGCGGCCTGACCCTGACGTCGTTGGCGACACGGAGCGGGAGACCCTGGGGCAGGTGACGTATTTCTCCGGCCGGGGGTTAGCCCGCCCATGCCTGCCCGACGTCCCGGTGGATCGGCTCAAGCGCTCCTGCTCCCTCGTCGAGCCTGGCCTGCGCCCCGCGGACTTGCTCGAGCTGTGGGTCGTGACCCCCCGCCGGAACGGGGACCACAGCTAGCTCCCGCGGGATGTCAGCGCGGGGCACCGGCCTAGGGAGATCACCGTCCTCTGGCACGCCGAGATGATTGCCTTCGGAGGGACCCCCTAGATCGACGTGGAAACATTCGCGGCTTGGGCCGCAGTCCTCGTCGTCGAGGCTGCGGCTACCGTCGGAACAGTCGGAGAGGCAGTAGTCACATGCGGTCATGAAGTCCCGCATGGCACTAGGGTTGCCAAATCCAGAGAAATCCCAACAGATGTTGGGGTCGTCATCTTTCTCGGACCCAGAGGGCCCATAGGTCGAGACGTCCGTCAGCCGGTCCCAAGGCGACCGCATGCGAAACCCCAGAGGGTTTGACCTCGCCTCTACGAGAGCGCCCGCCAAAGCAAGGTCGCTAGGCGGGTTGAGGCTGAATCTAAATTACGTAGGATGGGAATCGGTCGGTACCTTTCGGTCGACGAGCAGCGACATAGTCACGTCGGGGGCTGATTGCACCGTCGTCTCAGGTACGAGGGCGACGTCCTGCAGGCTCTCCGCGAGCACACTGGCGTCGTCCACTTGCTCGAGATTGGCGTGTCGCGGGGAGACGACGCTCGCCTTCGTCTCAAACGCGAGGTCGACGCCCGACGCGCCCCCCGTTGGAGCACTGGGGACGTCGACTCGCTCGACAGCCGACAAGGCGCGGCCTCCCGCTTGGCCTTGGTTGCCCCGCCTCCTCCTCCGTTGTCGGGGGAGAGGACGGGGCGAGCTCGGATGTTGTTCTCCCACCACGCGGGGAAGACGCCGTCGATTCCGCCGCCGGCGGGCGGGCTGTCGGCCGCCATCGTCGTTGTCGCGCGGCGGTGGAAGGAGTATCATGTCGTAGCTGCCGTCGAAGGACATGAACTCAAGACTCCCGAAACGGAGCACCGTCCCGGGTTGGAGAGGTTGCTGGAGACTGCCCATCTGAAGCTTGACGGGAAGCTGTTTGTCAACACGCAGCAGGCCCCTACCTGGCGCGCCAACTGTCGGCGTTTCGAGACCGGGGGGTCCCTAAGCCGACGAGTGAATGTCACCGCGTGCCCCAGCCCAGATGGGTCGACGCGGGCCTCGCGCGAAGGGGGGAAGTGGGGTGGCCGGAGATGGGCGTGAGAGAGGTGGAAATCCTGCGGCCTTCGTGTTCGTCCCGCGCCCAGGTCGGGTGCGCTTGCAGTAGGGGGTTACAAGCGTCCACGCGGGAGAGGGAAGCGAGCGGCCCCAAGAGAGCGCCTGTCCTGTCCTCGTCCCCGCGCGGCCAACCTTCTCTAAGAGGGCCCTGGTCCTTCCTTTTATAGGCGTAAGGAGAGGATCCAGGTGTACAATGGGGGTGTAGCAGAGTGCTACGTGTCTAGCGGGTTAGAGCTAGCGCCCTAAGTACATGCCGATGTGGCAACCGGAGAGATTTTGGCACCCAGCTGGTGTGATGTTGTGGCCGTCGGAGGAGCGACGGAGCCTGGCGGAGGGACAGCTGTCGGGGCGGTTGAGTCCTTGCTGACGTCCTCCTGCTTCCGTAAGAGAGCTGAGAGCCGTCGTCGTCACAGAGCATGCGGGGCGCCATCATTGCCTATCCGGCGGAGCTAGCCAGATGGGACACCGGTCTTGTTCTCTGCGGCCCGAGTCAGCTCGGGGTAGGGTGATGATGGCGCTCCCTGTTGACGTGGCTGGCCTGCGCCCTAGGTTGGGCGACGTGGAGGCTCCTCCGAAGCCGAGGTCGAGTCTGTCTTCCATGGCCGAGGCCGAGTCCGAGCCCCTGGGTCAGGCGAGGCGGAGGTCGTTCGGCAGAGGCCAGGGCGGAGTCCGAGCCCTGGGGTCGGGCGGAGCGGAGTTCGTCGTCTTCTGGGGCTGAGCCTGAGTCCGAGCCCTGGGTCGGGCGAAGCGGAGTTCGTCGTCTTCCGGGACTTAGCCCGAGTCCGAGCCCTGGGTCGGGCGGAGCGGAGTTCGCCGTCTTCCGGGACTTAGCCCGAGTCCGAGCCCTGGGTCGGGCGGAGCGGAGTTCGCCGTCTTCCGGGTCTTAGCCCGAGTCCGAGCCCTGGGTCGGGCGGAGCGGAGTTCGCCGTCTTCCGGGACTTAGCTCGAATCCGAGCCCTGGGTCGGGCGGAGCGGAGTTCGCCGTCTTTCGGGTCTTAGCCCGAGTCCGAGCCCTGGGTCGGGCGAAGCGGAGTTCGCCGTCTTCCGGGACTTAGCCCGAGTCCGGGCCCTGGGTCGGGCGGAGCTTCCTATGGTGCCTTTGGCAGGGCCTGACTGCCTGTCAGTCTCACTCTGCCAAGCGGCACTGCGGTCGGAGTGGTGCAGGCGGCGCTATCCTTCTGTCAGGCCGGTCAATGGAGCGGTGAAGTGACGGCGGTCACTTTGGCTCTGCCGGGGGGCGCGCGTAAGGACAAAGGTGTCAGGTCACCTTTGCATTAAATGCTCCTGCGACTTGGTCGGTCGGTGCGGCGATTTAGTCAGGGTCGCTTCTTAGCGAAGGCAGGGCCTCGGGCGAGCCGGAAACATGTCCGCCGTTGGAGGGGGGCCTCGGGCGAGACGGAAATCCTCCGGGGTCGGCTGCCCTTGTCCGAGGCTAGGCTCGGGCGAGGCGTGATCGAGTCGCTCGAATGGACTGATCCCTGACTTAATCGCACCCATCAGGCCTTAGCAGCTTTATGCTGATGGGGGTTACCAGCTGAGAATTAGGAGTCTTGAGGGTACCCCTAATTATGGTCCCCGACACTTTTGATTCTCATGCCATGTTTGCTTCTAGTTCTTCTATTATGCATGATAGAAATTTGGCTAGGAAAAATGCTATGCCTAGAAGAAATGTTGTTCATGTTCCTAGAAAAGTAAACAATGAACCTTCTACAATTTTTCATACTTGCAATGCTTCCTTTGCTATTTGTAGAAAGGATAAGAAGGTGATTGCTAGGAAGTTAGGGGCAAGATACAAGGGAGATAAAACTTGCATTTGGGTCCCTAAGACCATTGTGACTAACCTTGTAGGACCCAACAAGAGTTGGGTACCTAAAACCCAAGCCTAAATTTGCCTTGCAGGTTTATGCATCCGGGGGATCAAGCTGGATTATCGACAGCGGATGCACAAACCACATGACGGGGGAGAAGAAGATGTTCTCTTCCTACATCAAGAACAAAGATTCCCAAGACTCAATCATATTCGGTGACGGGAATCAAGGCAAGGTGAAAGGGTTAGGAAAGATTGCTATTTCATCCGAGCACTCCATTTCTAATGTATTTTTAGTTGAGTCGCTTGGATATAATTTGTTATTCGTTAGTCAATTATGCAATATGGGATATAATTGTTTATTCACAAATGTAGATGTGTCTGTCTTTAGAAGAAGTGATGGTTCATTAGCTTTTAAGGGTGTATTAGACGGCAAACTCTATTTAGTTGATTTTAAAAAGAGGAGGTCGGTCTAGATGCATGCTTAATTGCTAAGACTAGCATGGGCTGGCTGTGGCATCGCCTTTTAGCTCATGTGGGGATGAAGAACCTTCACAAGCTTCTAAAGGGAGAACACGTGATAGGTCTAACTAATGTAACTTTTGAAAAAGATAGACCTTGCGCAGCTTGTCAAGCAGGTAAACAGGTGGGAAGCTCTCATCATACCAAAAATGTGATGACCACATCAAGACCTTTGGAGTTGCTTCATATGGACCTCTTCGGACCCGTCGCCTATCTAAGCATAGGAGGAAGTAAGTATGGTCTTGTTATAGTTGATGATTTTTCTCGCTTCACTTGGGTATTCTTTTTGCAGGATAAATCTGAAACCCAAGGGACCCTCAAGCGCTTCCTAAGAAGAGCTCAAAATGAGTTTGAGCTCAAGGTGAAGAAGATAAGGAGCGACAACGGGTCCGAGTTCAAGAACCTTCAAGTGGAGGAGTACCTTGAGGAGGAAGGGATCAAGCACGAGTTCTCCGCTCCCTACACACCATAGCAAAATGGTGTGGTAGAGAGGAAGAACATGACGCTCATAGACATGGCGAGGACGATGCTTGGAGAGTTCAAGACCCCCGAGCGGTTCTGGTCGAAAGCCGTGAACACGGCTTGCCACGCCATCAACCGGGTCTACCTTCACCGCCTCCTCAAGAAGACTTCGTATGAGCTTCTAACCGGTAACAAACCCAATGTTTCGTATTTCCGAGTTTTTGGGAGTAAATGCTACATTCTAGTGAAGAAGGGTAGGAATTCCAAATTTGCTCCCAAAGCGGTAGAAGGGTTTTTGTTAGGTTATGACTCAAATACAAAGGCGTATAAAGTCTTCAACAAATCATCGGGTTTGGTTGAAGTCTCTAGCGACGTTGTATTTGATGAGACTAATGGCTCTCCAAGAGAGCAAGTTGTTGATCTTGATGATGTAGATGAAGAAGACGTTCCAACGGCCGCAATACGCACCATGGCGATTGGAGATGTGCGACCACAGGAACTCAAGGAGCAAGATCAACCTTCTTCCTCAACAATGGTGCATCCCCCAACTCAAGATGATGAACAGGTTCATCAAGAGGAGGCGTGTGATCAAGGGGGAGCACAAGATGATCATGTGATGGAGGAAGAGGCACAACCGGCACCTCCAACCCAAGTTCGAGCGACGATTCAAAGAAATCATCCCGTCGACTAAATTTTGGGTGACATTAGCAAGGGAGTAACTACTCATTCTAGATTAGTTAATTTTTGTGAGCATTACTCCTTTGTCTCTTCTATTGAGCGTTTCAGGGTAGAAGAGGCCTTGCTAGATCCGGACTGGGTGTTGGCCATGCAGGAAGAGCTCAACAACTTCAAGTGTAATGAAGTTTGGACACTAGTGTCGCGTCCCAAGCAAAATGTTGTGGGAACCAAGTGGGTGTTCCGCAACAAACAGGACGAGCACGGGGTGGTGACGAGGAACAAGGCTCGACTTGTGGCAAAAGGTTATGCCCAAGTCGCAGGTTTGGACTTTAAGGAGACTTTTGCTCCTGTGGCTAGGCTAGAGTCCATTCGTATTTTGCTAGCATATGCCGCTCACCATTCTTTCCTGTTATTCCAAATGGATGTGAAGAGCGCTTTCCTCAACGGGCCAATCAAGGAGGAGGTGTACGTGGAGCAACCCCCTGGCTTCGAGGATGAACGGTACCCCGACCACGTATGTAAGCTCTCTAAGGCGCTCTATGGACTTAAGCAAGCCCCAAGAGCATGGTATGAATGCCTTAGAGACTTTTTAATTGCTAATGCTTTCAAGGTTGGGAAAGCTGATTCAACTTTATTCACTAAGACTTGTGATGATGACTTATTTGTGTGCCAAATTTATGTCGATGACATAATATTTGGTTCTACTAACCAAAAGTCTTGTGAAGAGTTTAGAAGGGTGGTAAGTCCGTTGATCAAAAAGCATACCGGTCCATGATAGGTTCTTTGCTTTATTTATGCGCTAGTAGACTGGATATTACGCTTAGTGTATGCATGTGTGCTAGATTTCAATCCGATCCAAGGGAGTGTCACTTAGTGGCCGTGAAGCGAATTCTTAGATATTTAGTCGCTACGCCTTGCTACGGGATCTGGTATCCAAAGGGGTCTACCTTTGACTTAATTGGATATTCAGACTCCGATTATGCTGGATGTAAGGTCGATAGGAAGAGTACATCAGGGACGTGCCAATTCTTAGGAAGGTCCCTGGTGTCATGGAGTTCTAAGAAACAAACTTCCGTTGCCCTATCCACCGCTGAGGCTGAGTACGTTGCCGCAGGACAGTGTTGCGCGCAACTACTTTGGATGAGGCAAACCCTCCGGGACTTTGGCTACAATCTGAGCAAAGTCCCACTCCTATGTGACAATGAGAGTGCTATCCGCATAGCGGACAATCCTGTTGAGCACAGCCGCACAAAGCACATTGACATCCGGCATCACTTTTTGAGAGACCACCAGCAAAAGGGAGATATCGAAGTGTTCTATATTAGCACCGAGAACCAGCTAGCCGATATCTTTACCAAGCCTTTAGATGAAAAGACCTTTTGCAGGCTGCGTAGTGAGCTAAATGTCTTAGATTCGCGGAACTTGGATTGATGTGTAGCATACATGTGTTTATGCTTTTGATCATGTTACCTTTATGCATATTGTTGTTTATTTATGGTGCTCAAGTTGTACTCATGGTCCCCGGACCTCACAAGTCCATGTGTGAGTAATGCACATATTTAGGGGGAGATGTGCTACAACTTGACCCTTTGAGACTAACCGTGTGCTTGAGTTTGCTTGATTTAGTCTCAAAGGTGGATTGAAAGGGAAAGGTGGACTTGGACCATGAAAGACTTCCACTACACTCCGATGAGAGGGTAACTCACTCCAAGTTCATCCCCATCTCCTTATTGCCTTTGTACTCTTATTTGAAGATTTTGGTGAGGCAATGGGGTTTAAGGGCCAAGATTGATCCCGTTTTGGTGCTTGATGCCAAAGGGGGAGAAAATAAGGCCAAAGCAATAAATGGATCAGCTACCACTTGAGAATTTTGAAAACAGTAGAATAGAGCTTTTGGTTTGTCAAAACTCTCTTGTTGTCTCTTTTGTCAAAAGTTGGCTTCTTGTGGGGAGAATAGTTGATTATGGGAAAAAGGGGGAGTTTTTGAAATCTTTAATCAATTTCTCTTGGAACAACTCTCTTTATATCTCAACAAGTGTGTTTGACTTAGAGATAGGAAATTGAGGTTGATTTGCAAAAACAAAACCAAGTGGTAGCAAAGAATGATCCAAATATGCCAAATTTGAATCAAAACAAACTTGTGTTCTCATTTGCATTGATGTTGCACTTCTTTAGTTGCTTTTTGTTGTGTTGGCATAAATCGCCAAAAAGGGGGAGATTGAAAGGGAAATGTGCCCTTGGGCCATTTCTAAGTATTTTGGTGATTGAGTGCCAACACAAGTGCTTAAGTGTTAATCTATGCCAATTGATGGACAAAGTGCAAATCAAGAGTAAAGGTATGTTTCTAATACTTAGTACATTGTTTTGGAGACTAATGTATTGTGTCTAAGTGCTAGAAACAGGAAAAGACCAATTTGGAAAAGTCTTGGCTAAGCAGCCAAGACTCTGCGCAGTCTGGGTGCACTGGACTGTCCGGTGGTGCACCGGACAATGTCCGGTGCGCCAGGCTGGCGACTGTCAACTGGCTGCTCTCGAGAAGCGATCAACAGCGTACGGCTATAAAGCACCAGACTGTCTGGTGGTGCACCGGACTGTCCGGTGAGCCATTCACAGGCGAAGTCGTCGCTCTCGGGAAGCGATTAACGGCGTACGGCTATAATTCACTGGACTGTCTGGTGGTGCACTGGACTGTCCGGTGAGCCAACGGTCAGCCGGGCCAACGGTCGGCCGCGTAATCCGCGCGCGACGCGTGGCCGAACCAACGGTCAGAAGGGGGCACCGGACTGTCCGGTGTGCACCGGACAGTGTCCGGTGCGCCAACGGCTCTGGATCTTCAACGGTCGGCTGCGCCACAGAAGGAAAGAAATCCGCACCGGACAGTGTCCGGTGGTGCACCGGACTGTCCGGTGCGCCAGGCGATAGAAGGCAAGAATTGCCTTCCTGGAATGCTCTCAACGGCTCCTAGCTACCTTGGGGCTATAAAAGGGACCCCTAGGCGCATGGAGGACTACATCAAGCATTCTCTAAGCATTCCTAAGCACCAAGACTTCAACTCCGCGCATTCGATTCTTTGTGATAGCAACTAGAGCTCCGTTTGAGTAGAGAACTCTTTGAGTTGTGTTGAGAGCTCGTGTTGTGACTTGTGTGCGTGTGTTGCTCTGATTTTGTGTCTTGTGTGCGTTGCTCATCCCATCCTTACTTCTGTGCTTCTTTGTGAACATCTTTGTAAGGGCGAGAGGCTCCAAGTTGTGGAGATTCCTCGCAAGCGGGATATAATAAAGTGAAAGCAAAACACTGTGGTATTCAAGTGAGTCTTTGGACCGCTTGAGAGGGGTTGAGTGCAACCCTCGTTCGTTGGGACGCCACAACGTGGAGTAGGCAAGTATTGGACTTGGCCGAACCACGGGATAAACCACTGTGCCATCTCTGTGTTGATCTCTTTGTGGTTATTGTGTTTTGTTAAGACTCCTCTCTAGCCACTTGGCCTTATTGGTGCTAACTCCTAATCAAGTTTTTGTGGCACTAAGTTTCAAGTTTTACAGGATCACCTATTCACCCCCCCTCTAGGTGCTCTCACATGTAACTCATCAAGATCGGATTTAGTGGCTAACAAAGTAGGAGTTTTTAACTTAATAGGTTGCTGATTTTTAGAGTTCAAAACACCTTTTTGCTTAGCATTAGTCTTTTTCTCATGTTCAAAGTGGACCATTTCAGTGCGAGTCATAGGAAGCAACACAATTTTCTTTCTCTTATGCATGAAAGTATATTTATTAGATCTACCATGGTGAATAGCATCAGTATCAAACTCCCAAGGACGTCCTAGTAAAAGAGAGCAAGCATCCATACTCACCACATCGAAATCAGTAAAGTCATGGTAAGAGCCAATAGAAAAATGCACCCTTGCTGTTTTTGTTACCTTGAACTTACCGCTGTTGTTAAACCATTGAATGTGATAAGGGTGGGGATGCTATCGTGTGGTCAAGCCAAGCTTCTTGACCACCTCAACGTTCACCAAGTTGTTGCAGCTACCACCATCAATGATGGTATGTACACAATGAGAAACATGTTGAAGATGTTGTGGCGCTATCTGTTGTCATCGTCATTAGCCGTGGCACTCAAAGCTTGTTGCACAATCAAGGCCTTATAGGTCTCGGTCGTTGTTGTACCCAGAACCTCTTCATCACCATCATAAGTCTCTGCAATGTTAGCTCCAATAATATCTTCATCTTCCACATCAGAAGAACTAACATACCCACCATCACCAGTAGCAATGTATGCCCATTTACTGGGGCAATCTCGCTGAATATGGCCAAGTCCCTGGCAGCGGTGGCACTTGATGTCGGAGGAGCGGCCTGTGGAAGAGTTGGTCGTAGCAGGTTTTGCTGCAACACCCGAAGGCACAGTGGAAGATGTGGACATCCGTACGCCCAAAGATGATGATGCCTTGGCTGGCGCCGGTGGCTGGCGTGGCGCGAAAGTGCTGCTCCTCCGCTGTTGACGACCCTATAATTCTTTTTCTGCTAACATAGAAAGATGGAACAAGCGTTGTATAGAATGATATTCTTTATAATCAACAATATCCTGAATCTCCCGCCTCAATCCCCCATAAAACCTAACCATTTGATCCTTCGGATCCTCAACTACCCCACATCGTAGCATACCTTTCTGAAGCTCTTGGTAGTATTCCTGTACCGACATGTCTTCCTGATCTAAGCGTTGCAATTTTTTCGAAGATCACGTCTATAAGAAGGGGAACAAAGCGAGCTCGCATCTCCTCTTTTAATGCATTCCATGTTTGTGGTGCAGCACGTGTGTTAACAAGTTCGTTCCACCAAATGATAGCAAAATCTCTAAATTCACTAGTGGCTTGTCTAACCCTATGCTGCTCAAGAACAAGATGGGAATTAAATTTTTGTTCTACTGTCATCTCCTAGTCTAAGTAATCTTCAACATCATAAGAACCCATGAACGGTAGAATAGAGAACTTAATCTTAGCAAATGGATCATGGTCTGGTTCAGGATGACGACGTCTACCATTACCTCCCATACCTTGTCGATTACGTGCAAGGCGTTGTCGTAGCGGTGCATAAACATCGTCGTCATCGTCGTCGTCGTCCACAGGAGAGTGAGCTGGGGCTAGAGTTGGTGGGGGGGGGACGAGCCTCCAGTACGTCCATGCGTGTAACAAGTTCAGCAACTCGTCGATCAAGCTACTCATAGGATGTCGCCGTAGAGTCCTAGTATTTTTTAAAAGCTTCAGTCATCGCGCGTATCATCTCCTTCAATTCCATCTGAGAGACACACTCATCGTCGTTAAGCTTAGGCCCCTTGTCCTTGTCCATTTGATTCTTTGGTCCTGTCATTGTTAGCACAAAACAGAGACAAAAAGGCAATAAACAATGTGAACCCTACAACTATCTCTCAGGGTGGTGGTGGAGGTGGTAGAATACAAATTATGAAGCGTCTTACCCCGCTCTTACAAGGTTCTTACCAGCACTGCAGGTGGCAAACGGTGACCGGTGTGACTGTCCAACGAGCGTGGGTGTGATTGCAAAGGAGTACATGTTCTGCTCGAGAGAAAGCTAGGGCTCTGGGAAGGCTGACTAAATATATATATGTGGCACAGAAGTCTGTAACAGATAGCAATGCTGAATAAGTGTTCCAAGTACTCATCCTAGTTGCTGGCCTAGAAAATGTAATAGAACAGTTGGACCAAGGCACAAGAAAGGAGGTACAAGTATCTAGGTGCAGCAAGAAATAGGCTTAGGGCAAAATAATCACAGAGGTGCACAGAACACTGGCGTTTCTGTTTATGTGCTACTCTTTTCTTTTTTTCTCATTTTTGCGATTTTTTCAAATATTTTTTTTATATTTTTCCCTTTTGCAGCAGCACATAAGAAGAAAACACACCAAGTTTCAGATTTTTTTTGTGCAATGATGCGTCCTCTGGAATTTCTACAAGTTTGCCCTAAAATCCGAATAAATGTTTGGAAAATGAGAAGTCCTATTTCCAAGCCAAATTTGGGAATTTTAAAACAGCGAATCCGGCAAAGACAGAAAGAATCGGATGCGAAATTTAATTCTGTGCGATTTGAAAAAAAAATGGGCCTGATTCGAGTTTCGAGGCGAAAGTTACGGCTCTTTTAAGTTTGGACTCCGAATTAGGGTTTCTGGCGAGGTGTTGGAAGGGTGGGGTTCGGTTTTGTGAATACGGTCGGTTTTAGAGATAGGATCTATTTTGTGGATAGGGTCGGTTGTAGAGATATGATCTATTTTGTGGATAGGGTCGGTTGTAGAGATAGGATCTATTTTGTGGATATGGTCGGTTTTAGAGATAGGATTTGTTTTATGGATATGGTCGGTTTTAGAGATAGGATATGTTTTGTGGATATGGTCGGTTTTAGAGATAGGATCTGTTTTGTAGATAGGGTTGGTTTTGTAGGATGGAAGCGGATGGACAGAATCAAACTGAACCAAAACAAATCTAAACTAGCAACCAAACTCAACCTAGAACACGAACTCAGAACTGTGGACTCTAAAACTGAATTGTGCAAAGGCTAAGGCGATGGTTTTAGGTCGGAATAAACTGACCGTAATTATATTTTTTTGGCTTTTTGTGGACTATGGGACGAAACAAAACTAATCTAAAGGTAGGATTATACATCACAGGCAACCTGGAAATCTAATACCAATTGATAGAAGACGCGTCCCGATCTTCCGTGAGATACGATAACTTGATTGAGTGGAGATCTCGACGTTGATGATCCAAGGCTCCGAGCGAACGGTTCCTTGCAATCACTACACCACGGCTCCATTGGTTATCACCGTGACACATAAATGACCTCTCCACGAAGGCTTATCCCTGCAAGCGCAATCAAGAACACAAGCAAGAACAGGAAAGAAACGCAACCAAAATTGTATTGATTACGGGATGGGGTCTCACAAACCGATGACGACGATACTGTTCAATGACAGAATTGATCTGAGCAAAACCCAAAGCCTAATGTGGCGGCGGCTGCTGAATAAATAGAGTATTAGGACGTGCGTGACCCCTGGACTCGCCCCTAATGGGCTTCGACGCGATACACGGCCCAACGGCCCAACAGACGGTGTTGCAGCACCAAAATAGAATCTGAACGCTGAATTGTTTCGACGATTTCCGTTGACTCCGGATGAATTTTAAGGTGGAACCAGTTGGTTGGTTAGATAATCTCCTTATCTTTCCAACCATATCAAGTCCGTCGCAATCGGAGTCCGGATACATCCTGGGCGTCCATTTTAGTGCAGACTGGTCCTGGAACCCGAGATGGAGTCGCAGCCGAGTCGGACTTGATCTCCTTCCTGTTGTGGCCGCCCTTGCTGCTCCTACTCAACACCTTGGCCTTTCCCAAGTCCTTTCTGGTCCACTCCAAGGTACCTAATCATCAAAACATCCATGGCCCCAAGCATAAGCTCTGAAACACAATTGACTAGGGTAGAACGTACCTGGAGATTTAGCTGTCGTGCACGAGATCATGTTATCGGTCCATTCATTGTATGTATAGAAGTGATGTCCTCATCACATCCCATTTGTGAAGTTAATTGGTGAATTTTGAGATCAATTTAGTTTTATATCTCATTTTTAGTTGAGCTCGTGCAAACCGATTGAACCAGTTTTGACACCTGTTGGACCGGTTTTACCAAGTTTGTATCTAGTTTTTGTTGAAAATGTTTTCGCTTGCCTATTCACACCCTCTAGGCAACTTTCAAAATACTAGACTTGAAGCCCGACCAAAACTGAACGAAAGTCAGGGCACCGGCATCACCGCGGCAGGCGCCATGGCAAACAACTTGACGAACCCGGTTCGAGACATTAAGATGGCACACGTGAAAGGGAAATGGGCTTAATCATTTTCTGTAATCGATTTTGGTGGTTGACGTCCAACACCAAACCACATGGACTAACTAGTTTGTCTAGATGCCATTTATCTTAGGTGCATAAGGTTCAACACAAACCAAGAAAGAAATTCAGTCAGGGACACAATCAATAATGGAGCAAAGGACTTAGGGTGTGCTGAAATATGGCGCACTGTCCGGTGCACCAGGCCCGTACAGACTCAAACCAGCCACTCTCAGGAATTCAGCAGGCGCGCTCCGCTATAAATCACCGGACTGTCCGGTGTGCACCGGATTATCCGGTGAGCCAGCGGAGCAACGGCTCCCTGCGCGCCAACGGTCGATTGCACAGATCAACAGTGATGAACAGTGTCACGACAGAAGTCAGAGCACAGAAGTCAGAGGTCACTGGACTGTCCGGTGTGCCACCGGACTGTCCGGTGCAGCAAAAACACAAACGGCTCCAACGGTCAATAGCTCCAAACCCTAACGGACGCGCTGACTTGGCGCGCACCGGACAGTGAACAGTGACTATCCAGTGTGCCACCGGACTGTCCGGTGCGCCACCGGACTGTCCGGTGCGCCACCGAACTGTCCAGTGCGCCCATCGCCAGCAGACTTTGCAAATAGCTAGGAAGTGGTTGGGGGCTATAAATACCCCCCTACCACCTCATTCATTGGCATCCAAGTGTTCTAAAATCAACATTCAATACAAGAGCAAAAGACTTCACTCCAAGACACATTCAATAGATCAAAATCCTCTCCAAGTCCCAAAATCAACTCCACCACTTAGTGACTTGAGAGAGAGAGAGAGAGAGTTTTTGTGTTCATTTGCGCTCTTGTTGCTTGCATTGCCTTCATCCTTTCTCATTCCAATTCTTAAATGCTTTGTAAAGCTAAGCAAGAGACACCAAGTGTGTGGTGGTCTTTGCGGGGTTTTAGTGACCCGTGTGATTAAGAGAAGGCTCACTCGGTCTAAGTGACCGTTTGAGAGAGAGGGAAAGGGTTGAAATAGACCCGGCCTTTGTGGCCTCCTCAACGGGGATTAGGTTCTTTGGAACCAAACCTCGGTAAAACAAATCACCGTGTTCCATTTGATTTGTTTGCCCTCTTTCCTCTCTCTAAAGTTTCCTTGCCAACATTGATTTGAGTTTGCTCCCAAACGTTATCCGCATCATTTGAGCAACTCGTAGCAAGAGAAACATTCTTCCACCACAGATTTAATTCTAACGCTAACCCTGGCCTTATTGTGTGTTTAAAGTTTATAAATTTAGGTTTTGCCTATTAACCCCCGTCTAGGCGACTTTCAATTGGTTTCGGAGCCAGTGCTTCATTAAGAGTCTAACCAACTCGAAATGATGTCTGGAGATCATGCCGAGAGGGAGATCGTGACCGGTGACAAGCCCGCGGGCTAGGGGAAGACTCCATCAAGGGAGTCCGGCAACAAGTACAAGGAGGAATCCTCTTCCTCCATCAAGTCACACAGGAGGGGTGACAAGAAGAAAAAGAAAATGAAGAAGGTGGTCTACTACGAGACCGACTCCTCATCACCCTCTACGTCCGGCACCGAGTCATCCACTACTTCTAAGTGCCATGAGCGCAAGAAGTATAGTAAGATGCCCCTACGCTATCCTCGTATTTCGAAGCGCGCTCCATTACTTTCCGTACCCCTAGGCAAACCACCATATTTTGATGGTGAAGATTATTGCATGTGGAGTGATAAAATGAGGCACCTCCTAACCTCACTCCACGAAAGTATTTGGGATATTGTTGAGTTTGGAGCGCAGGCACCTCAAGTGGGGGACGAGGACTACGACTCGGACGAGGCCGCCCAAATTAGGCACTAACTCCCAAGCCACTTCTATACTCCTCGCCTCTTCATGTCGAGAGGAGTATAATAAGGTGCAAGGGTTAAAGAATGCCAAAGAAATTTGGGACGTCCTCAAAACCGCGCACGAAGGGGACGAGGTGACCAAGATCACCAATCGGGAGACGATCGAGGGAGAGCTCGGTCAATTCGTCCTCAACAAAGGAGAAGAGCCGCAAGCCATGTACAACCGGCTCAAGATGATGGTCAACCAAGTGTGCAACCTCAGGAGCACCAAATGGGATGACCATGAAATGGTCAAGGTTATTCTAAGATCCCTCATTTTTCGTAATCCTACTCAAGTACAATTAATACATGGGGATCCTAGATATAAATAGATGTCTCCTGAGGAGGTTATTGGCAAGTTTGTGAGCTTTGAACTTATGATCAAAGACTCCAAACACATTGTCAACTTGGAGCAAGGCGCCACCTCTATACCCGAGGTGCAACCCGTTGCATTCAAAGCAACGGAAGAAAAGAAGGAGTCTACACCAAGTAGGCTTCCAATTGACGCCTCCAAGCTCGACAATGAGGAGATGGCTCTCATCATTAAGAGCTTTCGCCAAATCCTCAAGCAAAGGAGGGGGAAGGACTACAAGCCCCGCTCCAAAAGGGTGTGCTACTGGTGTGGTAAGACCGGTCACTTTATAGCTAAATGTCCATATACAAGTGAAAGTGACAGGGACGACGACAAGAAGGGGAAGAAGAAAATGGAGAAGAAAAGGTACTACAAGAAGAAGGGCGGCGAGGCGTACATGGGGCGAGAATGGGACTCCGACGAGAGCTCCACTGACTCCTCCTCCGACGAGGATGCCGCCAACATCGCTGTCAACAAGGGACTTCTCTTCCCCAACGTCGGCCACAAGTGTCTCATGGCTAAGGATGGCAAGAACAAGGTATACTCTAGAGCCACCCCTAAATATACTACATCCGATGATGAGGGTAGCTCTAGCGATAATGAAGATGATTTAATTTCTCTCTTTGCCAACCTTAGCATGGACCAAAAGAAAAATTTAAATGAATTAATAGAAACCATTAACGAGAAGGATGATGTCTTGGAATGCCAAGAGGACTTGCTCGTTAAAGAAACAAAAAATTTGTGAAATTGAAAATTGCTTATGCTCTACAAGTAGAAATATGTGAAAACCTAAGTAAGGAGCTTAGCATGTGCAATGATTCAATTTCTAGTCTTAGAATTGAGAATGATAATTTAAATGCTAAGATTAAGGAATTGAGTGTTTGCAAAGCATCTACATCTATTGTTGAACATGTTGCTATTTGTACTAGATGTAAAGACATTAATGTTGAAGCTATTGATGATCGCCTTGCTATGATTAAACAACAAAATGATCATATAGCTAAATTAGATGATAAAATTGCCGAGCATGAGCTAGAAAATGAAAATTTTAAATTTACTAGAAGCATGCTCTATAATGGGAGACGCCCTGGCATTAAGGATGGGATTGGCTTCCAACAAGGGAGCCAAAACAACACCAAACTTAATGCCCCCAAGAAATTGTCTAATTTTGTTAAGGGTAAGGCTCCCATGGTTCAGGATAGTGAGGGTTACATTTTATATCCTGCAAACTATCATGAGCATAAGATTAGGAAAATTCATGCTAGAAAACCTCATTCTGTCTCTCATCGTGCATTTATGTATAAAAATGAGGCTTCTAGTTCTAAGCATACCACCCATGTCAAAATGCCTAAGAAGAAAATTCCTAATGCATCAAATGAGCATAACATTTCATTTAAAACTTTTGATGCTTCTTATGTGCTTACTAACAAATCAGGCAAATTAGTTGCCAAATATGTTGGGGGCAAACACAAGAGTCCAAAGACTTGTGTTTGGGTACCCAAGGTGCTTGTTTCTAATGTAAAAGGACCCAAGACCGTTTGGGTACCTAAGAACAAGGCCTAAATTTGTTTTGTAGGTTTATGCATCTGGTGGATCAAGTTGGATAATCGATAGCTGAAAGTCACCTAGAGGGGGGGTGAATAGGCGAAACCTAAAATTTATAAACTTAAGCACACACTAAGGTCGGGGTTAGCGTTAAAATTAAATTCAAGTCTGAAAGAGAGGGAAAAACAAATCAAACAAGAATTAAGGCGAAAGAACACGGTGATTTGTTCTACCGAGGTTCGGTTCCAAAGAACCTAGTCCCCGTTGAGGAGGTCACAAAGACCGGGCCTATTTCAACCCTTTCCCTCTCAAACGGTCACTTAGACCGAGTGAGCCTTCTCCTTAATCAAACGGGTCACTAAGACCCCGCAAGGACCACCACACACTTAGGTGTCTCTTGCTTTGATTACAAGTCACTTGAGAACAAGAATGAGAAAGAAGAAAGGTGATCCAAGAAACAAGAGCGCAAAGAACACGAACACACTCTCTCACAAGTCACTAAATGTTTGAGTTGAATTCTAGGCTTGGAGAGGGTTTGGTCTTTGCAAATGTGTCTTGGAGTGAATGCACTAGCTCTTGTATTGAATGTGATCTCTGAAAAACTTGGATGCCAATGGTTGTGGTGGTTGGGGGTATTTATAGCCCTCAACCACCTTGGTAGCCGTTGGGGAGGCTGCTGGCGATGGGCGCACCGGAAAGGCACTATTCCTTGTCCGGTGCACTGCCACGTCACCCAACCGTTAGGGTTCGGAGCTAGTCGACCATTGGAGGTTTTGTCCTCTTGCGGCACCAGACAGTCCGGTACTACACCGGACAGTCCGGTACCCCTCTGACTTCCTACTCTGACTTTTGCGCTGCACAGTTGATCTATCAGAGTCGACCGTTGCGTGTAGATAGCCGTTGCTCCGCTGGCTCACCGGACAGTCCGATGGCACACCGGATAGTCCGGTGAATTATAGCGGAGCGCTCCTCCGTTTTCCCGAGAGTGGCTGGTTGACACCTGTACGGTCCTGGTGCACTGGACACTGTCCGGTTGCACACCGGATAGTCCGGTGGCACACCGGACAGTCCGGTGCGCCATTCTTCAGCACACTCAAGTACTTTTGCTCATTTAAAATTGTGTCCCTAACTTGATTCTTTTATTGGTTTGTGTTGAACCTTATGCACCTGTAATACATGAATTCTAGACAAACTAGTTAGTCCATGTGTTTGTGTTGATCATCAACTACCAAAATTAATTATAGGAAATTGTTAACTCAATTTCCCTTTCAATCTCCCCCTTTTTGGTGATTGATGCCAACACAAACCAAAGCAAATATAAAGTGCAGAAATGTAACTAGTTTGCATTTAGAATGTGCATAGGTTACTTGGAGTTAAACCAATTGAAAATCTCACTAAGTATGAATGGATTGCTTTTCTTTTTATTTTAACATTTTGGACCTCATTTGCACCACTTGTTTTGTTTTTGCAAATCATTTTGGAAAATCTTTTCAAAATCTTTTTGCAAATAGTCAAAGGTATATGAATAAGATTGCAAGAACCATTTTCAAGATTTGAAATTTCTCCCCCTGTTTCAAATGCTTTTCCTTTGACTAAATAAAAACTCCCCCTAAGTGAAATTCTCCTCTTAGCTTTCAAGAGGGTTTTGAGGTAGATATCAATTTGAATTTTTACTTTCACAAATCAAGTGAAACATAGATACCAATTGATATCAGATACTAATTTGAGAATACATCAATTGAAATAAATATCAGTTGAAAAGTACCAATTAAAACTTCATTTCGAAAATTTTTAAAATGGTGGTGGCGCGGTCCTTTTGCTTTAGGCTTAATACTCTCTCCCCCTTTGGCATTAATCGCAAAAAACGGAGAACTTTTGGAGCCCTTTTGCATCTTTCTCCCAAATGGTAATATAAATATGAGTGAAGGGTCATACCATTGAGAGTTTGTGGGAGTAACGACAAAGGGTAAATGATATTGTCAGAGTTGGAGTGGAAGCCTTGCCTTTGCCGAATACTCCATTTCCCTTCAATCTAAGACTAAGTATAGAAATACACTTGAAAGCACATTAGTCTTAGTCTTGGCACAAGAGAATAAGAAATATGCATTTGTACCAAATGAAAGAGACATGTGAAAGCTCTCTTGTGGGTTTTGGTGTTTGGATGACAACTCAATTAAAGGACTAACAAGTGTGCCAAGTGTTGAACAGGTGCTTAATGTAAAGCTAACAGGGTTCAACACAAGTGAACAAGTGTGATGGTCCAAGGACTAGATGATGGATAGATAATGGGCATCACAAGTAAGATGGACATTGCATAAAGTGAGACTTGGGTGCGTAGCTCGGAGACAACTAATCAAGCCAAGGACGGAGGCAAGAAGAGCTTCGAGGTACCAAGTGCACGGGAGAAGGTCAAAGAGGCTGAGGAACCCAAAGCCAAGGGTGAAGAAGAAGGCTTGCAAAGTCAAGGGTGATCAAGTTGAGAACAGCTACGGCACATCAAGGATCACTACATAAGGACGTGACTTACAACCAATGAGGAAATATCTATAGTTATGTGGTGTAAGTCATAAGGCTCAAGACCAAGCTCTAAGAAGTGCACAAGGTCACTAGAAGAAGAAGCAGCGTCAAAACCAGAACTGGAAGCAGCCCAAAAGAGCTAAGTTCACCTTGATCTTTAGTTTGGGTTGTTCCTATGTTTGGATACATTCTATATGACCTTTGCAGGGTGTTGGAACTCCGACATATCAATCTAGATCAAGTCAAGCTGACTTGAGGTTTTGGAGTTCCACATTAATATCAAAACGTGCAAAATGCTAAAATTGGGTAAAGCGCAAATACAGGCACGAGGTATGTGTTGGGGACTTGTTCTCAACTGCTACGAATTAAGAACAAGGCAACATAAAATGTTAAATGTTAATGCCCTTCGTCCAACGAAACATTATTCCCTTAAGGACTAATGAACTTTGGACGAAGGTTAAAGTCAATACGATTACGAAGGTTGAATCTTCGTAATTGAATTCTAATAAATCGTATAAAGTAATATAAAATATGAAATGTCAAAGGTAAATAAATTATAAACGAGTAATATTACTTTCATACTATATTGATTTAATGTATTACAACATTGGATACAATTATACCTCTGTCTTGACAAAGATTGATTCCCGAATGATGCGATTGCAATTACAGGAATGCGTGAACAGTAAAGGAATACTGTTCACCATTTATAGGCACGGGACATAGCCTGGGAGGAATTACAACCATGCCCCTCATAAGGAATTACAACAACGACTCAAACATTTATGGACTAAAAGGTCATTCTACTCTTAAGTCAGTTTGTAATTCCGAAGCTTCATGAAGAGGAACCTTCGGTCATCACATGCGGACAGCTTCAGCCGAAGCTGTTTCTCCCTTCAAGACCTTCGGCGACGAAGCATAATCCCAACAGTAGCCCCTTCGCGGTGCTAGATCGGTTTTCGTAATGAGCTTGATCCGTGAAAAAAGTCTCTTAGGCTTCGGGAAGCCGAAGGTCTAAAAAACACCTTCCCTGAGCTCGTTGTCGAGAAACAATTTAGTTTCCGAGCGCATAGCGGTCCCACCTTGCAGCGGGTGCAAGCAGCTGTTCGCCTGGTGTAAAAATCCTGGCGATTCACCTCCTTACCTGCATCACTATATAAACAGATGGGTAGATGTGAAGTTACCACAGCATTCATTGCTATTTGCACTGTTTTGCTGCCAAAATTTTTAACGATAGCCGAAGCTTGACTCTCGGAATCAAACGAAGCTTTAGTTTGAAGCCTACTTCGTCAGAAGAAAAAGCTTCGGAAGAAAAAATATTTAGTTCCCAAAAAATTCAGAATTAGATGGCCAGAGTGCGCTCTACCGCTAGAGTTGAGCGTGAGGGAGGCGAAACTGAAGGATCGGAGACTGTTCCCATCTCCGAAGCGATGCAACGATCCGTACTGGTAACCTCGGAGGGAATCCATACCGCCGAGACAGAACAAACTGTTCCCATCCCCGAAGTTGCTGCCGAAACGGAAGAAGGAAATATTGAAGAAACTGATCCCGAAGATGATTATCATATTGTCGTGCCAAGTAAGCCCAGCCACTTGGACTTCGGCAAGTCGACTGTCTCTAAGGCTGATCTCTCCAAGATGGTGAAGTCGGGTTATTTCAGCGAGAGTCAGAAGAAGCTACTTCGCTTCGGGGGGGAAGAAACCACCCCGAAGCCAGAGAAGGATGAAATAGTCATTTTCAAGAGTTTTCTAAAGGCTGGGTTGAGATTCCCCCTCCATGGGATTATTGCAGATGTATTGAAGGAATTTGGGATCTACTTTCATCAGCTGACTCCTAACGCTATCGTTAGGTTTAGTGTTTATATCTGGGCCCTCCGAAGCCAGGCGGTTGAGCCGTTTGCCGACAGCTTTTGTCGAGTTCATGAACTACATTACCAGACGAAGGCTAGAAAAGATGGATTACATGATAACTTTGGTTGCTATAATTTTGCCTATCGGAAAACCACAAAGTTTCCTGTAATTAGCTACCGAAGTAAATGGCCGGCAGGCTGGAAGTCAGAGTGGTTTTATGTGAAAGTTGACGAAGACAAAGAGAAGCTGGTACAAAGCCCTCTTGAATTGATCTTCGGAGAAACAAGACCGCGATGCCACATGACATTAGAAGGTCCCACTTGGGCTGCACTGGGTGAGTTTAAAATTATTTCAGAGCATATCAGTACTAGGGACCTGGTTCAAGAGTTCTTGGCCTTCAGGGTTTTCCCTACTTTAAAAGAATGGGAAATGCCGAAGCTAGAGGGGGAGAAGAAGAAAGGGGAGCTTGTGCGGTTACCTTACTATTACAAGTTTAAGAAATACTTTAAAATGCCTTGCCAAGAGTGGCTGGACACAATTGAAGTAATGTGCAATGAGATACTCGGTAATTACTCCAAAAAAGAAGATCAGTTGATGACTGCGGCCTTCGGTACCCGCCCGAAGCGAAGACTGAATCGAGTGCTAGACGCCTTGGGTTTTGAATACCCTGACTACGAACAACTGAATAAAATTGTCGAAGGCCGGAAAAGGAGAAGGGTAGCCGAAGCTTTAAATGAAGATGAGAAAGAACCGCCAAAAGGGAAGAATATTCTGAAGAAGAGAAAAGTATCATCTCCGAAGCAAAAAGTATCTGACGAAGAAGAGACTCCCGCATCACGCTCTGCCACTGAGGTGGAAGAGATTTTGAAGGTAATGACTGAATCCCTGCCTGTGAAGCTAAGTCCATTAGGGCCTCAACTGACGAAATTTTTTCAGAAGGAAAAGGAGCCCAAAAAAACGAAGAAAACAACAAAGAGACAAAGAATCATCGCAGTGACCGAAGTCATTGACAAGACACCACCGAGAGCTTCAGCTCGGAAAATACCAGCGGCTGAGGAAATATCAAATGTTGAAGTCGCACCTTCGGAAATCGCGGCTACCGAAGCTACCTCAGCCGAAGATTTGAACTTGGAAACTACGATTGAACATATCGATAAAATACTGCTAGAAATGGCCACAGAAGAAGCTACTACTGCCGCCGAAGAGACCATGACCGCAGTGTCTGGGAAAGGAAAAGAAATAGCTGACGATACTTCGGAGGACAAAACCTTCATGTTTCAAAATTTAGTTGGACAAGAATTGTCAAAAACCGAAATAGAAGAGCTTAAAGAATATGCCAAATCTTGCGGATATAAACCAGGAGCACTCCTCTTCGGAGGTATTGATGATGAAAAATTAGGTTGTATCCGGGATCAGACTGGAGCTAAGATTATCGGTACTCTATCAAAGAGTATCGGTTTTCCGAAGCTAGAAACAGATATTAGCCGCTACCGACAACAACATATCGTTGGTAGTTTATTTTATTCCAATTTCAAGGTGAACTACTTTTCCCTTGACTTTTATTATTTTTAATAATGAAAACATTTCTAACGAAGGTTGTTTATGTGCAGAGTATGCTGTTGAGTAAGGCTTTGAAAATGCAGCAGGATCTGGAAGACAAAAAACACGAGGTTATGATTGAAAATTTAGAGAACAAAATAAAAGAGCAATCAGCTGCTATTGAAAAGAAAGACTTCGAGCTTCAGTCAACTGAAGGCTTATTGGCAGAAACCGAAGCTAAAATACCAGAATTGAATACAAAGCTTCTCTGCCAATCTGAACAGTTTGAACAAGAAAAGCAAGAACTTAATGCGAAACTTGAAGCCGAAGTCCAACAAAATTCAAATTTGAAAAAATTATTGTCAAGCCTTCAAGACAAATGTTTGGAGTTTAGCAATAAATGTATTGAGCGACTGAAAAAGATCTTCCACTCAGTTGGGGCTAGCAGCGAGAAATTCACTCCATCAACTGAAGATTTACAAAAGACCTTCGAACATATTGAGGGTGAAATTGATGAGCTTGACGAAGTTATAGCCGGGCACGGTGACTTCTGTGCCTGGGTAGCTTCTCGGGGCACTGCTGCAGCTTTTCTGAAAGCTGGCTGCGACCATGGAAAAATTGTTAACAGGTCCAATTTCACCCTGTCACCATCAATTTTAGATGACATTCCTGACCTCGCCCGAAGCATTTCTAATAGATTTGTAAAGATGATATGGACAAAAGGCGGGCGAGAAAAGGCTGGAGACGAAGCTCGGAGTCATCTTGAACCAGTAAGAAATCATACCTTGTGTTTACCTTCTCCTTCAAACTTGGTTTTGACTCACAACAACTTAATTCATGTAGGGTGACGAAGCCGCCGAGACCGATGCTTGAAGAGTATGACGCCGAAGCTGAGGCCCCATGAAGATCAGTAGGAATAGACTGTAGAAAAACTCAAGAAACTTTTGAAATAACTTTTGTAAATATGGCTAAACTGTTCTTAATGAATTTTGTTCATACCTTGTAATATGCTCTTACCCTTCCATTAATGTATGAGGTGCTTTGATGTGGACGAAATTATCTTTTTGAGCCTAAGGCGAAAAAACACCTTCCCTTCTTTTCGTACACAGCGAAGCATAAAAACAGGTTTTCCTTTCTGCCGAAGCTCTTCTTTTCATATACGACGAAGTACAAAAGACAGTTTTTTCCTTTTTGCCGAAGCAGCCACTTATGCTATGATGATGGTTATCCTACATATGCCTGGATGAATGTTTATGAATGCAAATGTTATGATGTAATGTGGTGTGCAAATGAATGTTCAAACACACATCCGAAGCCGCAATCACAACTGTTATTCCCTTAGAGACAATCACATATCAGCGTTGACTTTTCGCTGTAAGCCTCCCTTAGGAGCTTCTTCGCCTTTTACTTTCGGCGGTATCAGCGTTGATTTTTCGCTGTAAGCCTCCCTTAGGAGCTTCTTCGCCTTTTACTTTCGGCGGTATCAGCGTTGATTTTTCGCTGTAAGCCTCCCTTAGGAGCTTCTTCGCCTTTTACTTTCGGCGGTATCAGCGTTGATTTTTCGCTGTAAGCTCTGCATTCCCTTTGGAACGACTTCTGAGCAGAAAACTTACACTGTGCCCCCTTTGGAGCGACTTCTTTAGTAGCTTCGTCGTGCTCCGCATCCCCTTAGGTACGGCTTTCGAGCTTCTTCTCTATTTCTTTTTTTTCTTTTTCGGCACTCGATGGTGCGTTTTCAGTTTTTACATTTACATCTCTGGGGGATTTTGCTCTTATAGAGGTAAAAATAAAAAAGAAATTACATGTGATGGCCCCATTAAAAACCTTTCTCCCCCTTTAGAAAGGAAAAGGGTGCCATAAAAGAAAAATAGAAAATATAAAAAATTACATCAAGTTATACATAAAATCGCCGAAGCTCATCCGCATTCCAAGATCTAGGAATGTCGTTGCCGTCCATATCCTTCAATCTATATGAACCGGGTCTTGACGAAGATGCTACCAAAAAAGGTCCCTCCCATTTCAACTGCAACTTGCCTACTGTATCTGGGCTTGCCACTCTCCGAAGTACCAAATGTCCTGGCTCAATATTCTTTAGCCGAACCTTTCTATCACGCCATTTGATTGTTTCGGCTTGATATTTATTGATGTTCTCCACAGCTTGAAGCCTGATCCCTTCTATAGCATCTTTTTCTACAGAGTGATCAGCTTCGAAATCTGATAATGCCGAAGCTACTACTCTTATTGATCCGGTTTTAACTTCCTCCGGAGTTATTGCTTCGTCACCAAACAATAATTTGAATGGAGTAAAGCCTGTTGACCTTGATGTTGTTGTATTGTGGCTCCACACCACTTTGATTAATTGATCTGGCCACTTTCCCCTGGGTTGATTGAAGATTAACTTCATTATACCTGTCATTATGATGCCATTGGCTCTTTCAACAAGTCCATTTGACTCCGGATGTCTAACTGATGCAAAATGGATCTTCGTGCCAATTTGATCACAAAATTGTCTGAAATCTTCGGAGTCGAACTGTGTTCCATTATCTACAGTGATGGCCTTTGGTACTCCGAAACGACAAACAATATTCTGCCAGAAAAACTTTTGAATGGTGGCCGAAGTTATTGTGGCTAAAGGCTTTGCCTCAATCCATTTAGAAAAATATTCCACGACTACTACAACATATCTTAAGTTTCCTTGGGCCGGTGGTAACGGACCTAAGAAGTCAAGGCCCCACCTTTGCAATGGCCAGGTGGGTTGTATCAGCTGAGTTAAAGACGAAGGTTGTTTTTGATCTCTTGCACATTTCTGACAACCTTCGCACTTTTGAACTAATTCCGCTGCATCCGAAGCTGCCTTCGGCCAGTAAAACCCTTGACGAAAAACTTTTCCAAGTAACGGCCTAGATCCAATGTGAGATCCACATAGGCCTGCATGTATTTCTTTCATCAATTCTATGCCTTCGGCTCTGGATAAACACTTGAGTAATGGAGCACAAACTCCATGCTTGTACAACTCCCCTTTTATCATGACATATGGACGAGCTCTTGCCTCTATCCTCCTGTTATAAGCTTCGTCATCTGAAAGGAAGTTACCCTGAAGGTAAGAGATGATCTCAGTTCTCCAGTCTTCACTATAAACAGGAGATATATTGAGGACTGCTCTTTCAAGAAGCTCCACTGAAGGTGCTTTTATTGTTTCGAAGAACACATCCGAAGGTAAGGGCAACCCCTGTGCCGCTGACTTAGCTAGCAAATCAGCATGCTCATTCTCTCCTCGAGGAATATTTTTGACAGAAAATCCTTCGAAGGAGGCTTCAATCCTTCGGACCGTGTCTAGATATTTTTCGAGCTTCGGATCTTTAGCCTTACAACTCTTGTCAATATGACCGGAAACAACCTGGGAATCAGTTTTAAGAATGGCCCTTCTGATTCCCATTGCTTTTAACTTCCGAAGACCCAAAAGCAAGGCTTCGTACTCAGTAATATTGTTTGTGCAACTAAAATCGAGTCTTGCCGCATAACAAGTTTTAACTTTGGATGGTGAGACCAACACAGCAGCTGCTCCTGCTCCGAAGGTTCCCCACGACCCATCGCAAAACACTGTCCACACTTCGGCATCTTTATTTGTTTCTTCATCCTGAGCCCCTGGCATCCAGTCGGCAATGAAATCTGCCAATGCTTGAGACTGGATCGAAGATCTATGCACATAATCAATGCAAAATTCATTGAGCTCCGTAGCCCATTTTCCAATCCGTCCAGTAGCTTCTCTATTTCGCATAATATCCTTCAACGGTTGCGAAGAAGGAACAACAATATTATATGCTTGAAAGTAATGCCGAAGCTTCCTGGATGCCATCAAGACAGCATATAACACCTTCTCCAATTCTGTATAGTTTTTCTTTGATACACTAAGAACTTCAGATACAAAATATACTGGGACCTGCTTCTTGACTTGGCCATCAAGCTTTTCCTGGACAAGTGCTGCACTTACCGCTGAGTGCGAAGCTGCCACATATAATAACAAAGGAGCCCCTGGTGTTGGTGGAGTTAATGTTGTTAGATCCATCAAATATTGCTTCAGTTCCTCGAAGGCTTTTTGTTGGCTTGGTCCCCATTGAAAGACTTCGGCTGATTTCAGCACTTCAAAGAATGGTAAATTTCTCTCTGCTGATCTGGATATGAATCTATTGAGAGATGCCAGCCTCCCCGTCAATCTTTGGGCCCCTTTTTTTGTATTTCGTGGCTCCATTCGAAGTATAGCTTCAATTTTACTTGGATTAGCTTCAATTCCCTTTGTTGAAACCAAGCATCCAAGAAATTTCCCCTTCTTTACTCCGAAGACACATTTTTCTGGATTCAGCTTTAGACCAGCTTGTCTAAAATTGGCGAAGGTCTCCTGCAAATCAGCAATGTGATTTTCTTGTTTCGTGCTTTTTACAATGATATCATCAACATAAGTTAGCACATTTCTACCTATCTGAGACTGAAGAACCTTCGAAGTCATTCTGCTGAAACTTCCTCCAGCGTTCTTGAGCCCCTCAGGCATCCGAAGGTAACAATATGTTCCACTAGGGGTTATGAAACTGGTCTTCGGCTCATCCTCCTTCTTCATCCAAATTTGATGATAGCCTGAATAACAGTCTAAAAGACTCATAAGCTCTGACGAAGCTGCTGCATCAACTAAGGAGTCTATCCTTGGCAATGGGAATTCGTCCTTCGGACAGGCCTTGTTTAGATCTGTAAAATCGATACACATTTGCCATTTGCCATTGGCCTTTTTTACCATAACAGTGTTAGCTAGCCATTCTGGGTACTTTACTTCTCTGATAACTCCTACACTGAGGAGTCTTTTGACTTCATTCCGAGCTCCTTCGGCCTTGTCATCAGACATTTTCCGAAGCCTCTGCTTTCTGGGTCTGAAGGATGGATCAACATTGAGCGAATGTTCAATAACATCCCTGTTAACTCCGCAAAGATCATTAGCTGACCATGCAAAGACATCTTTGTTGTTGAACAAAAACCTTATCAAGGTTTTCTCCTGTTCTTCGGATAATTGGGAGCCCAACAGCACTTTCTGCTCTGCTATGTCCTCACATAAGAGCATGGGCTTCGGCTGATCTGCCGAAGCCGCTTTCTCCCTTCTGAATTTGTACTGTTCACAAGCTTCAGCTCCATCTATATTGTGGATTGCTTTTGAGTCAATCCAGTTTCCTTTGGCCCTTCTGGCAGCTTCCTGACTTCCATGAATAGCAATGGGTCCTTGATCCGAAGGTATCTTCATGCAAAGATAAGCAGGATGAAGAATTGCTTCGAAAGCATTGAGGGTGCCACGACCAATAATTGCATTGTAAGGGTATTCCATGTCAACAATATCAAACACAACTTGCTCAGTTCTGGTGTTGTTGATGAAACCGAAGGTCACTGGCAAGGTGATCTTGCCTAGTGCTACAATTTGTCTTCCTCCGAAGCCACAGAGAGGGTGCGTAGCATCATGGATCTTGTCTTCGGGCTCTTGCATTTGTCTGAAAGCTTTGACAAATATGATATCAGTTGTGCTGCCTGTGTCAACCAAGACATTATGGACCAAAAATCCTTTGATCACACAAGAGATAACCATAGCATCATTGTGTGGGTAATCCTTGAGTTGAAGATCCTCTTGGGAGAAGGTAATTGGAATGTGGGACCATCTTGACTTGATGAAGGGTCCTTGCACCCCAACATGCTGTACCCTTCTCTGTGCTTCTTTCTTCTGCTTTTTGTTGGCTGGCTCTGAGCATGAACCACTTGTTATCGGGAGCACCAGCTTCGAGGCCGAAGCAGCTCCAACTTGATCGTTGAACGAAGCCATCAGCTCAATAAGTGGAAGTGAGTTGGACCGGAGGTGGGCGCCAATGTTGGGGACTTGTTCTCAACTGCTACGAATTAAGAACAAGGCAACATAAAATGTTAAATGTTAATGCCCTTCGTCCAACGAAACATTATTCCCTTAAGGACTAATGAACTTTGGACGAAGGTTAAAGTCAATACGATTACGAAGGTTGAATCTTCGTAATTGAATTCTAATAAATCGTATAAAGTAATATAAAATATGAAATGTCAAAGGTAAATAAATTATAAACGAGTAATATTACTTTCATACTATATTGATTTAATGTATTACAACATTGGATACAATTATACCTCTGTCTTGACAAAGATTGATTCCCGAATGATGCGATTGCAATTACAGGAATGCGTGAACAGTAAAGGAATAATGTTCACTATTTATAGGCACGGGACATAGCCTGGGAGGAATTACAACCATGCCCCTCATAAGGAATTACAACAACGACTCAAACATTTATGGACTAAAAGGTCATTCTACTCTTAAGTCGGTTTGTAATTCCGAAGCTTCATGAAGAGGAACCTTCGGTCATCACATGCGGACAGCTTCAGCCGAAGCTGTTTCTCCCTTCAAGACCTTCGGCGACGAAGCATAATCCCAACAGTATGTTTCCAGACCTAATACATTGTTTTTGTGTACTAACATGGTTTGTCTAAGTACTGGAAACAGAAAGAAAAGAAGAAGAAAAGAAAAGGAATGGTGTTGGCTATGAGCAGTCAAATTTCAGCTCAGTCTGGCACACCGGACTATCCGGTGGTGCACCGGACAGTGTCTGGTGCGCCAGGCTGAACTCTGGTGAACAGGCCGTTCTCGGGAGAAGTCAGCGGCGTATGGCTATAAATCACCGGACTGTCCGGTGGTGCACCGGACTGTCCGGTGGTGCACCGGACTGTCCGGTGAGCCAACGGTCGGCCGCACAATCCACACGTGACGCGTGGCCGAGCCAACGGTCAGATGGAGGCACCGGACTATCCGGTGTGCACCGGAAAGTGTCCGGTGCGCCAACGGCTCCAGGACTACAACGGTTGACTGCTCCAATTCTGGAAGGAAATCGGGCACCGGACAGTGTCCGGTGGTGCACCAGACTGTCTGGTGCGCCACCCGACTGAAGGCAAGATTTGCCTTCCTGGATTGCTTCCAACGGCTCCTAGGCCCCTTGTGCCTATAAAAGGGACCCCTAGGCGCCTCAAGCAATGTACAAGCGCAGCCAACAAGTGTAGACATCACTCTGATCAATTCTCACTCTCCCTCTTGTGTGTAACTCTCTAGTTTGCGTAGAAGGCAAAGTTATAAGCCTTTAGAGAGTGGAGAAGAGCTGCTAAGAGCTAGAGCAAGGGCTTGAGCATATTGTTACTCTGCCAGAGTGCTGTCAAGAAGATTGTAAGCAGTCGTGGCTCTGTTGTAACTACCTCATCATAGTGGAAGGCTCTATCTGTCTGACTGACAGATCTGAGCAAACGGAGGAAGGAGTTGAAACAGACTCCAAGCCCAGGTGTCGCTAACTCCAACGAGGACTAGGCAAGCATTTCAGGCTTGACCGAACCTCGGGATAAATCCTTGCGTCTGTGTGCTCTGTTCCGTATTGTATTCTGACTCTCTGTCTTACTCGCTTTTATATCTGCACTTCACTGCTTACTTGTGGTACTAGCTTTCCTTGAAGTGCAGGATATTCTTAAGACAGGAACTTCAATTCCACTGCAACCTACTCGAAGGGTTCTTCACTCCACTGCGATCCTATCTTCGAGTAGAGTAAGATTTAAATTTTAAGGTGATAATTTTTATTCGCCTATTCACCCCCCCCCCCTCTAGGCGACATCCAGATCCTGTTCCCAGGCCAAAGGGAACTTTCAATTGGTATCAGAGCTAGGCCTCTCCAGTGTGGGCTTAGACGTCCGGAGATGACGATGTCGTCACAAGAGGTAACTGTAGAACTTCTTTTAGGCGATGGTTCTAATTACAAGTCTTGGCCTGTCTCTATTTATAATGCTTTCATGAGTGTTGATCCTGATTTGAGACAGGTCTTTAGTAGAAGTATTTTTCCCTCTAATGTTAGTAAAAATCCTTCTGATGATGAATTAAGATGTCTATCTCTAAATCACCATGCTTGCAACATCTTAGTTGATTCTCTTTCTAGAGGTGCCTATTTTGCCATCATGAGTAGCGATAGTGACTTATTTGCTGATGCTCATGATCTATGGACTAAACTTAAGTTGAAATTTTTTAAGTCCATATGCACTACCTCTGCTCCCTCTATTGCTGGTGATACTAACTTGTCCAAGGGAGAAGAACAAGAACGATGGCAACCAAACAATGAATCCACCTCATCAACAGGTTTGTCTTCCACTAGTAACAAATGTTTTATTGCTAACAATGATGGTGGAGACAAAAGCAATGATGAGGGAGAGGATGAGGAGTCTACATCATCACAAGAAGAGGAGATTCGCCGTTTCTACACCCATCTCAACAAAGAAGACAAAGTGCTCTTGATTAAGCTGTTGAGAAGGAACAAGGAACAAGGCGAGATGCTTCTCAGGCTAGAGGAAACTCTCATCAAAACAAACAACAGCCTGGAGAAGATGACCAAAGAACATGAGGAGCTAAGGTGCTCTCATGATGTCTTGGTCCAACGGTATGATTCAATTTTAATTGAGAAAAGTAGTAATGATGATGCTTTATCTTGTGTTGCTCAACTTAGAATGAAAAATGCCATGCTTGAGAGGCAAGTAGAATTGCTAAGTCATGATAAACTAGCTCTCACTGAAAAATATGATTCATTGTCTTATTCTCATGATAATCTCTTGGATAGACATATCATGCTTAATGTTGCTCATGAGGTTATAATTGCACACTTAAATTCATGTGAACCTCATTCTCGCACGTGTGCGCATTTGAATTGTATATCACCATGTGCTAACCCTATTGCTCAAAAGAAAGCCAATCATTGATTGAGCAACAAGTTTTAGGGTCACAAAAGAAATTGTGTGGGAACAAGAAGCAAAGACAACAAAGGAGAAGACACATTGCTCAACTTTCTCAAGATATCCACGGGCGCATGGTGAAGAAGCTTGAGAAAGGAAAAACTGCAGCAAGTGTTAAGCTCCATAAGAAGGATGTTCCTAAAGATGAAGAAATCAACATGAGCTTGGAAAAAGGTAAAGATTTAATTAATCATGTTATTTGCACTGACCATGTCTCTATGTCATCTAAAAGTAACAAGAGAAGAGGAAAACAGAGATGCTTCAAGGGCAAGGCATTAGGCCACCTCATCGCATCTTGTCCATACAAAGACAAGGACGAAGGGATAAGGAGATGTTTTGGATGCAACAACAAGGACCACATGATCACTTCATGTCCTCTATTGATGAATCAAGCATGGGCATTCTCCAAGATGACTCTCACCAAGGAAAATGACAAACAGCAAGCGTCATTTCAGGTTGAGCGATGCTTCTGCTACAAGTGTGGTGAGTAGGGTCATCTATCCAAGGTATGTAATAAAGGTGAGGTTTCTAAGCAAGTGAATTTGTCTCAATATTATTCGCTTAGGAGACCCAAATCATACTCTTGTGCTAGATCAATCATGAGATCACCTAGGACTAGCACACATGCTATTTGGGTACCAAAGGCTTTTTTGGATGATCAATATGGACCCATCCCGAGATGGGTACCAAACTGTGCTAACTAGACCATGCAGGTGCCTTGAGATGAACTGGAGACCATGGGAGAGCTTAAGACGGTTGTCTCAAACTCTATGCTTAAGCTTTTAATTGTTTTGGTGTTTATTCATTGACCCAAGGTTGAATTATTATGAGACACTAATCCCATGTTCATCTCAAGTGAAAAGTTGAATAGGTCCTTAATCATTATTGGTGATTCAAGCAGAGGACCTTAATGAGATTGTGCAACTTGCGCTCCATAGGATGGTACCCTTGTATCTTAAGTACTTTGTTGATAATCAGTATTGCTCTTAAGTCTGATTGATGTGCTACCTATCCTTGGAGCAGTTATGCTTTGTTGATTACCTGTGTTGAGTACCTTTTAATCAATGATTAATAATCACCAAGATCGTAACCCTGCTTGCTTAATCATGATTGTGTGCTTTAGAGGTTATGTCTCTTGAATCATTTAATGGGTAGTTTTTCATTAGATATATCCACCATGATTAACTCTTTTTGTGTTCGTGAATAAACCTATATCCCATTGTGAGTTATGCTATATGGTTTTAATGATTAACCTGTGTGCAAATATGACATACTGTTTAGTTTATGTTCACATGATTACTCTAGTCTGGTATTGTGTGAATACCAACTCCATGTTGTGCCTCTAATGCACCCTTTTGAGCTAAGGCGCATGAGCAAAAGGAGCTCTCAATTAGTGACAACTGGTTCTCTCATGGCAATTCAGGAAAAGGCAAAGGTATGGAGAATGGAACTATGCAATTTCATTGAATATCTTGAAGTTCCATTGATTGTGATCACAGCTATGGTCTTGCCTCTGAATTGGTAGTATCTTGGCTTAGGTGCTCCTTACTTTAAAATGTTGTTTCTTCTGGTGTACCTAAAGAACCTTCTTAATTATGATGTGCTTAGACATTGCGCTTTATAAACATGATCGTGTTGTTTTTCAATTGGTATATGTGGTGCAATGATAGTCAAGTATGAAGCATGTCTAGGTTGCGTGTAAATGTTATACTTCTTGAGGCATGCATTGTTGTATTAAATCAACCCTTAATTTGGTATTCAATTGTTATCTCCTTGTGATGAAATTGAGAGTATTCCTTGACCAAGATATGTTGTGATCCCCTCTAGTTCTAAGAAAGCTAGAATGTGCAAAGTGCAAGTTATTCAAATACTTGATGCACAAGTGTAGGGGGAGCACACATAACTTGCGTCTTTTGAGACTAATTGTATCTTGAGCGATCTTGTGTAGTCTCAAGGTGGAAAAGAGAAGATGAGCAAGAAATGGAGCAATCAGGACTGGGGTACCTCTGTAAGTCAAGGAATTGGTATCTTAAGTCGTGAGTAATTGCATATTCTTAGATTGCTCATGCTCTATAAAATTTGGTGATACTAGATGCTTATCCTTAAATATCATGGAGCTATGATAATAAATGATCTTGCAATTGGTATCTTTCAATTGGTAGCCGTGATAGTTCGCTTCAATTGACATCTTTTGGTAATCACTAGAATAGAAGCTTCATCTTGTGCCACAATACTATAACTTGCTCTAAGCTTGGTGTCTTAGCAACAAGAAAAGGTTAGGATAAAGGATCAGGCACAGGTATGGAGAAGCTACCAAGAGACTAATACTTTCAAGAGAGGAAGTACACCACATCCGGGCAAAGGTACAAAGGAAGTATTGATCTTTTGCGTATATGTACCTTAACTTTCCTCCAAATGCTTGTGGTGCATTTGTTGAATGAGTAAGGGGGAGTATTGTTAGTGTGTGTTTACCTTCTCAATACCCTGCTATCCCTTGACATCATTCTATGTTCTTGCTTGAATATGGTTTTGGTGTTTGTTGTCAAAGGGGGAGAATTTGTGCATTAAAGCTTATCTCAACCCGAGAGGAAAAGCTTATCCTAAGGGATAATGTGTTAGTTGTGTTATTGTGTTATTGATAATTCTTATCATATGCCTTTTGAAGTATTATATGTGTTGCATCATATGGACTAGTGTTTTCGCTGCTATGAATTTATTGGCATCTATAATGTTTATTCTGTAATAGATATTCATGTGGTTAATGGTGCTTCAAGAGTAATGGTGCTTTAAGATTAACGGTGCTTTAAGATTGCTTTAAATTGGTATCTTAGTTTAAATTGGTATCTTAATGATGAATAGTGGTAGGTTGATATTCCTGTGATATATCCACTCAAGTGAATGGTGTTTAACTCTGATTCTGTGCATTTGTGTGTTATACGCATCATGGTTTGATCCTTGACACAATGCATCCCACAGGTTCTAAGGTATAGCAATGCTTCGATTTAGCCTAAGTATGTGCATTTTGGCATTTAAGGCCAAAGCTAAGATTTTAATGTAAGCACATATTTAGGGGGAGCATTCTACAATCTCAGAACTCAAAATTTGTGCTAAGTTTCACTCTTATGTAAGCTTTAATTGTGTTGCCATCAATCACCAAAAAGGGGGAGATTGAAAGCTCTCTTGTGGGTTTTGGTGTTTGGATGACAACTCAATTAAAGGACTAACAAGTGTGCCAAGTGTTGAACAGGTGCTTAATGTAAAGCTAACAGGGTTCACACAAGTGAACAAGTGTGATGGTCCAAGGACTAGATGATGGATAGATAATGGGCATCAAAAGTAAGATGGACATTGCATAAAGTGAGACTAGGGTGCATAGCTCGGAGACAACTAATCAAGCCAAGGACGGAGGCAAGAAGAGCTTTGAGGTACCAAGTGCACGGGAGAAGGTCAAAGAGGCTGAGGAACCCAAAGCCAAGGGTGAAGAAGAAGGCTTGCAAAGTCAAGGGTGATCGAGTTGAGAACAGCTACGGCACATCAAGGATCACTACATAAGGACGTGACTTACAACCAATGAGTAAATATCTATAGTTATGTGGTGTAAGTCATAAGGCTCCAAACCAAGCTCTAAGAAGTGCACAAGGTCACTAGAAGAAGAAGCAGCGTCAAAACCAGAACTAGAAGCAGCCCAAAAGAGCTAAGTTCACCTTGATCTTTAGTTTGGGTTGTTCCTATGTTTGGATACATTCTATATGACCTTTGCAGGGTGTTGGAACTCCGACATATCAATCTAGATCAAGTTAAGCTGACTTGAGGTTTTGGAGTTCCACATTAATATCAAAACGTGGAAAATTATAAAATTGGGTAAAGCGCAAATACAGGCACGAGGTATGTTTCCAGACCTAATACATTGTTTTTGTGTACTAACATGGTTTGTCTAAGTACTGGAAACAGAAAGAAAAGAAGAAGAAAAGAAAAGGAATGGTGTTGGCTATGAGCAGTCAAATTTCAGCTCAGTCTGGCACACCGGACTGTCCGGTGGTGCACCGGACACTGTCCGGTGCGCCAGGCTGAACTCTGGTGAACAGGCCGTTCTCGGGAGAAGTCAGCGGCGTACGGCTATAAATCACCAGACTGTCCGGTGGTGCACCGGACTGTCCGGTGAGCCAACGGTCGGCTGGGCCAACGGTCGGCCGTGCAATCCGCACGTGACGCGTGGCCGAGCCAACGGTCAGATGGAGGCACCGGACTGTCCGGTGTGCACCGGACAGTGTCCGATGCGCCAACGGCTCCAGGACTGCAACGATCGACTGCTCCAATTCTGGAAGGAAATCGGGCACCGGACAGTGTCCAGTGGTGCACCGGACTGTCTGGTGCGCCACCCGACTGAAGGCAAGATTTGCCTTCCTGGATTACTTCCAACGGCTCCTAGGCCCCTTGTGCCTATAAAAGGGACCCCTAGGCGCCTCAAGCAATGTACAAGCGCAGCCAACAAGTGTAGACATCACTCTGATCAATTCTCAGTCTTCCTCTTGTGTGTAACTCTCTAGTTTGCGTAGAAGGCAAAGTTATAAGCCTTTAGAGAGTGGAGAAGAGCTGCTAAGAGCTAGAGCAAGGGCTTGAGCATATTGTTACTCTGCCGGAGTGCTGTCAAGAAGATTGTAAGCAGCTGCGGCTCTGTTGTAACTACCTCATCATAGTGGAAGGCTCTATCTGTCTGACTGACAGATCTGAGCAAACGGAGGAAGGAGTTGAAACAGACTCCAAGCCCAGGTGTGGCTAACTCCAACGAGGACTAGGCAAGCATTTCAGGCTTGGCTGAACCTCGGGATAAATCCTTGCGTCTGTGTGCTCTGTTCCGTATTGTATTCTGACTCTCTGTCTTACTCGCTTTTATATCTGCACTTCACTGCTTACTTGTGGTACTAGCTTTCCTTGATGTGCAGGATATTCTTAAGACAGGAACTTCAATTCCACTGCAACCTACTCGAAGGGTTCTTCACTCCACTGCGATCCAATCTTCGAGTAGAGTAAGATAAAATTTTAAGGTGATAATTTTTGTTCTCTTATTCACCCCCCCCCTCTAGGCGACATCCAGATCCTGTTCCCGAGCCAAAGGGAACTTTCAACATGATCAAAGGTATATGAATGAGCTATGTGTGCAATGTTTCAATCAAAGTTCCGAGAATCAAGTATATTTAGCTCATTCTTAAGTTTGCTAAAGGTTTTCTCATCTAGTGGCTTGGTAAAGATATCGGCTAATTGGTTTTGAGTATTAACATAAGCAATTTCGATATCTCCCTTTTGTTGGTGATCCCTTAGAAAGTGATACCGGATGTCTATGTGCTTAGTGCGGCTGTGTTCAACAGGATTATCCGCCATGCGGATTGCACTCTCATTATCACATAGGAGAGGGACTTTGCTCAATTTGTAGCCATAGTCCCTAAGGGTTTGCCTCATCCAAAGTAATTGCGCACAGCAATGGCATGCGGCAATGTACTCGTGTTTGGCGGTGGAAAAATCTACGGAGTTTTGTTTCTTTGAAGCCCATGACACCAGGGATCTCCCCAGAAACTGACAAGTCCCTAATGTGCTCTTCCTATCAATTTTACACCCTGCCCAATCGGTATCGGAATACCCTATTAAGTCAAAAGTGGATCCCTTGGGGTACCAAAGCCCAAACTTAGGAGTGTAAACTAATTATCTCATGATTCTCTGAGAGTTTATACACATGGTTAGGGTACTCACTATCTTCAAAGCCGGGAGGTTCCTCAACATAGACCTCTTCTTTGATTGGTCCATTGAGGAAGGCACTTTTCACGTTCATTTGATAGAGCTTAAAACCATGGTAAGTAGCATAGGCAAGTAATATACGAATTGACTCAAGCCTAGCTACGGGTGCATAAGTGTCATCAAAGCCCAAACCTTCGACTTGTGAATAACCTTTGGCCACAAATCAGGCTTTGTTCCTTGTCACCACACCATGCTCCTCTTGCTTGTTGCGAAGTACCCATTTGGTACCTACAACATTTTGATTAGGACGTGGAACTAAATGCCATACCTCATTCCTCGTGAAGTTGTTGAGCTCCTCTTGCATAGCCAGCACCCAATCCGGATCTCTTAGTGCATCCTCTACCCTGTATGGCTCAATAGAGGAAACAAAAGAGTAATGTTCACAGAAATGAGCAACTCGAGATCTAATAGTTACCCCCTTATGAATGTCACCAAGGATGGAGTTGACGGGGTGATCTCGTTGAATTGCTTGGTGGACTCTTGGGTGCGGCGGTCTTTGATCTCTTATTTCTTGATCATCTTCCTCGTATTGAACATTTTCATCTCCCCCTTGATTCATGTCCTCCTCTTAAGGTGGCTCATTCTTTGAACTTCATCTTCATCATCTTGAGCCTGATCCTCATCTTGAGTTGGTGGAGATGCTTGCATGGAAGATGATGGTTGATCTTGTGCTTGTGTGGGCTCTTCGGATTCCTTAGGACACACATCTCCAATAGACATGTTCCTTAGCGCAACGCATGGAGCCTCTTCATCATCTAATTCATCAAGATCAACTTGCTCCACTTGGGAGCCATTAGTCTCATCAAACACAATGTCACAAGAAACCTCAACCAATCCAGTGGATTTGTTGAAGACTCTATATTCCCTTGTGTTTGAGTCATAACCAAGTAAAAAGCCTTCTACAGCTTTATGAGCAAATTTAGATTTTCTACCTCTTTTAACGAGAATAAAGCATTTACTCCCAAAGACTCTAAAATATGAAACATTGGGCTTTTTACCGGTGAGGAGTTCATATGATGTCTTCTTGAGGATTCAGTGAAGATATAATCGGTTGACGGAGTAGCAGGTGGCGTTAATTGCCTCGGCCCAAAACCGATCTGGTGTCTTGTACTCATCAAGCATGGTTCTTGCCATATCCAGTAGAGTTTTATTCTTCCTCTCCACTACACCATTTTGTTGAGGTGTGTAGGGAGAAGAGAATTCATGCTTGATCCCCTCCTCCTCAAGAAATCCTTCAATTTGTGAATTCTTGAACTTCGTCCCATTATCGCTTCTTATCTTTTTTATCCTTAATTCGAACTCGTTTTTGAGCCCGTCTTAAGAATCCTTTTAAGGTCTCTTGGGTTTGTGAGTTTTCCTGCAAAAAGAACACCCAAGTGAAGCGAGAATAATCATCCATAATAACAAGACAGTACTTACTCCTGCGATGCTTATGTAAGCTATCGGGCCGAATAAATCCATGTGGAGTAGCTCGAGCGGTCTATCAGTCGTCATGATGTTCTTGTGTGGATGGTGGGCGCCAACTTGCTTTCCTGCTTGACATGCGCTACACACCTTGTCTTTCTCAAAATGAACATTTGTTAGTCCTAAAATGTGTTCTCCCTTTAGAAGCTTGTGAAGATTCTTCATTCCAACATGGGCTAGTCGGCGATGCTAGAGCCAACCCATGTTAGTCTTAGCAATTAAGCAAGTGTTAATTCAGCTTTGTTTTCAATAAAATTAACTAAATATAGCTGACCCTCTAACACTCCCTTAAATGCAATTGAATCATTACTTCTTCTAAAGACAGTAACACCTATATCTGTAAATAGACAGTTGTAGCCCATTTTGCATAATTGAGAAACAGAAAGCAAATTGTATTCTGAAGAATCTACAAGAAAAACATTGGAAATAGAATGGTCAGGTGATATAGCAATTTTACCCAATCCTTTGACCAAACCTTGATTTCCATCCCCGAATGTAATAGCTCGTTGGGGATCTTCATTTTTCTCATAGGAGGAGAACATTCTTTTCTCCACTGTCCTGTGATTTGTGCACCCGCTATCGATTATCTAACTTGAACCACCGGATGCACAAACCTACAAAACAAATTTAGGCCTTGTTCTTAGGTACCCAAACAGTCTTGGGTCCTTTGATGTTAGAAACAAGCACCTTGGGTACCCAAACACAAGTTTTGGAGCTCTTGTGTTTGCCCCCAACATATTTGGCAACTACTTTGCCTAATTTGTTAGTTAAAACATAAGATGCATCAAAAGTCTTAAATGAAACATTATGCTCATTTGATGCAGCAGGAATTTTCTTTCTAGGCATTTTAACATGTGTGATATGCCTAGAGCTAGAAGCCTCATTTTTGTACATAAATGCATGGTGAGAAACATTATGAAGTTTCCTAGCATGAATCTTCCTAATCTTATGTTTGGGATACTTTGCAGGATATAAAATGTAACCTTCACTATCCTGAACCATGGGAGCCTTGCCCTTTACAAAGTTAGACATTTTTAGGGGCATTAAGCTTGACATTGCTCCCCTGTTGGAAACCAATGTCATCCTTAATGCGAGGGCGTCTCCCATTATAAAGCATACTACGAGTAAATTTAAATTTTTCATTTTTGAGCTCATGCTCGGCAATTTTAGCAGTTAATTTAGCTATGTGATCATTTTGTTGTTTAATCATAGCAAGGTGATCATTCATAGCTTCTACATTAACATATCTACATCTATTACAAATAGAAATATGCTCAATAGTAGATGTTGATGGTTTGCAAGCATTTAAATCTTCTATCTTAGCATTTAATCTAACATTCTCATTTCTAAGACAGGAAATAGAATCATTGCAAACATTTAATTCTTTAACCTTAGAAATTAAACTAGCATTTTCATTTCTAAGACTAGAAATTGAATCATGACAAATGCTAAGCTCCTTAGTTAAGTTTTCACATTTTTCTACTTCCTGAGCATAAGCATTTTTCAACTTAACAAATTTTTTGTTTTCTTTAATGAGGAAGTCCTCTTGGCTATCCAAGAGTTCATCCTTCTCATTAATGGCTTCAATTAATTCATTTAATTTTTTCTTTTGGTCCATGCTAAGGTTGGCAAAGAGAGACATTAAATTATCTTCATCATCACTAGAGCTACCCTCATCACTAGATGTTGTATATTCAGGGGTGGCTCTAGTGTGTACCTTCTTTTTCTTGCCGTCCTTAGCTATGAGACACTTGTGGTCAACGTTGGGGAAGAGGAGGCCCTTGTTGATGGCGATGTTGGCGGCATCCTCGTCGGAGGAGGAGTCGGTGGAGCTCTCGTTGGAGTCCCATTCCCGGCATATGTGGGCATCGCCGCCCTTCTTCTTGTAGTATCTCTTCTTCTTCTCCTTATTCTTCCTTTTCTAGTCGTCGTCCCGGTCACTTCCACTAGAAATTGGACAATTTGTTATGAAATGACCGGACTTACCACACCGGTAGCACACTTTCTTGGAGCGGGACTTGTAGTATTTCCCCCTCCTTTGTTTGAGGATTTGGCGGAAGCTCTTAATGATGAGCGCCATTTCCTTGTTGTCAAGCTTGGAGGCGTCGATTGGAAGCCTACTTGGTGTAGACTCCTTCTCTTCTTCTATCGCTTTGAATGCGACGGGTTGCACCTCGGGTGTGGAGGTGGCGCCTTCCTCCAAGTTGACAATATGTTTGGAGTCTTTGATCATTAGCTCAAAGCTCACAAATTAACCTATCACTTCCTCGGGAGTCATTAGTTTATATCTAGGATCCCCACGAATTAATTGCACTTGAGTAGGATTGCGAAAAACAAGGGATCTTAGAATAACCTTGACCATTTCATGGTCATCCCACTTGGTGCTCCTAAGGTTGCACACTTGGTTGACCATCGTCTTGAGCCGGTTGTACATGTCTTGTGGCTCTTCCCCTTTGTTGAGGACGAATCGACCGAGCTCCCCCTCGATCGTCTCACGCTTGGTGATCTTGGTCACCTCGTCCCCTTCGTGCGCGGTTTTGAGGACGTCCCAAATTTCTTTGTCGCTCTTTAACCCTTGCACCTTGTTATACTCCTCTCGACACAAGGAGGCGAGGAGTATAGATGTGGCTTAAGAGTTAAAGTGCCTAATTTGGGCGACCTCGTCCGAGTCATAGTCTTTGTCCCCCACTTGTGGTACCTGTGCTCCAAATTCAACTATGTCCCATATGCTTTCGTGGAGTGAGGTTAGATGATGCCTCATTTTATCACTCCACTTACAATAATCTTCACCATCAAAATATGGTGGTTTGCCTAGGGGAACAAAAAGTAATGGAGCGTGCTTTGGAATACGGGGATAGCGAAGAGGCATCTTACTATACTTCTTGCGCTCATGGCGCTTAGAAGCGACAGATGACTTGGAGATTGATGTGGAGGGTGACAAAGAGTCGGTCTCGTAGTAGACCACCTTTTTCATCTTCTTCTTCTTGTCACCTTTCTGATGCGACTTGATGGAGGAGGAGGATCTTCTTGTTTTTGTTGTCGGACTCTCTTGAGAGAGTTTTCCCCGAGCTTGCGGACTTGTCGTCGGTCATGATCTCCCTCTTGGTGTGATCTCCATACATCACTTTGAGTTGGTTAAACTCTTAATGAAGCACTGGCTCTGATACCAATTGAAAGTCGCCTAGCGGAGGGGTGAATAGACGAAACCTGAAATTTATAAACTTAAGCACACACTAAGGTCGGGGTTAGCGTTAGAATTAAATTCAAGTCAGAAACAGAGGGGAAAACAAATCAAACAAGAATTAAGGCGAAAGAACACGGTGATTTGTTCTACCGAGGTTCGGTTCCAAAGAACCTAGTCCCCGTTGAGGAGGTCACAAAGACCGGGTCTATTTTAACCCTTTCCATCTCTCAAACGGTCACTTAGACCGAGTGAGCCTTCTCCTTAATCAAACGGGTCACTAAGACCTCGCAAGGACCACCACACACTTAGGTGTCTCTTGCTTTGATTACAAGTCACTTGAGAACAAGAATGAGAAAGAAGAAAGGCGATCCGAGAAACAAGAGCGCAAAGAACACGAACACACTCTCTCACAAGTCACTAAATGTTTGAGTTGAATTCTAGGCTTGGAGAGGGTTTGATCTTTGGAAATGTGTCTTGGAGTGAATGCACTAGCTCGTGTATTGAATGTGATCTCTGAAAAACCTTGATGCCAATGGTTATGGTGGTTGGGGGTATTTATAGCCCTCAACCACCTTTGTAGCCGTTGGGGAGGCTGCTGGCGATGGGCGCACCGGACAGTCCTGTGTGCCACCGGACAGGCACTGTTCCTTGTCCAGTGCGCCGCCACGTCACCCAACCATTAGGGTTCGAAGCTAGTCGACCATTGGAGGATTTGTCCTCTTGCGGCACCGGACAGTCCAGTGCCCCTCTAACTTCCTTTACTAACTTCTGCGCTGCACTGTTGATATGTCAGAGTCGACCGTTGCGCGTAGATAGCCGTTGCTCCACTAGCTCACCGGACAGTCCGGTGAATTATAGCGGAGCGCTCCTCCGTTTTCCCAAGACTGGCTAGTTGACACATGTACGGTCCTGGTGCACCGGACACTATCCGATGGCACACCGGACAGTCCGGTGCGCCATTCTTCAGCACACTCAAGTCCTTTTGCTCCTTTAAAATTGTGTCTCTAACTTGATTCTTTTATTAGTTTGTGTTGAACCTTATGCACCTGTAATACATGAATTCTAGACAAACTAGTTAGTCCATGCGTTTGTGTTGATCATCAACTACCAAAATTAATTATAGGAAATGGTTAACTCAATTTCCCTTTCAATAGCGGGTGCACAAACCACATGACAGGGGAGAAAAGGATGTTCTCCTCATATGAGAAAAATGAAGATCCCCAAAGAGCTATCACATTCGGGGATGAAAATCAAGGTTTGGTCAAAGGTTTGAGTAAAATTGCTATATCACCTGATCATTCCATTTCTAATGTTTTTCTCGTAGATTCTTTAGATGACAATTTGCTTTCTGTTTCTCAATTATGCAAAATGGGCTACAACTGTCTTTTTACTGATAAATTGTTGTCTTTAGAAGAAGTGATGATTCAATAGCATTTAAGGGAGTGTTAGACGGTCAGCTGTATTTAGTTGATTTTAATGATAACAAAGCTGAACTAGACACTTGCTTAATTGCTAAGACTAATATAGGCTGGCTCCAACATCGCCGACTTTCCCATGTTGGGATGAAGAATCTTCACAAGCTTCTAAAGGGAGAACACATTTTAGGACTAACAAATGTTTATTTTGAGAAAGAAAGGATTTGTAGCGCATGTCAAGTAGGGAAGCAAGTTGGAATCCATCATCCACACAAGAACATCATGACGACTGACAGGTTACTCGAGCTACTCCACATGGACCTATTTGGCTCGATCTCTTATATAAGCATCGGCGGGAGTAAGTACTGTCTAGTTATTGTGGATGACTATTCTCGCTTCACTTGGGTATTCTTTTTGCAGGAAAAATCTCAAACCTAAGAGACCTTAAAGAGATTCTTAAGACGGGCTCAAAATGAGTTCGAATTGAGAATCAAAAAGATTAGAAGCGACAATGGAACAGAGTTCAAGAACTCTCAAATTGAAGGATTTCTTGAGGAGGAGAGGATCAAGCATGAGTTCTCTTCACCCTACACACCTCAACAAAACAGTGTAGTGGAGAGGAAAAATAGAACTCTACTGAATATGGCAAGGACCATGGTTGATGAGTACAAGACACCAGACCGGTTTTGGGCTAAAGTGATTAACACCGCTTGCTGCTCCATCAACCGGTTATATCTTCACTGAATCCTCAAGAAAATATCGTATGAACTCCTTACTGTAAAAAGCCCAATGTTTCTTATTTTAGAGTCTTTGGGAGCAAATGCTTTATTCTTATTAAGAAAGGTAGAAGTTCTAAATTTGCTCCTAAAGCAGTAGAAGGCTTTTTACTAGGATATGACTCAAACACAAGGGCATATAGAGTCTTCAACAAGTCCACTGGACTAGTTGAAGTTTCTTGTGACATTGTGTTTGATGAGACTAATGGCTCCCAAGTGGAGCAAGTTGATCTTGATGAACTAGATGATGAAGAGGCTTCATGCATCACGCTAAGGAACATGTCTATTGGTGACGTGTGTCCAAAAGAATCCGAGGAACCCACACAAACACAAGATCAACCGTCATCTTCCATGCAAGCATCCTCAATGGACGTGAAAAGTGCCTTCCTCAATGGCCCTATCAAGGAAGAGGTATATGTTGAGCAACCTCCCGGCTTTGAAGATAGTGAGTATCCTAACCATGTATATAAGCTCTCAAAGGCGCTTGATGGGCTCAAGCAAGCCCCAAGAGCATGGTATGAATGCATGCGAGACTTTCTTATCACTAATGGCTTCAAAGTCGGAAAGGCCGATCCTACTCTCTTCACTAAAACTATTGCAAAAGACTTGTTTATATGCCAAATTTATGTTGATGATATCATATTTGGGTCTACTAACAAGTCATCTTGTGAAGAGTTTAGTAGGATCATGATACAGAAATTCGAGATGTCTATGATGGGGGAGTTGAAGTATTTCCTTGGATTTCAAATCAAGCAACTCCAAGAGGGCACATTCATCAGCCAAACTAAGTACATTCAAGACATACTTAAGAAGTTTGGAATGAAGAATGACAAACCCATCAAGACACCCATGGGAACCAATGGGCATCTCGACCTCGACACGGGAGGTAAATCTGTAGATCAAAAGCTATACCGGTCGATGATAGGTTCTTTACTCTACTTATGTGCATCTCGGCCGGATATTATGCTTTCAATATGCATGTGGGCAAGGTTCCAGGCAAATCCTAAGGAAGTTCACCTTAGAGCCGTGAAAAGAATAATGAGATATTTAGTTTATACGCCTAAGTTTGGACTTTGGTACCCTAAGGGATCTACCTTTGATTTAATAGGATATTCCGATGCCGATTATGCAGGGTGTAAAATTGATAGAAAGAGCACATCAGGGACTTGTCAGTTTCTGGGAAGATCCCTGGTGTCTTGGGCTTCAAAGGAACAAAATTCAGTAGCTCTTTCCACTGCCGAAGCCGAGTACATTGCCGCAGGTCATTGTTGTGCGCAATTACTATGGATGAGGCAAACCCTTAGGGACTATGGCTACAAATTGAGCAAAGTCCATCTCTTATGTGATAATGAGAGTGCAATCCGCATGGTGGATAATCCCGTTGAACACAGCCGCACTAAGCACATAGAAATCTGGTATCACTTTCTGAGACATCACCAACAAAAGGGGATATCGAAATTGCTTATGTGAGCACCCACAACCAATTAGCTGATATCTTTACCAAGCCACTAGATGAGAAGACTTTTAGCAAACTTAGGAATGAGCAAAATATACTTGATTCTCGGAACTTTGATTGAAACATTGCACACATAGCTCATGAATATACCTTTGATCATGTCGCTTTCATTTCGTACAAATGCATATTTCTTATTCTTCTTGTGCCAAGGCTAAGACTAATGTGCTTTCAAGTGTATTTCTATGTTTAGTCTCACATTGAAAGGGAAATGGAGTATTCGGCAAAGACAAGGCTTCCACTCCAACTCTGACGGTATCATTTACCCTTTGCCATTACTCATGTAACTCTCAAATGGTATGACCCTTCACTCATAATTATTTTACCATTTGGGAGAAAGTATTAGGCCCCGAAAGGGGGAGAATTGACAAGGACTCTCACATTCTCCGTTTTTGGCGATTAATGCCAAAGGGGGAGAAAGTATTAAGCCCAAAGCAAAAGGACCGCACCAGCATTTCAAAATTTTCACAAAATGTTTATTCCAATTAGTATTTGAGTTAGCCTCAAAATGAATTTTCAATTGGTATTTGAGTTATTTTTCAATTGGTATCTCACTTGGTATTTCAAAATTATCCTTCAAATTGGTATATTCAAAACCTCTCATTAGCATGGAAAAATTTAAATTGGTTTTTGGTATCCATTTCAAAAAGGGAAAATCATTTCAAAAACCCTCTTGAAAACTAAGGGAAGAATTCATTCAGGGGGAGCTTTTATTCAGTCAAAGGAAAAGCATTTGAAACAGGGGGAGGAACTTCAAATCCTAAAAATGCTTCTTGCAAATCGTATTCTTATATCTTTGACTATTTGCAAAAGTTTTGAAATTTTTTTCCAAAAGATTTGCGAAAAAACAAATAAGTGGTGCAAATATGGTCCAAAAATGTTAAATAAGAGAAAAGCAATCCATTCATATGTATAAAGTCTTTCATTGGTTTAATTCTAAGTAACATGTGCACATCTATCTCAATTGCAAACTAGTTACATTTCTACACTTCATATTTGCTTTGGTTAGTGTTGGCATCAATCACCAAAAATTTGAGATTGAAAGGGAAATGGCATACTCATTTCCTGTAATCGATTTTGGTGGTTGACTTCCAACACCAAACCACGTGGACTAACTAGTTTGTCTAGATGTCATTTATCTCAGGTGCATAAGGTTCAACACAAACCAAGAAAGAAATTCAGTTAGGGACACAATAAATAATGGAGCAAATGACTTAGAGTGTGCTGAAATATGGCACACCGAACACTGTCCGGTGCACCAGGCACGTACAGACTCAAACCAGCCACTCTCGGGAATTTAGTAGGCGCGCTCCGCTACAATTCACTGGACTGTCCGGTGTGCACCGGACTGTCCGGTGATCCAGCGGAGCAACGACTCCCTGCGCGCCAACGGTCGACTGCACAGATGAACAATGATGAACAGTGCCACGACAGAAGTCAGAGCGCAGAAGTCAGAGGTCACCGGACTGTCCGGTGTGGCACCGGACTGTCCGGTGCAGCAAAAAGACAAACAGCTCAAATGGTCAACAGCTCCAAATCCTAATGGACGCGCTGACGTGGCGTGCACCGAACAGTGAACAGTGACTTGAGAGAGAGAGTTTTCGTGTTCATTTGCGCTCTTATTGTTTGGATTGCCTTCTTCCTTTCTCATTCCAATTCTTAAGTGCTTTGTAAAGCTAAGCAAGAGACACTAAGGGTGTGGTGGTCCTTGTGGGGTCTTAGCGACCTGTGTGATTAAGAGAAGGCTCACTCGGTCTAAGTGACCGTTTGAGAGAGAGGGAAAGGGTTGAAATAGACCCAACCTTTGTTGCCTCCTCAACGGGGATTAGGTTCTTTGGAACCGAACCTCAGTAAAACAAATCACCGTGTCCACTTGTGTTGATTTCCATTTGATTTGTTTGCCCTCTTTCCTCTCTCTAAAGTTTCCTTGCCAACATTGATTTGAGTTTGCTCCCAAACGTTATCTACATCATTTGAGCAACTCATGGCAAGAGAAACAATCTTCCACCTCAGATTGAATTCTAACGCTAACCCCCGGCCTTAGTGTGTGTTTAAAGTTTATAAATTCAGGTTTCGCCTATTAACCCCCCCTCTAGGTGACTTTCAACAAGAGCAATAACCCTATCTGCACCTTGTGGAGGCCCGACATCTCCAGCTCCGGCTCTGGGAAAACATAGAAATCAGGGACGGTCAGAATAGTTAAAGAGAAATTCACACAAAGGGAAGAGACGCCACTAACCGGCAACACGGTAGTCTACCTCTTTCGAGCGCACGTGAAGACTAGCTACCTCGTCATCGGTAGCCTCGAGGGAAGTATGAGTGGTCGCCAGACTCTCCTGAAGATCTGATGGGGTTTGTGTTGAGAGAATTGGAACCCCGCCTTGGCAAAAGGACATCCCAAAGTCCTTCCTCTAGCCCATCAAAATCACCTGGCTGCACAAGGCATGAAAAGTAAAAAAAGCAGAATTAGGATCCTGAGGACTCTATAGTGAAAAAGGGAAACTCGTACCCTGAATCAATCATCTGCTGCCCAAGAGGTCTTAGCACCAGGGGACGACCCTTCGCTAGAGATTTGCTTGGATCCACTGGAAGCCAGGAGGAGATCGCCCTACTTTCAACAAAGAGGGCAGAGCAAGGTATGGCAAGGCCACCCAGAAGAATCATTTATAAAAGACTCAGGGCACAACGAAGCGGCGCGACTGCCGACGCCACACATGGAATGAGGCGACGATTCAACGCCTAATGCGTAAACTCTGGAAGTTTACATTAATACAATAGGCAACGGACGGACCCGATGCGCCCGAAAGTGTGTCAATCGAAAAGGGACGCATGAAAAACATCATCCATACCTAGAAAGACAACGATGAAGATTAAAGAAGCTCCTAGGAAACTGCATACCCTTCTCGAGTTGGACTACTCTTGGGGCGGCTCTGGTGAGGACACTCCGAAGCGGGATGCTTGCCATGATCCATGGTCGACCGAAGGGTCCTCAAAGGGCTCAGGCAGGTCAGCGTTTCGACAGGATATTATTTTTGGGAAAACAAGAAAATGTTGGATGAAGCTGGTTGGAGGTATAGTGGAGGGACCCTCTACTTATAGCAACCGACTGGACCCGAAAGACCAATGTCAAGTATCGTGGATCCTACCAACCTTTAGAGAGCGTATGGGACATGAGCCTCCAGACTACCGTGGGCCACTCATCAGCGGGAGAATAAGAGAACCGTCTACCCTAGAAGTGCTCGCCCCAGGTTAAACATTGAAGCACCGAGCCTAGGGTCGGACGTGGCAGAGCTAGGGAGGGAGGTCGGGCAGACCGAAGGGAAGCCACTCGAGTGGATTCCTCGCCTGGCCCAAGACTCACCCACCCTAACTACTTCTGGCACCGAGCCACAGTAGAGAACCGGTCCGCCTCCCACTCATGACTTGCGAACCTCTCAGACTACGTCGCACTCATGACTTATGAGCCCCTCGGCCTGCGGCGCACTCATGACCTACCGAAACTAGGCTTGAGTGCGTAGGCCATCTACACGGCCTGCAAAGCGACGAGCCACACCGAGACCCAGGCTATGGAGGCTAGGGTTTGGCGTGGCGTAGAGGCAGTAATGATGGTGCTAAGGCTCCATGTTGCCCATCACAATTGAGCACGATCAGACACATGCGGACAACACAGCATCACCCCAGCAAAACGCTTGTTTTAGCTCAACATAGTGGCTCCTTCTCGAGGAGGCTGCCGGTGGCCGACCCCCCCCCCTCCCCCCGCCTTGGCCTATAAATGGAGGAGGCTGGTCACAAACCATGGAGGCTAGACCTAGACGAATACACATGACGCTCAACGGAAGGCAACGACACACGCTTAACAAGACCTGAAGACCTAGAGGCCGGAGCCAAGGCTTAGCGTAGGGCTCTAGTCTTGTAGTCTTTAGGTCCACCCATACATAAGAGACATGAGAGCTCTCCTTCCCTTTCTCACCGGTTGTAACCCTTAATATGAGCATTGAGCAACAAAGGTGTCGAGAGCACGAGCCGCAGAAGACTGGATGCAGGGGTGTTCTTCCTGAACCAGTATAAACCTTGTGTCCAACTAGCACACTATTCGGAGCCTAGGATACACACATAGAAATATTACTTGTCGGAGCGGAGGTTCGAAACACCGACACATGGCAATTCTAATAATTTAAATGCTTGAATTGAATTGCTCAAGAGTAAATGTGTGTAGTAAAGTAAGGATTAGAAGACTTCTCAATATTTTGTCGATGTCTCAAATAGTTGGCACTCCACACTAATCCTCATTAGAGCACTCGTGCAAGGGTGTCGCTCTCCCTTAGTCCATGCAAGAACCAAGTGCCCCTTATGAGATGGTTGTTTGCTCCTCCAAAATAATAAACCACTCACAACCTATACAATTCTAAGTTGGGTCAACCATAAGGTCTCTAGATGATCATTGCACTCCTAATCGCCATAGTCATCTAGGTGATGTCAATCACTAAAAGTAACAAGCACTAGACTCTCACTTGATCATGCCAAGCCTAATGAAGGTGGTGATTACACACAAGTCACTCTATATGCACTAATGAGGTTGCTAACCACATGATTATCAACTTCCTAATCTCCTCACTATGCAAAAGGTCTTCATCACTTTCAATTGGATGTTTAGCTATTGGAAAGGGCAAGATACCTAAAAACTAAGTTTGGGGGTACAAATAGTCCCCAGGAGCGAGATTTTTAATAGCGTTGAACCAACTCAATAAATATGCTCATAACTTTTTTAAGATACATGGGACTAAAAATTAGGGATGAAAACGGGACGGGTACCCAGAACGGGTATCGGATACGGGTACCAAAACGAGACGTAATTTCGGATACGGATACGGGTATTTTGTTTGTCGGGACGGACACGGGTATTACCCGGATATTGAACCTCGGATACGGGTAGGATACGAAATCACTAATACCCGGTCAGTACCCGAAAATCCCGGGTCGGATACGGGTACCCGTTTTTTCTTTTTCTGCATAATATAGTTATAAAATCATAACTTTACATATGAAATCAGATGAAGATAAAGTTTATATGAAAATTGTAGAGCTTGAAGAGATCTATGACTTTGTAATACATAAATTTTTTGTTTAAACAATATTTTAATGATTTAATTGTATTTTGATGATTTTCTATGACAAGAAATTAATAATACATAAATAGCCTCAAAAAATCGTGAAATTTTACGGAGATACAACATATGTCCATATGTAACCATAAAAATGTTTGGATCATAAGATCTATAAGATGCCCACGTTTCTTTCCTTTCACTTTCACTTATTTGTATGAGTTACATGTGAAATTAGTGTAAGTATCCAAGTTTCAACATAATCAGTACTTCACTTTATCATTTTCATACGAGGACTTGAGTTATCTTCATATAAAATGTTTATTAGTTTTTATAACTTATTTGCAATTTTTTAGTGAAACTAGAATATTTATGAATTTTAAATATTGCGGTATTGGTTCTACAATGTCCTTGTGATAAGCAACTTTGAACTGCATGATGTCAGTTTTACCGGTTTCCTTTCTTACATCTGATCTATCATAACATGATTATGTATTGCTTAGCTTATGGATGGTTGGACAATTAATATCATCGGATGAACTACCCGACAATTATTCGGTACCTACCCGAGTAGTATCTGTTATCCGTTTCTTACCCGTCCAGATTATTACCCGGTCCCGTCCTGTATCCGTCCCGAATCTTAACTACCCGTATCCGGTCCCGTATCCGAGAGAAATACATTAGGGTAGGATACGGGATGACCCTGTATCTGACTGTATCCGTCTCGTTTTCATCCCTACTAAAAATTGACCGATATTGTAAATAGTATTTAGAAAGATCAAACATGAATTAATTATATGATAATAAGAGCTCATGGTAGTTAATTGGTGGTTAGAGTCCATTAGTTCTTGTTAGCCAATTGTTAGCTTACGTTTAATCCACATTTAAATGGTAAAATACTAAAATTATGTATAAATGGAGATTTAAACCATGGTTATTGGCTCTAAACACATATTTGTACTCACCTAGAGCCATAAAAAACATGCCTTTGTGTTTTGTATTTTAGATTTAAATATTTAAGTATAGATAAAAATCGTAGCAACATACGAGCACTCCTCTAATTTTTTTTAGAACTATCAGAAGTGCTCTTAGACCTCGAGTTCAATGTTGGCTTCTAGAAAGAAGGGTTGATGCTAGTATATTGTGCCCAGTTCGGATTTTCAGTTTGATGGCTCGATTGCTCGAGTTTTGATCACCTACGAAAGAAAAATATGGCTCGAGTTTTGATCATACTAGAAAAGACAGCGCCCTATCGGGCGCTATATCAAACATATATATACACATGAAGATTTGAAACCATATTATATACCGACCAGATCAAACGACAATTTCAGATATAGAAAGTTACGAAGTTAGCAATGGCAAGCTGATTGCACGATCGTAAGAAATCGGACACCTTACGAAATATATTATATGTCATGTTCATCAAAAGATGAATGTTATACAAGTAATTAAACAACACGGTTCATGACCAGAAGGTCTAAGCAGCAGATGGTCTATATATACACGCCAGTGGGCTAGGCGGCTACTGCCTGCGGGAACGACCAATGGATATTGACATACAGGAAGGTCCACAACCATGATCAGAAGCGCAGAAGCCTAGGTGCTCGCGAGCACCTCTTAGAATGGAGCATCATGATCTAACGATGATATGTAAACACTGATTAGTGTGAGAACATCAAAGCATGTATTGAGCTAAATTTGAGAAGTTACAGTACTCTTGAGGAGCTTCTTTCTAAAGGGCGAGCTAAAGTTATCTATCCTGAACATGACGTCCTTAGGTAAAGGTGTATGCTGGATTTATTGGTACTAATCACATAGAAAACATGAAGGCTCAATTCACAATTTTACTCGCTTCGGAGAGAAAGAACACCATAAATTAGGATTAAGTGTATAAAATTAAAAAATCACATGTCAGTCCTAACACACTTTAGGATGTGAGTGGTAGGAATATAATTAGGTCACTATAACAACAAACTGTACCAAAATCCAAAGGTTACGACCCTGTAACCACTAACAAATCTTTTTTTTGAAACAACCACTAACCAATCTTGAAACAACAAGAACAAACTGGCACTAAATATAATATAGTTTCAGTTTGAAATTAACAACTTCAAATGTATGATGACCTCTCTAAATTCACACTGAATCAGCTCTAGAATTGCAAATTAAGCAACAACATAATGTTCATGTAATGTCTCAATGCTATGTTCCTTATTTGTTTGAGCAATGTTTTCGCTAAGGTTGAAAAAATATCATCTTTTGCTGCAGGCCTACACATATTCGAGTAATATGTTTTCAAAAGCTAGTATGTTCGACAACACAACATGTAGAGCACCAAAGGTTTTTTTGGATGCTCTATGTATACCCACGTCTATTTATGCCAAAACTGATGCATAGAAATACCTTACTATTTAGGCAAAGGAACATTGTTAGCAGCACTGGCAGAAGCTACATTTCTCACTGGACAGGGAAGGAACATGATAGCTGTAATTTACCATGTTTTCTGCATTCTAGAGTTTTGCCATATAACCATTTTGTGTTGCTGGTGGCTACCAAAACTAAAGCATGTTGCAGATATAACATTTTTTTGTTTGCTTGTTCTACTGCAGTGAAGTGGTTGAGATGGCAAGCTGTGCACCCCTTTTGTAAATGACAATAAGCTCAGGTAAGGACACAACACCTTAAGGATGTGCCTAAGTGAATTCATCTACAGCATACTTATTTGTGTGGCAAGACACATATGTAGATATATTTTTTATGTTAACATAACACTGCAAGATAATTAATCTAGATAGGTCACGACATGAGAGTGGCATGAAAGTTCATGGTTTATGGTAAGGAATAATGAAATAAATAAGCCTAGCATGTACGGTGCTTTGTTTAGGTCAGTATGTATCATGAGATGAGACCAGCAGACCTTGTCAATTCTGTACAGTCCAATCTGTGTTGATTGTGCAGACATGAACATTGGTCACATCTCCCTCTTCAAGCCACTATACATAGCAACTTCAAAACAACATCAATAGACAATGACCATGCGCCAAAACGACCATTCTACCAAGATCTACTCTATTTCATCCGTAGAAGTATGAAATTTTTGCCTGAAGAAAGCAAGACCTATCGATACCAACCACAGCTTGCAACTTAGCCTTGCTGTTGAGGAAAAATTGCCAAGGAACTGAATCATGGTTATAGTTCAACTGAATCACCTAGTGATGGATGTCTTGAGCAACTGCCAGGCAGATATGAGCTGGGAGAACCTAAAAGATTTGAATGCCAAATGAAGTTAGTCTCAAACTAATGGAAGTGAGCAACAATAACAATGCAAGTGGCATGAAGATAAAATATAGGTTGACCATATGTCCATTAAAGGGTAAGTAGCCTAATAAATGCCATGAATCCATAATCGATCGCTACATTAAAGGGCAATCTCCTCTATTTCAAACTACCAATTAGTCCACAACGCGACCTACCTGAATGCCTCGTGGCCACCTCCCTGTGATAGTTTAATGTTAGGGGGACATCATACCTTTAATCATGTTTTTGTAGCTATGTTAATATAAGTTTAGAAATGCAAAAATGGTGCACCTTGCTTGCTTTATGAAGCCAAGTCTGAAGATTCTCAATTACTGATTGTATGAGGTTGTAGTCATGCTCCTCTAGCTCTATTTCATCAAAACAACTATTGCATAGTACCTCCGCCCGCCTTCAGAATTCCTGATATGTTCGTTTCAAATGAAGAGCATGAACCTGTAACGGGGCCAATTACATGCATAAGCCAAAGAAGGAAAAATGTGAGACAGGGTGCACCAGGTAAAATCATATAGAATATTTTGATTTGAGTTGAGTGTTAAACCCACCTTCACTAGTATTTGATTTCATAATAGCTAAGAAAAAATCAGGAACATCAGATTTTAGGCCAGATCGCTTTGTGCAATCATCTATCACTGCTAAACAGTGTTTGTCTGCATTGGAATTCACTGCACCATGTTCTGCAAGCTGCTTTTTCCATGGGAATATTGTGTGATATTTGCACCAATATCTTCAGGTTCCTTGGATAGACCCAATTTAACATGGGATTGGTAATGGTTTTGTGTACTCTTTCAACAGACCGAATTTCAAAGTTTAGATGTAGCGCCACAATTAGTGCTGGAGCTTTGTTCCTTCCTCGCATCAAAAGTATCTAATCCATGTTTCACTGTTTGCACAACCAATGCTGGAAGACCATCAAATATGGAGAGAGGCGAGAAGATGTCCCTCGCTAGCAAGGTGAATCCACATAACATTATGATGGATCAGGGTTCACACCATCAGCCATTATAACACATGGGCTGACACATGCGGCGAGACAAGAGGCTTCACACTAAAACCACGATTTAGCTCTTTCAAGAGAACCATGACGCCATTTGAATTGCCATTTCCATGAGCAGGACTATCAAGTTGTAAGTTTCTGCTGAAGGACAGAAGTTAAATGAAGGGACACTAAAATGAGGGTTCCCCTGTTGTCGCAAAAGGAAAATTAAAAAAAAGCAAAGCAGGAAAAATAAAAAAACAAATAAACTTTTAGCCTTTATTTTGTGCATCTTTTCAAACTCAGACCCTACATATGATGGTGGGTTTGCTCCTGTCTTCAAATCAAATCCCCACCAAGAGCAGCTGGCTACAAACATAATTAGAATTCAAGAACAAGAGGATGATATATATTCAATCAGTCGTGGACTAAGATTAAAGAACGATAAATGAAAAGGTTCATTAACAACCAAGCTGGTCATTTAAATTTTCTGCATCAACTACAATGCGATAACTTACCGGATAGTTAGAGGAGCAATTACTATCAGTTTTGGCTCTAAATTAGTCTCAGAATTTCTAGAAAGTATAATATCTTCGGTGAATCCAGTAACTTGATGAAAAAATGTGCAGAATGGAGATCATGTCACTTTCAGACAGCACCCGAACAATTGTAAGGGAGAGGAAAACCACATTGTTGAAGTCCTACAAAAAATAATATCTAAACAAATCAATGCAGTCAAAATATAACAAAGCGGTACAAAGATTTCATGGCTATAAATTTTTGCGGATATACAAGTCGCATTGACGCACGCGTAGAGTAGATTTTGGCCTTTTTGCACAGGCACACTTTAAGTAAAGATGCCAAAACATAAACAAAATTCCTTTTTTTTTCTTTTTAGCATTTCATATGGAATATTAGAATAAAGTAATAAACACATTAAAAATTACAAAAAGACAATCAATTCCACCTTTATGCCACCACGAAGAAAAAAATAGTGGAAAACAACAACCTTAATTATTAACTGGATGTTATAACCAGCACCAAAGCCAAATCTAGTTTTCGTACCTTCCGAGTAGACGTTAGCTCCTCCTAGCTCCTCTTCCTCCTACGATACGGTTTGGAGGCTTCTAGAAAGGGTTGGTCGGAGAGGGAAATGAGCAGGGTGCTGGCTGCTGCCGCCGCCTCCTACAGCTGGTGAGCGTTGAGCGGAGGGTCTCAGGGGCAGCGGCGTGCGCGTAAGCGAGGGGAGGCGGTGCACCGACAACGCCAGTACTCGCTCGCCGCTCGCATGGTGCGGTGGGTGGGTGGTGGTCTAGTAGGGTCGGAGAGGGAGGGCGGACACAGTGGACGTGAATGACTCTATTGAATCCAATTGAATAAAACGTTCGGGTCCAAAGCCATCGGGCACGCGTTGGCACACGCATGGCCGAGAGCCCGCCAAGTGCGGAGAGGAGCCCAAAACGCTTCAGGTTTTAATAACTCTGATACATTGATCACCTACGAAAGAAAAATATGTCTCGAGTTTTGATCATATACAAAAGAAAAATATGCTTTAGGCCCTATTTATTTAAATGTATTAGAACTAATAGTCAGTTGATTAAAAAATTGCTGATAGAATTAGCTGGTTGAATCAACTAGGAGTAATAACTAATGAGTAGCTAAGAGGGTAGCTAATAGTTAGGGTATATCTATCATTGATCTCATCATCTCACTCAATATTTCAAACTCCACTATATAAATAGTGCAGTTTACAATGTAAAAATTTTATATGTACATATCTATGTTTCACTGGATAAGATCATAGCTAAACTATTAGTCAGATGTGTTTAAATGTATTTAGTAAAAAAATAGATAATAGTTAAACTATTGGATTATCCTAATATCTCTAGCTAATTTTAGCCACTAAATTCTTTTTAACATGGTAGTCACGTGACATTATTGGGCCTGTGTTCAAGCGCGATCATCATGATTCGTGATGACGAGGGACGAAGCAGCAGAGCTACCTCTCCAGCCAGCCTCCAGGACGACAAGGCGACGACCTGGGATCTGACAATTCCAAATTCCAACGCGCTAAGCTGCCAACGTCGCCGCAGCACCTCAAACGTACGTCGCCGCAGCAGCTCAGACGTGCGCCGCTACCACGTGTCCTGCCGCACGCCCCGCGTCAGCGGCATCTGTAAAGCCGCTTGTCGCCGCCCCGGCGCCCACCCCGCCCCGCCCCGCGCTTTTATTCCCCACTTCACCGCATCTCCCCCTCGTCTACGATGCCGTTGCGCACCTCTTCTCTCTCGCCGCCCCGAGACCCCCACGCTTCCCTCTCCGCCCCCGAACTGTGGCGCCTCCCCCCGCCGCCGCAGCGATGCCACTCGCGGCAGAGCCCGACGACGCTCATGAGGAAAGGGAGAATCAGCAGCTGCTAATTACGACGAAGGGAGGGCCCGGGCTTGAGGGACTGGTGGTGGGGAGCTACTGCCACGATGTGCTAATCCGGGGCGGGCGCATAGTGGGGGAGACGCTCGGCGGGGCTGCGGCCTTCGTGTCCAACGTGCTCGACGCCGCTTCGCCCCAGGACGCGGCGCTCAACGAGACACCCCCCTTTGTCGTTGTGGCCAAGGTGGGCCACGACTTCATCTACGCCCGCGCGCCGGCGTCCGCGCGGCATCCGCCTCTGCTCTGCTCGTCCCCAACCACCTCCTTCCACGCCCAGTTCTCGGAGACCGCCGCCTCGGCGCACGCCCCCGACCGGGAGCTCCGGCGCGTGCGCGCCTGCGACCCGATCTACCCCGCCGACCTTCCCGACCGCCGCTTCGCCTACGGCCTCGCTGTCGGCGTCGCCGGGGAGGTGCTACCGGAGACGCTCGAGGAGATGATCAGGCTCTGCCGCACGGTGCTCGTGGACGCGCAGGCGCTGATCCGGGCGTTCGACGGTGACGGCACCGTCGGTCACGTGGCGCTTGACGATACCCCGTACGCGCGGCTTCTGCCCCGAGTGGCGTTCGTGAAGGCGTCGTCGGAGGAGGCGCCATACGTTGGGGTGGAAACGACGAGGCGGCAGTGCTGTGTGATCGTCACGGAGGGGAGGGACGGCTGCCGGCTGTACTGGGACGGTGGGGAGGCGCACGTTGCGCCGTTCCCCGCCGTCCAGGTGGACCCTACTGGCGCCGGAGACAGTTTTCTCGCGGGCTTTGCAGCCGGATTGCTGTGGGGGTTGTCGGCGACGGACGCCGCGCTGCTGGGGAACTTCTTTGGCGCCGCTGCTGTATCGCAGGTCGGCGTGCCCACCTTCCATCCCAAGATGTTGCAGGTTTGCACCATTTGACTTGTTCAGTTCCGTGTACACTCGGATTGGGGGAGAATCATTGTGTTCATGTTGATCAATTAAGTCCTTGGACATTTTTGTTAAATGCGTCACTTATCAGAGGCAAAATCATAGCTCTAACAGACTGCAGTGCAGGCAATTTCCAAATGATTGACTTATGCTGGAGTAGTATTCTGCTGTTGGGAATTTGAGGACATATTTGTACTAGTTGGACTAAAAATTAGCTCAAATTAGCCAAGGTTAGCTAGCTAGTGGCGAGGACATGTACTATACTCCTATGCAATCACACTCATTTGGTGTAAACGTACAATGAAACCATACCGAGCATTCGATCTAGATCCAACTATGTTTGTCGTTTTTGTATTTCTACCCCCCCCCCCCCCCCCCCATCATCCTTTTCATGCCCTATATATTTGCTAAATATAGGAGGGTGGATATAAAAAACAATATACATCATTGATCTAGATTGGATCCTCTGGATGATTTGATTGCACGTTCGCACCCAATATGTGATTGCACATGATGTCATCTTAATTTGGCCAACAACTAGTTGAAAAATTGACTAAACAATTAGCCCACCTATTAGCCCTCTTGTTTGGATGCGCAAGAGCTAATTTAAGTTAATTTTTAGCTAGCCAATGATTAGCTCTTGTATCCAAACAGGCCCTGAATAGATGTGATCTTTTCAAAATGAGCCTCGAGGACTTCCAAATGTTGACTTCTGACGATATTATCAAGGGCTCAACCATCTGGCAACCATTTATTAGGGTGTCTTTGAGGCTGAAGGAAATTTAGCAGCCATAAAAGGGCACGCTGGTGGGCAAAAAAAAGAGCCTTGGGTGGAACTATGGGGGTATTAGTTAGAAGTCAGCCAGTTAATCAGTGTTATTAAAACTACGTTTAAACGATGTTTAAACATCAAAACTCTAATTAGAGATTGAAACCACGTTTTAGCGTTCTAAACTGTAAAACGCAGTGTTTTATGCATTTTAGACCATTAGCTACTTTTGGACCCAGTCTATTAGTTACTTTTGGGATTCAATCCAGCTATGGGTGGAGTTTTGGTAAGCCACTAACATCTCTGTTTTGGTATTTAACTTCATATTATTGTCTGAAATTATGATGTAATGGTATTTTTCCTATATTGTTTAAAACTACGTTTAAACTAAGTTTAAACGTTTAAAAGTCAAAATTTCACCCATGAGCGTTCCAACGTTTTATCGTTTTAATAACCTTGCAGTTAATAAACCCTAAAGGCTAAAAATGAGAACAATGAGTATATGTGTCTCTGGTGAAGTTTCCACTCTAGTATGATCCTTCTACTTACGGTGTGTGCCTGCAAAATATGTTTTGTGGCTAGCATCAGCATAATATCTTGACCTATCACTTCTCATTCAATCTATGTAGATGGTTGCTTTGTGACTAGGTTGGTTCGAAGAACATATTCTAACATCCACGATATTGTCATCCCTCCTTTTTCTGAGAACCGCTGATACAGTTTTTAATTGGCATACTCACATTTTTTTGGCACATTCAGGACCCCCCTCAAGATCATTTTAGGGCGGCCAATGTAGTAGCCTTAGAATCTGTTACCATCCACGATATTGTCATCCCTCCTTTTTCTGAGAACCGTTGATACAGTTATTAATTGGCATACTCACTTTTTTTTTTGCCACATTCAGGACCCCCCTCAAGATCATTTTAGGGCGGCCAATGTAGTAGCCATAGAATCTGTTACCAGTTTCCGGGGTTAACAGTTTTTCATTTTTGATCCAGTTTCCAGGGGTAAAAATCTTGATTTTTGGCCAGAATAAATAGTTTCATATCCTTTGCTGCTCGACAGTTGAGCATTGTACTTGCATATAGAAATATAGAATTTCACTGTTAGGGGTATACCTCAACATTGTTGGCTTGTTATTTGGTGTGCTTTTAATGTTTTGTTTCTATGGAATCAGTGATCTTTTTTCTTAGTTCAAGTTTTCGACTGGGTGCAGGCAGTTAAAGAAATACTTGAAGAGAAGACAAGGAAACGATCTAGTCCATGTATGAACGGCGCTAGTTTTACCTTGGAGAAGTCAAATATGCACAACGAGTTACACGCAGCTCTCCAAGAAGCTGCGGTGCTGATGTCTGAACAGCAGCAGGCTGATCCGGCGAACGGCAGCGGCGGTGATATTTGCTCGGCATAGGTACCTCACAGTGAAGCTGAAGCAGTCAGACGCCAAACTGAAGTTTGTGGCAAAATAACCAGCACTGCAGTCCTGAACTCCTGATCTCACATTGAGGTCTGTAAACACGGTGCCAGGAGGAAGTTTGTACATACGCTCTCCGGCCTTTACACTACTATTCTGTTGGCAAGGCCGTCAGGGTTGGTTTCTAACTTTCTACCTTGCTATCGCTGACGAGGAAATGAAGACAACTGAACAGTTGAGCTGTGGCGCTTGCAGGCACCATGTTTTCTACGCTGAACAAGTGGCATTTTTGAGCTTTCGGGCATTCGTGCTGTTAATTTTTTACCATCCTATATGTCGACTTCTACCAAAAGGTCTAGCGTTTTTACCCTGACTGAACACAGGGAAATTTGTCTGACTGAACCGAGAAGGGCCAACACACAAGTTAGCGCGTCACCGATGTCTGAATTAGAGTTGGACTTCCGGTCACTGGAAAACAGAACCAATAGAAATAACAGAAATTATTCAACAGTCTGGTGCCATGATAAGCTCTACACATATACACAATCCAAATTCAAAATCACTGATCAGTTAAAAATCGATTCACAACAGCAGGTGGATCATCTTGGATTCGGCGTTTAAACTTAATAAACAATGCTACATCCGTAACAAAGGAACTCAAGTAATTGTGGCTGACACAAAGTCGGCCATATAAAATTTGAAGTTCTCCGTACTTTGGAGATAGACATCCAATGTTACACCTCTTAGTTTGTATCTTTGCTGCAGCTCTCCCATTGGAGCAATGAATAAGTTGCATAGCCCACATCGTCACAAAATTGCTTGACCTCAGGTATGCCTCAGCTGGTGTAGAAAGCTGTCTTAGAGCTGCTGTGCTTAGATGCCTGAGTTCAGTTTCGATCATTTGGAGGCCCTGAATGAAATGATTAAACGAAGCTGCTCCACTGGTTAACATGATAGCATACATAATGAAGCACACTAGACAGCCTAGCGAAATTCCTCACCGTTGTACTCTTACACAAAGCCACTGCTGGACCATATGCTTTCTATCTGTTACCGCACAGAAGGTGTTCAGAAGCAATGCAAGGACTGAATAGAACATGATCGTATACGTGAGTTGGCAGTACAAGGTGCTCACAGTTGGGCATCGGTAGATGTTCTTTTCGATTTGTGCTTTGACTTCTTTTCTTTCTTCTTGTTATGCCTGTAGAGATGGGTGGATCACAGAATTGAGCGTGGTTAGTTATAATAGCCATAGATGATGCTGGCACAGTGAAAGAAGAGAGCCTACTCGTCATGTGAGCTTGGATCCCAGCAATGTTTCAGCTTGCGGTCCACGTGTCTCATGTCTTTGACAGTAGGTATATTAAGCTGGTCGACCTGCAAGACGCACAAAGAATACAAAGAGAATGACGAAGTTACGGTAGCTATCAAAATATAGAAGACTCATTAATATGGTATGTAGCAGAGACATGCCCATATGGTTACAGAATGAAGATCAGACGGCATAGTAGAAGAGTCTTCTGCATTTTCTACCATGTCAATCACAGATAGATTTTTAATTTTCTAATCTTTAACTTTTGTAGGATGAACTCATATTGGTTCACTAATCCTAATGTTGCCCAGCTTTAAGCTTTCAACATAGTTCTGTGGGCCCAATTACAAGATCTACATCACAGTGGTCAATGGGGCTAGCTCTCCTATGAGTATGCACTAAATACATTTTTTGGGGCCACAAAAGCCAAAAAGGAATGTTAAGAATAATAAAATTAAATAAAGGCCTCTTTACTGCAAAGACGATCTCTCACTACCTCGTGAGGTCACGGTCATAAGATTCAGCATTGGCATGCCTTTTAAATCGAGTTTCTATATTTTTGTATCAGTTTACTTGGACAAAGCACACCTCCTATACGTGACAAGATACCATAGCGTAGTACAGCAATACCATAGTGGCACTGAATATTAAAATTTATTAAAAAAAGATCTGGTGTGCTTTGTTTTGCTGCAACATAGGAGCTAAGAGTTAGCATACTCTTTTTTCTTTAATGCAATGACAGGAGCTCTCCCTTTCAATGAAGTAGAATGGAATTGACCCGGCTCATAAGGGGGACCGGGACTGAAAACCATACAGACGTGCAGTAGATGGAAAACCGGCAAAAAAAAAACCCTCCAACCACAACAGGCCAGACAACAACCCCTAGGCAAGCCACTTACAGAACAAGGAGATATCACTCCCATAGACTCAGTGCTCAGTATTTGGCTCTAGTGGGCCTTTTAGTTTACCATTGTGAGTTCTCTTTAAAAAACGACCAGATGGAAGTCCTACAATTTACTAGCAGTGACTAGTGATAACAAACTCCAGTTGTCATGATTTAACCATCAGCAGATATATCTGACTCTGGTCTTGATGTTTATCATGCATGGCTCCAAAATAAATTGGAAATTGATACTGGCACAACCTACTTGCACATAAACTTTATAGCCCAAAGCCAAATCCTTACTAAGTAATTGATTGCGTTGATCGACTGAACAAACTGTTCGATTGGACAATCAGAATGTTGCCTTGAGAAGATAATTTCCAAGTATCTGCAACCAACCAATGAATTTAGTAACATGGAAACAATAAATATGAAGTAACCACATATTGAAGCACAAAACCCTGACATATGGACATATGGTATTCATAATAATTCAGATAAAATGCTTCCTGACCTTTCAAAATCGACGACCCTGAGAAGATCATTAGACTTGTGAAGAGCCGCCAGTGCCAACTGCAAAAATTGAAACAAAGTATATGATGAGATCAGTTGAAAAATTGACGTTTGAGCAAGCTAAGCTTGAGAAGTTTGCACGTTGGATGCTTTCTTGATCAGAAACAAAATCAAAGCAGTAAACTCATCAAAATGGTAATGAAAAACTCAACCGGTAGGAGAAAGACCGCCCCCACGATATTATATTAAGAAGAAGCTCAATCGGAATCCCGACCGAGAAAGGTCACGAAAGCTGGTCCCCCGTGCAACATGAAGGTCTACCCCTATAGGTCAGATCTTTACTCGCGCTTTGAGCCCTCCCAGTCCTTACACGAGGATCCGCCCCCCATAGGCCAGTCCATCTCGTGTGTACACAACCAGGGAACCAGCAAGTGACCTTTTTTTAACCCTAACCTGAAATTCGCTCCCACTAGGATTCGAACTCAGGATCTAAGGAGTGCTTCTCAGACCACCTAACCAACTCTAGAGGCCCTTTCACTCAAAATGGTAATGATACCATAACTAACAAGAGTTAATGCAAGGTTACCTGCCCAGGGGTATAGAGAAGAGGTGCATCAGTCAACATCATTTTGTCAACATGGGATATAGCAGCCTGGCGCAACTCCTGTAAGCCAATCAGAGGTAAGGACGAACAATGTACAACTTGCAGAATATGCGGTAGTAATTATTTTGTTTCTAACTTTCTATACTGAGAGCACATAGGGTGTCTATTCTAGCTTGGAATCTGTTATGACCGGCATCCCATATTATCGTTTGTTAGTTTGCTTAGGTTGTTAGATCGGATAGAGTTTGTTAGATCGGATAGGGTTTGTTAGATCAAATAGAGTTCGTTAGATCAGATGGAGTTTGTTAGGATCAGGTTGTTAGTCTTGGATAGAGTTTGAGGCTGCTATCTCAGCCATATATGTAGCTCCTTTTGGCTAAGGAATACACGAAGCAGGCAAGTATCTTGCCCGTGCTCCCCCCAACTCATCCACTGTTCATCCGCGGGTATTGTTCATCACGTGAACAGTACCATCCTTCCACAACCACCATCCCGACGGCGCCCAAGCGCCGGGGTCCTGGTCTTAGACCCGAAACCTACCACTCATACTACCTCTGTAACCCTAGTTCCAACAGAAACCCACACTTCCTCGTCTAATCAAGGTTATAGTATACTGTTTTAGAATATATATATATATATAAATGGTGTATCTTCACAGCAGAGAATAGCAATCTTATGACTCGTGAAACCATGTGCAATATTAAAAAAAGAAGCAGCTCCTCTGATGTCAAAGTCACGGAAACTTGTTCACTGGCACATGAACCCTAGGGCCTGAGGTTCCACATCAGTGACCAAGTCTCGATGACGTAACATCCCAAGAACCCATCGCATATTCAATTGTTGTGCTTTACTGAAGGAAAAAGAAGTTAATGTCCACCAATAGTGAACCATGGTAAATACTCCCTTCATCCCAAAAATAACTACAGCTTTAGAGTTTGGATTTTGTTCCCGAAAAAGTACAGTTTTAGCCATTAGCCACCTAACAAGGCTCACTTAGTGAATTGAATAAGCATCGGAAAAAACACATGCCTTATCAAGTCATCACAGGCTCCCATACATTGCGGTACTTAGAATCAATGTTACAGAGAGACGAAGATATTAATGAATATGTTAGCCATAGAATGAAAGCAGAGTGGATGAAATGACGTTAAGCATCTAGCGCTCTATGTGACAAGAGGGTACTACAGAAGCTAAAAGGCAAGTTCTATAGGACAACGACTAGACATGTTATGTTGTATGGTGTAGAATGTTGGCCTACAAAAATATGACAGGTTCAAGTGTTCAACAGATAAGTGTTGAAGAAATGCGCACGTTGCGTTGCATTTGTGGCCATACAAGAAGGGATTAAGTCTAGAACGATGATATACATGATAGGCTAGTGGTAGCACCATTTGAAGAAAAACTTGTCCAACACTGGTGGAAATGGTTTAGACATGTCCAAAGGAGACCACTAGAGTGTGTAATGAGATCCTAAGACGCGATAGCAACGGAAGGCAAAGGAAGACCAAAGTTGACAAGGGAAGAGACAGTAAAAAAGACCCAAAAGGATGGAATATACACAAAGATTTATCCTTGAACAAGAGTGGATAGTAAACAGCTATCCATGTCTGAACCTTGACTTGTGGTTTCTGTTAGGTTTTAACTCTAGCTTACCCTAACTTGTTTAGAACTAACGAACTTTGTTGTTGTTGAACATGGTTTACCTAAGTTTGTGCACACTGGAACATGTCCAAAAGAAAAACAAAAAAGAAGCAGAAACAACAAATGTTACCTTCAAACGCTGGAATGGACCATTACCTGCCCTGCAGAAATCCTTCATACAAAAATCAATAGTGTTAGACAATATATAGTGCAGTGGAAAGATTGAACTGTGAAGAATTTATATATGTGAATGCCATGGAACTCCTAAACCAAAGAACCACAAGAAACTTTACTTGTTAGGCCCTATTGTTTCTCTCCAGGATTATATAATCTAGCTTATGGATTATATAAGCACCTAATGACCTGCTTATGGATTATCATAATCTAGGTATCTAGATTATATAATCCACCTAATAATCTGTGTTGTTTGTTTCTCTTAACTTATTTAAACTGGATTATATAATCTAGAGGGTAAACAAACATGGCCTTAATTTGCAGCACAAAACAAGTACACACTTACCTCTAGGTCATCAATAAATCCTTCAATTGATCGATATGGAGCATAAACAATGAGATCAAAATCTAAAGTCTGGAAGCCAACAAGAAACTTAATGTCATATTCAGGTTGCTTGGAGGTACTAACAAAATAAAATGTGGAAGTGGCATACTTTAAGAAGAATCATCTCATTATTTAGAATGATCTGGTGGTCCTGCTGAATTCCTTTACCAAGTTCCTCAGCAGAAACATGGTTTTCTTCCACTTTGCAAGAAGCATATACACATGTTAACCTGTGAGATGAAAGTTGGTTAGCTGGAATGTCCAGTCAAAACACTAAATACATTCAGGGAATCAAACTTGAATGTATAGGCACAGAACAAGACACATCACCCTCATAGTTTTGATCAAGACACACGCATCGCTCTTAACACAATATGAAGATAACTTAGATAAGCACAGTCAGTTTTCAAGTCACATGCATCGCTCTTCACATAATACGAAGAGAACTTAGCTAAGCATGAGCACACTAGAAATCAACCTTTACATTCACAAACGTAGAACCATAATTGTTATCATTACTGCTGAGTAACGTGCTTACATAATATGCTTTGGTTGATGCTCCATTATAGACCATTGTAGATAGAATCTCTTGAAATATATTATTGCTGTAGCCTGCAAAGCAGTAAGCAAACCATGAGCAACCAGAATCATAACCTCACAAAGGTTCCATCTTGGAAGAGGGGATTATTTACCTGGATTTTGTGAGGGAATTTGAATGCAGCGCATACTTCCTGAATCTTCTGCTCGTAAAATACCCTTGTCAATTGCTCCTCTTCGTAAGAAAGAGGCTTTATAACCGAGCTACCCTCAACTGAACCAAAGAACACTATTTCAACACTAGCTTGACGAAGCGCAAGTGGAAAATCATGAAAGCACAGCTCTTTGGAGTGAACTGGTGATGCATATATATTTCATAATTTGGAATACACATAGCACAGTTGAGTTATAAACCAACAAATGTCGCATACCATGATCCGGCGTAGACTCTGGGTAGGAGACCGAGCCATCAAGCAGGTCCACATTAAGCCGGGTCGTCCCATACTTCACAAAGAGCACGAGAGGAACGATGAGTAAACTCGGAATTAACAGCTGATCAAGTAGATACGGCTACTCAAGGGGAAGCAACGCAACCCAACCTGCGCAAGGGTCTGAGCGGCCCGCTGGTTTGCCGCCGCCCACCTCTCCATCTGCGAAGCACAGCATAAGGGTGCGCGGGCGCGCCGTACTGTCAGAAAGTCACAACAGACTGGAACCGACGAGACCGTGACAATGCATAGTAAAGCAAACTCTGAGCGCCCGAGCTCACCAAATCGTGCGACTGGAAGATCCACCTCTCCCGTTGGGTGGAGGTCCGGAAATCAGCCATCTTTGCGCTCCTCCTCGTTCACAGTCAGCACTCACCACAGCCGATCGAACCCTCGATTCCTATAAGCGGCGAATATAGAGGGACACCCACCACTTAGAGCGGCTGTGGAATAAAAGGGATAAAACAACAGCAGATGCGATGTTTGGGCGCCAAGAGCGGCGGCGGGTGGCGGAAAGGCGCGCGGCGACGGGTGGCAGCGGCGAGCGCCGGGAAGGCGGTGATGGTTTTTTTTTTCGGTGAGGGAAGGGAGAAGCTAACGGAGTCGGTCTTTCTACGTGGTGTACTGGTGCATCCGATCCGGCCCAGTCGAACTGTCTGGCCTGTCCTTGGCCCAGTAAGATCTTGGAGCACTTCACATGTTTCGCTGATTCGATCTAGCCGATCCTCTCTGAGTCTCTCGGTACGGTTGCGTTGCGCCCCCCTCGGCGGAACGGCCCCCCGCCTGGGCTACTCGATCTCCCCGCGCGTGATCACTGATCTCTCTCCCTCTCAGCGCGACCACTACGGTAGTACCGCCGCCTTCGCCAGATTCCCAGGTCTTCGTCGGCCCCGTCTCCGGCAATGAGCGCTCAACAAATGGTATGCCGGTCCCTTGTCTTCCCTTCCTGCTGCTGCGCGAAACCGAGCGCCAGTGCAACACCCAAAGTCTAACCTAAGCTATCGAGTCCCCCCCCTCTCCCCCCTACTATTACGGAGAAGCTTATATTCAGAGCACCATTAGAGAAGCCTGTTAAAAGAGCCCTATAATAGCAAAAAACTCTAAGCTATCTGGCATGCCCCTTCTATTCACTTCCTGCCATGTGAAACCGAGCGGAAGGCAAAGCCTTACCTGGTTATCTATAATGGGACCTGATCTAATTGCAAGCGTATACACGAATTATGCCTACTAGCTTTGATTCTTTGTGCCTCCAAAACTCATGAGCTGCTTGCTAGCTGCAGGAAGTCTGGGTTTTATTTAGGCACATTTTAGGGCATTTAATTGGTTGAACCAATTTGGTTCAGAGAAAAATGTTCTGTTCCTACCACAGAACGAGTGAACGTTAATTTAACCTGTGAAACTCTGATAGCCAGGGTAGAATTGCTTTACGGTACCCTGGATATTAAGATACTATTCATTCTCTCACTGCTTTTTTGAGTAAATAATTTATGGAGGGATGGATTTTTTTTTCAATGCAACAGGTCCTTTTGTTCCTGCATTTCATTCTCTTTTGGGAGCATAAAACTCTGTTTCAAGGGGCTACTTTATGTTTTGGGGGGCAAGGCACATACCACAGATGTCCCTTATTCCACAATCCCAAAGAAATACTCACATAAGAGCCCATACTTGAAAGTAGAGGACTCTCTGTATGAGATTCCAATCATGACAAACCTTTGTGTGCATGTGCGTTTAGTCGTTTACATCCACGTCCTGTCTGTGAGCTTAAGTAACTGTAGCATTTTGTTTTCTTTTTGTATTCCCATCTAGCATTTTTCATGGAGTCAATTAGCTTAGTGGCCAAGAAGCACAAGGCCTTTTTTTTGTTTTTTTGAGTGAGCCCCATGTGGCCTCAAATCAAATGATAAAATGTACTTTATATGGAGTAAAATTTTGGTGGTAGTTGCTGAAAGAATGATTTCTTTTGGCAGAATGCTTTGGAGCAGTTGGCATCTATTGATCTCATCGAGCTATGCAAGGAGGCCAGAATTGAGCGCTGCCGTGCAACTAGAGACTTGAGTAGCTGTGGCCGCTATGTGCACCATGTGCTTAACTCATGTGGCCATGCCTCATTATGTGCTGAGTGCAGCCAAAGATGTGACGTCTGCCCAATCTGCAGGAGTCCAATATCGGACAATGGAAATAGGGTTCACCTACGTCTTTACTACAAGTGCCTAGAAGCGGGCCTTATTTCTAAGCAGCACGATGACAGGTTTCAGGAAAAGGAAGACCATGGCAATCCTGTTAGCATGGATGTCCAGCGGCTGCATTCATTGTTTGATGTTGCAGTCCAGAACAATCTTACTTCCCTTATTTGCCACTGTATCCTCTTCAGGAGGCTGCTTATGCATTTCCATACCACATCTTCTTTCTGTTGGTTTCTTAACATTTTGACCAGATATCACAGATGTTTGTTTGGATGAGAATGCTGTGTCAAGTGATCCACTTCTGGCTTTTCTTTTGGATGAGGTGGTCATCAAGGACTGGTGCAAGAAGGCTGTTAATGCGCTCATTACTGAGATTGGCGTGATTTGTATCCAAAAACTCTAGATTCAGTTACGTGGTTTATATACATTTTTATTATGTTTCGCTTTTCATGTGTTCAAGGCCACACATGTTGAGGGACAGATCCTTTATTCCATCCCTATTTCAAACTCCACTTTGCAAACAGTGTCAAACAGTGTCATCTGCAGTTCCGTGTCCCCTATTTTAGGCGACCCGCTGGAGAGAGTCTTAAGTAACTAACCTTAACGATGCCTTAGATAAGTTTGGATTAGAAATGATGAGATCTAAGTTATCCCAACTGCAAAAGTTTGCCACACAGTTGGCAGGAATTTACAGTGTACTTGAAGTTATGGTTTCATCTTTCACTGAAGCGGTTTCAGCGCATGTTAATGACCTGCATCAACTCATTGAGAACACATTGAAGGCAAAGCAGGTATTTCTTTCTTAATCCCTCTAATTGCTAAGGATTTTCGATCACTACTCAGAACTAACACTGAACTGGTCTAGGTACTTCAATTTGTCTATGCATTGCTGGAATTTCTATAAGATGAGTGTCCCACGGGGCTCCTTTTTTCATTATATAATTTTGTGCGCACATTGGAACAAAACCTTTTTATCTCCTTTTTGCCTTGGTCTCATCCTGATCCTGGACAAGTATTGATATAACTGCTCAAGATAGTTTCTGGTTCATTTTTGTAATAACTAATAAGTACTCCCTCGAACTGTGAATATAAGTCATTTGTACATTGATACAACCTACTATGTTGAGCTTTGGCTAGCAATTTTCATAAAAATGTCATATATTTAAAATAAGAGGGTTGTATATTATGAAACTAGCTTCATGTTAAATCTACAAACATCGACCTTATGTTCTCAATCTACCTAATTCTTTATGCATCATACTAGAAAAAAATTAGACCGCCAAGAATCCTGAGACGACTATATGTACAATCAGATGGAGTATATCTCTAGAACTTTTCTTGTTTATGAAACCTTGTGCTTTCTTACACTTTGATGGTTGCTACTTGCTAGTGATGTAGTGTTATGGCATTAGATCATAGAACAATTCTGTACCATAGGTTTTTTTCTAGTATGTGCTATGACAGCTTCTACCTCATCTGTTAAAGATGCATGTACATCAACAATCCTTTTAGTTTTTTGTAGCATTGCTTTAGTTGATATATAATCTTTAATTTAAGGAGTCACTCACTCCAATTGGTGATGTCCTATGATTCCCAATCCCCCTATCACTACACTAATGCTGTGCATAACGCCTCAATAAACTCCAATCCTTTAAACAATCTGTATCTTAGGGCCATGTATATCCACTTGTACATCACTGAAATGCTTGAAAGGATCAGTGTGGTAAACAGTCGGTCAGCTTCTGTTTAGTGGTTATTAGGGCTAAGCGATCCATTGAACGGGTTTCGGCCAACTAAACGGGGTAAATGGATGATTAAATGGAAACGGTGCACCACCGGGTAGTGTTTACACGGTGTTTAAATGGGCTAAATGGCTGTTTAGGTGAACAGTGGAAAGGATACACTTCTTTCAGAATAATCATTATCTTGGTAAAGTATTAATTGTACCTTTTTCTACAGCATTTGGAGGCTATGATCTGGTGTATCAGGCATAGCTTTATTCAGGATATCTGCTCAAGGTACACTGATCATACATCATGGAGTTCTGATGTGATTCAAAGGAAAGCATATGCAGAAACAAAATGGCCTGGATTTTCTGATGAAGTGTCAGATGTAAATCAAGCCAGTAACAGTACACTATTCATTGAGCAGGCCCTACAAAACCTTGGGATTGAACAAAGTTATATGGATAAGGAGGAAGAAATAGCAATCACATGTTTACAGAATGAACAATCATCATCTATGTTCTGTTCCACAATTACAACCGATCATTTTAGTATTGACAATGACAGATACCCTTTTAAGAATTTGCGTGAGGCAGTTGATGTACTCTTTCTACACGGAGCATCAGACATGGTGATTGCAAAACAAGCTATTGTATCCTTCAATTTTTTTTATCTCGTACTACCTTTGGTTTCTTTCACTTGCCGCTTGGGATATCATATTTACATTGTTCCTCACAGGCATGCTACTTCATTAAATTTTCTTGACGCTTCTCAGTTATTGTATTATCTATTTGATCGACATTGGAGTAGGCCAGATTCAGAATGGAGGTATCTGGTGGATGATTTTGCTGCTACTTTTGGGATTACTAATAGAACATTGCTTGAGTGCCTGGTATTTTGCCTTCTAGATGATTATTCTTCAGAAGCCTTGGAGGTACCTGCTCAGTACCTGTTTTTTCTGGACATTTAAATTTGAATTGACATATATATTGTGCAATGTCCTGGATGTGGGTGTTGTATTTGCTTCCAACTACCTGTTTGCATCACTTTTGTGGAGTTTGAGCAGCTATGTAAGTGCGTATAGACTAGCCCTCTATCGTCATCTTACTGTTTGTCCAAAGTTGTTCAAATTATAGTTTGTAAGGCCGTGTACTCCTTTCATGGACCAAAAAATTAAGAGAGAAAGAAAATATGAAAACCGAACATAGGAAAGAAACAACTGATTCCCAGTACTTCATCTCCCAGTGCCACTTTATCTTGTACATATCCTGTTATTCAGGTGTATTTTAACGCGCAGTAGCCTAACATGTTCAGCGGAGACCTCTAGAGGCACTAGTGCGTAGTGGGATCCTAAGACGTGACAGTAATGGGAAGAGAAACAGGAGAAGGCCGAAGTTGACTTAGGAAGAGATAGTAAAAGAAGAATTGAAAGGATGGAATGTATCCAAAGATTTAGTGTTGAATATGAGCGAATGACAAACAATTATCCAAGTGCCTGAACCTTGATTTATGACTTATGTTGGGTTTCAACTCTAGCCTACCCTAGCTTGCTTGGGACTAAAAGGCTTTGTTGTTGTTGGTGTTGTAGTAGTAGTAGCCCTACATGCTATTTCACATTTTCAGCCCAGACCAATTCCATGTTCCCCAACCCAATCTCACCACCTAAAAATACCCTAGCGGCATCCCACCTGAGCTTCTGTCGTGCCCATGCCCAGACCACCTAATCATCTTGCTCCTTGCACCCTCTGCTGTTTGCTTCCTGCCTGCTGCCACTGCATCTCACATCTGCCTCTTTCTGCCTGGATGACCATTGGTGTTGGCGTGTTGCTGAACATCTGGATGGTACAGTTCCCAAGGGCAAGAATTGTTATGGAATCAATTCATTTTGCAGGAATTTGTTGGAATCAATTCATGGATCAATTTGTTTGTGGGAATATGTGATCTTTATCCGGTAGGATCTATGGAAATTTGATCGATTTGTTCATTATATATGTTGAAGTGTATAAGGGTGCATTTGGTTAAGCTGCGAGCTATGAAAAAACTGTTGTGAGCTGTATAAGGGTGCATTTGGTTAGAAGAATAAGAGAGGTCTAAAATAGACCAAAATACAAATTGCCCGATCAGGCAGGGCAAACCAGATAAACGAAAAAAGGAGAGAGAGGGGGGCATCAGCCCCAACACCATCTAAATTAAGGCCACAACCTACTGAGGTCCTTTGCTCCTGCCTAGGGCTGGACAAAATACTCGTGGCTCGTGAGCTCGCTCGACTCGTGGTCAGCTCGGCTCGGCTCGACTCGGCTCGTTTCAATTTTGTCACGAGCTGAGCTAACATCTCAGCTCGGTTTGTTAACGAGCCAGCTCGACACGAGCTCGAGCCAGCTCGTTAGCTCGAATGAGCTAACATTTTTCTGCAAAACAAAGCCTATATATATGTATTGGATGAATTAATAAGTGATGAACTATGTTAATCTAGGGTTTAAATGATATGATGTATAAAATTATGAGTATTGTTAGTCTTTTCTAGTGTTAAATTAGTATGAAATTAACAAGCAATTGATTATATTGTTGTATATACACATGTATACTATTTTTTGTTGTGGCTCGCGAGCTAAACGAGCCAGCTCGAGCTCGCAAACGAGCCGAGCCGAGCTGGTTCTCTGGCTCGGTTGCTTAACGAGTCGAGCCGAGCCAGCTCGTTCCCTTAACGAGCCAGCTCGAGCTCGGTCGAGCCGAGCCGAGCTGGCTCGATATCCACCCCTACTCCTGCCATTCCCTAAAGCTTAACATCATCTTGAATATCTTTGTACAATCATGCTAATGCTCGGGGAATTCCCATCAGACACACAAGCATTTCTATGTTTCCATAGCCACCAGCATAACTAGGGAATTAAAGCCCTTCCTCTGGTTTTTTGGCACTTTCTGCTCAGCCTCCCTCCATTCCTGAAATACTATATCTGATATTTCTGGAGCCAAAGACAGCAGCCCTACCTTGATCATGACCTAGGTCCAAGTGTCTCTAGCAAAAATGCAAGACACCAGGATGTGTTGTGTTATTTCTTTATGCTGATCACAAAGAAGACATTTATCTAGATGGTCCATTCCCCTTCGAGCTAATCTGTCCGCTGTCCAACATTTATTAAGGGATGCAAGCCAGATGAAAAATTTGCATCTCTAGGAAGCCAGGTCTTCCAAATTCTCTCATCCGATTCAAAATTAGTGGATCCAATTATGAAACGATCATAGGCTGACCTAGAAGAATACTCCCTTGAGGCTGTTGGCAGCCAGCGCCCAGCGGTGTTGATCTTAAACTCGATTGTAACTGAAACTTCCTGAGTTGAATCCCATAACATGAAGTCCATACCATAAAAACATCAGTTGGCAGACTGCCAGTTAAGTTTGACACATTTCATTTGTTATAACACTTAATTATTTTAATCCTATTGTAGTTTCTATTTGCCGCATCTGTTTATTAATATAAAAGCAAGGTACAAGTTGTTTTCAAATTTGTACTACAGAAAAGCTGCCTTTTCAAAGTAGCAGTAGAAAAGCTGAACCCCTTTATTTTAGCTTTTGTCTTTTTAAAGCAAAAGCAGGTTCAAAAAAGCTGAACCAAACGCACCCTAAGTTGATTGCCTACCTTCTCCTAATAGCTTAAGCTTTTGGGTTGAACTGATTAGTGTGTCCACTCTAATATGGTATCAGAGCCAGAGGTCTCAAGTTCGAATCCTGAGTGAATTGCCTACCTTCTCCAAACAACTTAATCTTTTGGGTTGAACTGGTTAATGCATCCACTCTAACAATTTATGCTGCAACTCTAACAATTTATGCTGCAACTGGGTGGTTTGGGATTACCAGAAACACGAACCTGTATTTCTGGGTTCCAAAATGTCGGGTAGCTATTTTTTGGGAAAAACTTTGGATATTATTTCTGAAAACCCAAACTTTTTCGAAATCCGAAATACTCACCCCTTCACCTCCATATAATCATGATGCCATCTCAGGGTGTCAGGGTGTGTTTGTTTTTTTTCGAAAAGAGCGTAGAAGAACTACGCACCCATATATTAAAGTAGAGGGGGAAAAGGGCAGTAAAGACCCAGGTACAAAACACTCCTTATGGAGGCCAGAAACAGACATACACAAAACTATCCATAAAAAATTGGACTAAGCAACTACAACCCTAGGAGCTAGGAAGTTTGGCCGGCCAAAAAGGAAAGCCCCTTGGCACCAGCCAGCTGCCACATCTCCCTTTCATCACCAGTAGCCTGAAGAAGGAAGGAGATAGAAGGGGTCCTTCCATCAAACACCACCTTGTTCCTATGATTCCAGATCATCCAAGCCCCTAAGGCAATAAGAGAGTCCAGTCCTTTCTTTCTCATACTGAGGACCTGAGCCGAGGATTTCTCCCACCAACCAAAGAAGGAAGTCTCCACTTGCTGAGGGGATAAGCTGTGCAACCCAAACTTTCTCAAAAGCCTGTACCAGAACACTCTTGAGAACACACAAGAAACCAGTTGGTGATCAATGCTTTCAGGTTCTTGATCACATAAAGGGCACCTAACCGGATGGTTCATGCCTCTTTTTTGCAGCCTATCAGCAGTCCAACATTTGTTGTGTGCCACCAGCCACAGGAAGAAATGGCACTTGGGTGGCATTCAGGATTTCCATATTCTTTTATGGTGATGAAAGGAGCATGAACCCTGGAAGAGACCAACATAAGCAGTTTTAGCCGAGTAATTACCATCTGGCGTTATGGAGAAAATGTGCCTGTCTTCAATATCAGGATGCAACGGTGAATCCGTTAGAGCTTCCTAGAGGTGCAGAAAATCAATCAAGGCCCCTGCTGAAAGAACGCCCCTAATATCACTAATCCATTTCCTATTGACCATAGCCTCTTGCACTGTTCTTTTGTTGATAATTCTTTTTGATATGGTGCAGAACAGCCTTAGTGCAATGTCAGCTACCTTTTCCCATTAATCCATTTATCAATCCAAAAAAGAGTATTCACACCATTACCAACCTCCGACACCAACACTGCAGAGAAGGACCTAGCAATGCTTGGGACCTGGATGGGTAGGTCCACCCATGGCCTGGAAGAATCAGTTTTTTGCAGCCACAACCATCTCATTCTGAGAGCCCAACAAAGTTTAGTCAGGCTAGAAATCCCCAGACCTCCCATATGTAGAGGCCTACATACCTTTTTCCAGGTCACCATACAGTGGCCTCCTTTAGCATCCTTTCTGCCTCGCCATAAGAAACCTCTTCTAATTTTTTCAATTGCATCCAAAGCCCACTTAGAGAAATCAATAGCCATTGCAGTATAAATTGTCATACTAGTGAGGACATGCTGCACTAGAATTCTTCTGCCAGCTTTGTTCAACAACTAGGGTGTGTTTGTTTCTCTCCTAGATTATATAAGTTGGATTATGGTGGAATAGTAGAAGAGTAAAATATCACTTTGGGGTTACAAATAAGCTACCCAATACTAGCTTATTTCAACTTATTTATGTTTCCAAAATGATATTTTATTCTACCCTTCCACCATAATCTAGCTTATATAATCTAGAAAGGAAACAAACATGGCCTCATTTAAGCAGCACTAATAAGCATTCAGTTCCTATAGAGGTTGTGAAACTCAATTGCTGTCTTAGGATAGCACGGAATGAGCCTGTCTGTGCCCCTGGATTCCCTATTTCCATACACTTATCTTAATTATTTGGTGTCCAGGAGGACGCACGTCCTGGACATCAGATCTGTCACCTTGGATTGCCGAGATCATTTCTGACGGCAGACTTATTTTTCTCCTTCCACCTCTCCTCGCTTTCTTCCTCTGCCCTCCACTTCATCTCCCTCTCGAGGACTCTTTGACAGTGTTCGTGTACCTGTCACCGCAGATTTTGTGCCCTCTGCGAGGTTACAGGATGGGTTTTGGGGTTTGGGCATGCAAAAACCCTCCAGCATGCTATGGTTTTCAAATAATTCTCTTAAAAATTCACAGTACTTAATGAGCATAGCAAATGCAAGGATCACAGGTGTACTGTGTTTACTTTTTTTTTTTGAATTGCAGACATTCTTTTGGTTGGCTGCCTGCACTTACCTGAACACATTTGCATTGTAGTGTTTTGTTATTGGAATCGTGTTATAGTTTGCGTTACGTACTACTATGTAACAATGATTTGTTTTTTCTGTTCATGGTACCATTGACTTCAGATTTGAATCTCGTCTGTATATGTATGTAGTGCCATTTTAATTGAGTTTCATGGATTTTGTATTCATTATCTTATGTTTGTGATGCACCCCTGCTTCCTTTGCAGGAGGCCTGCTCTCATCTTCCCAAGATCTCTAGAAAGGAAACACATCCAAAGATAGCACAAGTTCTTCTGGAACGACAAAAATATGATATAGCACTTCTTGTGCTAAAGTGCACAGGGCATGGAAGCTTCTCTGCTACAGAAAACTTTAAAAAAGATGGCATTTCATCTCTTAGCGAGGCAGTGACTGTGGTTCGTGTCAGAATTGAATGTCGCCTCCTAACAGAAGCGTTTATGTATCATAGGAGCTACTGCTCTAAGGTGAAAGAGCAACACTCAGCAGATATGACACATGCTGAGGATGCATTAAAAAACTCTTGGATTTATCATGTTGAGATGATGGTGACCGAATTTTGTGCTATCTGCATTAAAAGGAATTTAGTTGATAAAATGATTGATCTGCCCTGGGATTCTGAGGAGGAAAAACATCTTCACAAGTCCCTCTTTGACTCTGCTCATGAAATGCCCATGAAACCAAATGGTAGTCTGCTTGTTGTCTACTACCTTCGGGTAAATATTATGATTCTCATTTTTTTGTATTTAAAACCATATTAAGAGGCACTATGGAAATTGCAGATGACTAAAACTTTAGGGTATACTGGTATGATGAAATTGTCAGGCTCATTTGTGTCATTTCTCATCTATATATTGAGTTGTTGCATCTGTTTTATTAAATGCACGTCTTTCATACATTAAAATTACAAAATATGACAGTTGTATACTTGTATGTAATCCAATGCAACAAGGATTAGCTGGTGTAGCATTTTTTTCATGCATATAGAATCTGACGTATATGATTATTTTATATTGATCTAGGACAGAAAAATGATGCTTACAATTTCTTAGGTATATATGCATATTAAAAAATAGACCGGACAAAAGATTCACTAAAAGCATCTCAGGTTTATGTACTTCTTTTAGAAGGCATGGTTAAAGGCTCCTCAATACCTCTCTTTTTGCACAAGAATATTTCTATCTTCAAGTTTTATTGATTATGTATCCTGTTTGATGATGAAGATCTTCTATACTTTTGTTTATTGTTTATAAATCTTTAAAGGAGAGACATTCATTTACAGTTTTAATCTTTTCTCTTTCCACTTCATAATAGAAGCATGCTGGCGCATAAATGCCTTAGTAAATTACCTGTGTTTGCTGTTTTGTTAGCGTTATCGGTATTTGGAGGCATATGAGGTTGACCGTAGTCTTCAGAAATTTGAGCAAAAGAAATTGGAAAATACAACTGAAGAGATTGCTTCAAAAATCAGAGCAATTGCTCAATGGAGAGAAAGTTTAGTTGTAAGTACTGTCGTTTTATACTTCTGCAGTTCTGCTTTATTACGCATGTCTAATTGTTATGTTTTATTTTGCCAACTCATCAACTTGCAATTTTCCCCCTTCATAGTGTAATAAAAAATGATACACTTGACACTTGATATTAGGAAGGTCAACCATGAAAACCATTTTCTTAATAAGACAAGTGATGGAGTAGGGAGCAGAAGAAGGACATACACAATGTTTTCATTGACTTGAAGAAGGCTTATGACAAAATATTAAGAAATGTTATGTGGTAGGCTTTGGATAAACATAAAGTTCCAACGAAGTACATTGGACTTATTAAAGACATGTATAATAATATTGTCACTAGTGTTGAACAAGTGATGGAGACACATATGACTTCTCGATTAGAATATGACTACATCAAAGGTCGGCATTGGGCCCTTACCTTTTTGTCTTGGTGATGGATGATGTCACAAGGGACATACAAGGGGATATATTTTGGTGTAAGATTTTCTAGACGATGTAGTGCTAGCTGATGAAAGTTGGACATGAGTTTTTAGGAAGCTGGAATTGTGGCGAGAGACTCGAGGGTCCAAAAGTTTTAGACTCGGTAGAATTAAAACTGAATATATGAGATGTGACTTTGACACTATTACACATGAGACAGAAATGTTAGTTTGGAAGATTACTACACATAAGGAAGGAGATGCTAGTTCGAAAGATTAAGTAGTGCCTAGGATTGATACCTTTTGGTATTTAGGATCAATGCTACATAGAAACGGGGATATTGATGACCACCGTAAGGAGGCCGTTTGTACTGGCCTTCTTTGGCCACCCCCTTTTTTCTGCTTAATATTTAATGGGGCGTAGTTCTCCTGCGTTTTCGAGAAAAAAAAAGAATCAATGCGGGGTGTATACAGTGGCATCAAGCATCTGGCATTCTATGTGACAAGAGAGTATCATAGAAACTAAAAGGCAAGTTTTATAGGACGACATTTAGACTTGCTATGTTGTATGATGCAGAATGTTGGTCTACAAAAAGACATGTTTATCATATAAGTATTGTAGAAATATATATGTTGCGTGGTGGCCATATGAGAAGGGATCGAGTCTAGAATGATGATATACACGATAGACTAGGGGTAGCGGCAATTGAAGAAAAGCATGTCCAATACTCCAATACCAGTTGAGATGGTATGAACATGTCCAACTCCAACAGAAACCTCTAGAGGTACTGGTGCTTAGTGTGATCTGAAGGCATGATAGCAATAGATAGGAGAAGGACGAAGTTGACGTGGGAAGAGGCAGCAAAAGAAGACTTGAAAGGATGGAATATAAAGATTTAGACCAAGGTTATTAAGGCGTTAAGGCGAGACATGGCGACCGACCCCCTTCCAAACGCCTAGGCGAGTTAGGCGTGCGGCGAGGCGACGCAGGAACTGAGGAAGAAGAAGAGCAGACAGCAGAGGAACTGAGGAAGAAGAAGAGCAGACAGCAGAGGAAAGCACCGACCGGCTGGAGCAAAGGAAATCACCGGATGGAGCAGGCAGATGGAGGAGGCGCTTGGCTGGAGGAGGCGGCGGCGCGGCGCACCGGCCGGAGGCAGCGGCGCGGTGCACTGGCTGGAGGAGAGGCGGCGCGCCAAGTGGAGGAGAGGCGGCGCGACGAGTGGAGAGGCGGCGCGGCACTGCAGGAAAGGCCGCACGGCTTTATTCGCGAGCAAAGTGTAAACCCTAAGACCCTCTACGCGCGCAAAGCCGCCAAGGCGCCAACCCTAAAACGCTTCTGTGGCGTCTGTGGCGGAAACTGGACGCCATGGCGATGCCTAGGCGCATTTGGCGACGCCATACTTATCTCAGGCGTGGCGGGCGCGACGCCCCAACCCCAGCCTCGCCTGGACGCCTAGGCGACGCCATAATAACCTTGATTTAGACTTGAATATGTGCCTGACCTTGACTTGTGGTTTTTGTTAGGTTTCAACTCTAATCTACCTTAACATGATTTGGACTAAAATGCATTATTGTTGTTGTCCAAGAAAGAGTTAATTTCTATGCTTATTTTGGCCTTTTGGATTAGTTTCTCATGACGTATTTGGACACTACCCCCGGGAAAGATCTTCCACCCTATAAATATAAAGGGACATGGCTGATTGAGACATCCAATAGATCAACCAATACAACTTCTATCTTTTTGCCTTTACATTTTTTCCCTCCCTTAGCATTTGCTGTAATCTTCGCCAAACCCTAATGTGTTGTTCTGCAAGCTTCTCAACAGAGTTTGTAGGCATTCTAGGTGGTCTTGCCGGCCCTAGAACAACCCTAAGTGCGTCTGCCGGATGGTCCTTCTCGGGAGGTGTTTGTAGGTCTCAGGGTGGAAATCAACACACCGGGGCAGTCCAATGCTAAGCCACCACTGAACAATCTTTTGCATGTTGCTGGAGTTGCTCTTATTACCATGATGGTATAAACATTTATTTCTGAACTAAGACAACACTCGTTGCAAGGATTTTCAGCACCTAGGTCCTTATCAAAACTAAACTTGTTATTGATTAAGGTTAAAGTTATTAGCTAGGTTCTTGTGTGTTAGAGTATATGTGCTATGTGTCTAGGCCCATGTGGCCCATGTACAACATTTCAACATGGTATCAGCTAGGGTTTCTTTCCTTCCCTCCTCTCCTCTGCCCTCCAGCGCCGCCAGGCACGTCGCCGCCGCCGGCCTCCGCTCGCGCTAGGGCCCGCGCCGCCGCGGCCGTGCGCCACCTCGCCGGGCCGCCCGCGCGCCGTGCGCCACCTCGCCGGGCCGCCCGCGCGCCGTGCGCCGCCCGCCAGGCGCTCGCGGCTGTGCGCCGCTCCGTCCGGCGCCCGCGGCCGTACGCCGCCCCGCCCGGACCCGCGCGCCGCGCCGCCTGGCCCGCCCCGCCACGCGCGCGTCCAGGGCCCCGCGCCAGGGAACCCGCCTGCCCTGCTGCGGCCAGCGCCGCCGCCGCCGCCCTCTACCGACGTGCGCGGCCGCCCTGAACCCATGGTCGGCGACCCCCACTTCCCTCCCCTCTCTTCCTCCTCTTGGGCGCGCGCTGCCGCCCCTGGCGCAGGCGCCGTCGCAGCCGCTGCTGCTCCTCCCGGCCGCGCTGGCGCGGTGTCTGGCGCCCTTGCCGCCGCCGGCGCGGGGGACGCGCGCCCCCCAGCAGCCACCGCTGCCTCCACTGCCCCTGGTGCGCGGCCCCCTGCAGCCGCCGCTGCCTCTGCGCTCGGGCCGGCGTGGGCAGCAGGGCCTTGTGCCGCTGCTGGGGCCTTCGCCGCCGCGCGCGCCGCCTCTGTCCTTACTGCTGTGGCGGGTGCGGTTCCGGTTGGAGTTGCCGGTCCGGAGGAACCTCCCCCTCCGATCCTCCCTCCGTTGGTCGTCGATCCGCCGCCTCCTCCACCGGCCTCCCACCAGGTTTACACCGTCGCCGCCCTCACCGCTGCCCGTGCGGAACATGCGGCGCGACAGGCCCGTCTGCGGGAAGCGGCCCTCGTGTGGGAGCGCGAGCGTGCGGCCGCTGACGCTATCGCTGCTCAAATTGCTGCGGCGGAACAACTCCTCGCTTCGCCTGCGGCGTCCGACGGCGGGACCACCTCTTCTGCCACCGTGGGCGGCATGTACGGAACCGAGCCCCGCACCACCACCACGATGCTCTGGCATGACCCGGCTGACCCGCTCGTGGCTCAGCTCCACCTTCAGGCTGGGAGTGTCCAGAACATTCGCCTAATGGTCCCCGTCGTCCTGGAGCCAGAGTCGCCGTCCTACGCACGCTGGCGGGACCTACTCCTCCTCACCCTTCGCCGCTACGCCCTGGATGATCACGTCCTCTCCGACCCCACCGGCGTGGCGCCGACTGCTGCGTGGGTGCGCCTCGACAGTATCGTGCTCACCTGGATCGTGGGGACGATCTCCGTCGACCTCCACAGCCTCCTCCGGAACCTTCCTCACGCTCGGGCTGTTTGGCTGGCCATCGAGGGCCAGTTCCTGGGCAACGCCGAGGCCCGTGCTCTCCGCCTCGACGCGACCTTCTGCACCTTCGTCCAGGGGGACCTCAGTGTCAGTGCGTACTGCCGCAAGATGAAGACCATGGCAGACTCCCTTGGTGATCTGGGCTGCCCCGTGGAGGACCGCGTCCTCGTCCTCAACATCCTCCGCGGCCTCAGCGATCGCTACACCCACCTACGGTCATTGATCATGCGCCAGAGGCCCTTCCCTACCTTTCTCCAGGTCTGCGACGACCTCGCCTTGGAGGAGATCACTCTGGGTGCTCAGGCTGCATCGATCTCCGGCCCGGGGTCCTCGTCCTCCTCGACTGCACTGGCGGCTTTCACCCCGACCCGTCCACCTACTCCGTCACAGTCTGCCCTTGGCCATCGTCCTCCCGGGCCGAGTATGGGCGGCGGGGGTCGAGGTGGCGGACGTGGGGGCGGTGGTGGTCGTCGACGCCGTGGTGGACGCGGTGGCAGTGGTGGTGGCAGTTCCGGCGGTGGTGCCCATGGCAACGCACCGGCGCCGGGACCCCTGCAGGGTGCGCCTTGGCCCACTTACCACCACCCATGGTCAGGGCGCATCTCCATGTGGCCGTTCCAGGGGCCAGGTTCTGAGGCTCGTCCCCCGGCGGCCATGTTCGCTGGTGCGCAACCGGGGTTCGCCTTCGCCTCTCCGTCGCCCTGGACCTCGCCGCCTGCCGCTTCGTCGTGGACCACGCCGCCGGCTACTCCACCGTCCGGGCTGGTTGGTTGGGACGCGGCCGCCCTGGCTGCCTTCCAGACTCCCACTTTGACTCCGCCGATGGGTCCCGAGTGGATCGCAGACACCGGTGCTACCTACCACACCACTCCCGACCTTGGTATACTGACCTCTATTCGCCCTCCTTCTTCCTCTCTCCCTTCGTCCATCATGGTGGCGAATGGCTCGTGTCTTCCTGTCACATCTGTGGGTGCCGCCGGCCCTCCCGGCTCTTTTCGCCTTCCCGATGTCCTTGTCGCTCCTTCTTTGGTCCACAATCTTCTCTCTATTCGTCGTTTTACTGCTGATAATTCTTGTTCTGTCGAGTTTGACTCTTCTGGTCTTACTGTGAAGGACTCGGCAACTCGGCGCCCCCTCCTCCGATGTGACAGCACCGGCCCCCTCTACACCCTTCGGCTTCCGCACGACACATCTTCTTCGTCTTCGTCACCTGACCCAGCTGCTGTTTTTGCTGCCGCCACGTCTTCTACCACCTGGCATCGTCGCCTTGGCCACCCCGGACACGATGCCTTGATTCAGCTTACTCGTAGTGCCACTATCCCATGTACTAGATCCCATGTTGAGCATCTTTGTCATGCGTGCCAGTTAGGCCGCCATGTTCGTCTTCCTTTTTATTCTTCTTCCTCGCATGCTACTCATGCCTTTGATCTTGTACACTGCGATTTGTGGACTTCACCTATTACCAGTATGTCAGGCTACAAATACTATCTTGTGGTGCTTGATGATTTTTCTCATTATGTGTGGACTTTTCCTTTGCGTGCCAAGTCTGAGACTTTCCCCGCCCTCCGCCACTTCTTCGCCTGGGTGTGCACTCAGTTTGGCCTCCCCATTAAGGCCGTTCAGTGTGACAATGGTCGGGAGTTCGATAACTCCACCTCCCGCGACTTCTTTCTCTCCCACGGGATGCAGTTGCGGATGTCTTGCCCGTATACCTCCTCCCAGAACGGCAAGGCTGAGCGCATGATCCGCACAACCAACGACACCATCCGCACTCTCCTTCTCCAGGCGCACCTACCGGCACGTTTCTGGGCTGAGGCCCTCCACACCTCTACCTACCTCCTGAACCGTCTCCCTTCTACTGCATGCCCTGCCCCCACTCCTCACCAGGCACTCTTCGGTTCCCCTCCGCGCTATGACCACCTCCGTGTCTTCGGGTGTGCTTGCTACCCGAACACCGCTGCCACTGCTCCTCACAAGCTCGCACCCCGTTCCACCCTCTGTGTGTTTCTCGGGTACTCCCCGGACCACAAGGGCTACCGCTGCCTTGACCTCTCCTCTCGCCGGGTCCTCATCTCTCGCCATGTGGTGTTTGATGAGTTCGCATTTCCCTACTCCTCCACCACACCACCCTCCTCCGACCCTGACCTTGACCTCTTCACTCACTTTCCGACTGACGCGGTGGTCGAGCCACCTATTCTTCCTCTCTCTACAGGTACTCGCTCACCGCCTGTCGGTTCTGCTCCCGGCCCGGTGCCTTGCCCGGGTCCGGTGGTGTCGCCTACGGTGGTGTCGCCTCTCCGCGGAGCCCCGTCTCCGATCGCCCCCGGGCCGAGCGGGGGTGGTGGGACTGCACCGCCTACGGGGACGTCGGTACCAACCCCTCCGGCTCGCTTCGCGCAGCCGGTGCAGGTCTACCAGCGCCGACTACCGCCGCCGGGGTTCGCCCCTCCACCGCCGCCGTCGCCGCCACCGCCACCGGTGCCTTCTCCTCCGGTGGCACCGCCGGTGGCCCAGTCCCCGCCAGGGACACCTACACCTCCGCCGCGGCCACCCGCGGCACGTGTCGAGACGCCGGTGTACCACCCACCGCTCCTTCACCGCGACCCGCGTCACGTCCACCCGATGGTGACGCGGCACGCGGCTGGTACCCTGCCGCCCCGAGTCCTGGCGGCCACGACCGGAGACTCGCAGGTTTCTCCGGTACCCTCCTCCGTCCGCACCGCCCTGCTGGACCCCCACTGGCGTCGGGCGATGGAGGAGGAGTACGCGGCGCTCGTCGCCAACCAGACGTGGGATCTGGTGCCCCGTCCGCCCTGCACCAACGTCGTCACCGGCAAGTGGATCTGGACGCACAAGCGGCGGGCCGATGGTACCCTGGAGCGGTACAAGGCTCGCTGGGTCCTTCGGGGCTTCACTCAGCGCCCCGGAGTCGACTATGATGAGACTTTCAGCCCGGTTGTGAAGCCGGCCACCGTCCGCACGGTGCTCTCGCTGGCCCTTGCTCGCTCCTGGCCAGTTCACCAGCTCGACGTCAAGAATGCCTTCCTGCACGGCGCCCTCACCGAGACCGTCTACTGCTGTCAGCCGGTGGGGTTCGTGGACTCCTCTCGCCCTGACATGGTCTGCCGGCTCAACAGGTCCCTCTACGGCCTCAAGCAGGCCCCCCGGGCGTGGCACTCCAGACTGGCTACGTTCCTGGTGACACTGGGCTTCGTGGAGGCAAAGTCAGACACGTCTCTGTTCGTTCACCACCATGGAGCAGAGACTGCCTACTTGCTCCTCTACGTGGATGACATTGTCCTCACCGCCTCCAGTCAGTCACTTCTTCGCCGCCTCGTCGACGCGCTCCAACGGGAGTTTCCGGTCAAGGATCTGGGCGTGCTTCACCATTTCCTGGGTGTCACTGCTGAGCCTCGGCCCTCAGGACTCCTACTTCACCAGCGCCAGTACACTCTTGACATTCTGGAGCGGGCCAAGATGATTGACTGCAAGCCCTGCTCTACCCCAGTCGACACGCAGGCGAAGCTCTCTGGGGCCACAGGTGACCCTGTCGAGGACCCCACCGGGTACAGGAGCCTTGCCGGTGCCCTTCAGTACCTCACCTTCACTAGGCCGGACATCTCCTACGCCGTGCAGCAGGTCTGTCTCCATATGCACGACCCCCGAGAGCCTCACCTCGCGGCTCTCAAACGCCTCCTTCGCTACCTCCGGGGCACCGTCGACTACGGGCTGCTTCTCCACCGATCTACCTCCTCCGAGCTGGTCGTCTACACCGACGCTGACTGGGCCGGGTGCCCGGACACTCGGCGCTCCACCTCCGGCTACGCCGTCTTCTTAGGCGGCAACCTGGTGTCCTGGTCGTCGAAGCGCCAGCCGGTCGTCTCCCGCTCGAGTGCCGAGGCGGAGTACCGTGCTGTGGCCAACGGCGTGGCGGAGGCTGCCTGGCTCCGGCAGCTCCTCGCCGAGCTCCACAGTCCCCTCTCCAGGAGCATGTTGGTCTACTGTGACAACGTCAGCGCCGTCTACCTCTCCACCAACCCGGTGCAGCACCAGCGGACCAAGCATGTAGAGATCGATCTACACTTCGTCCGCGATTATGTCGCCGCCGGTGCCGTTCGGGTCCTCCACGTCCCGACCACCTCCCAGTTTGCTGATATCTTCACCAAGGGCCTTCCGTCCTCGACCTTCGCCGATTTTCGCTCCAGCCTCAACATCAGTAGTGGCTAGTTGCGGCTGTGGGGGGATCCTATGGTGTACTGTACGGTGTGGTTACGTCTTCCTTTTTGAGTCCTGTCTGTGAACTCCACTGCGACGGAAGTTCAGACAGCGGGGGGGTGTTAGAGTATATGTGCTATGTGTCTAGGCCCATGTGGCCCATGTACAACATTTCAACATTGTGGATTAGTATTCTGTCTTTGGAATAGTATGCCCATTAACATTCTCCATGATATATGTTAAAAGACAACCTTAGACCTTGCCATTAGCATTTTCTTTGCTCTCCTTCAGTCTCTAAAGTAAACTAATAAACTCTACACTCTACGGACCAGTGGAAGCCTGCTTTCTTCAACACAGAATAAATATGTTTTGCTTGAGTTATATTTATGCAATGCTTTGCTTTTCTTTATTTTTCGTACAGGCTAAATGCCTTGACATGCTTACGGAGGTCCAGAGAGAGAATGTGAAAGCCATCAACAGTGGAGAACGGAGTCAATTTGCTCGAACAGCTCAATTATCTTCTCCAGCTCATGTGGGCAAATCACAAAGTCCTGTCATGGACTTGAGCACAACTTTTACGACTTCTCTTCAAAATAAGTCAAGCCTCCTCCGAAAAAACAATGCATTGACTGATTCTGGTGGTCTGATCCGAAGCAGCCGCTCAGAATTTGGTAGAAAGGTCCCATCTGTTCTGGATACCAGGGCATCACCCCATCGGCCACCTACATCCAATATGAGATCAAGTGCAGGGGGTATGTTCCCCACAGTGGGCCAGAAAGTTGAGAGTCCATTTTTGAGGGGGGCGAAAGATATCAGTTCTAGAAAAGGAGAGGAGGATTTCAAAAAAGGGATTAAATATGGTGATCACGATCCAGTGCCTATGTATTTGAACTTAAGTTCTGGTGATACACCTACGAAAGACTACCGAACGAGTTTGCTGAAGACTGAAGTTAACAAAACCACTATTTTTCAAGGAAAAGATTCTGTTGGAAAAGGAGAGCTCCACTTTGGTTCACGTGCCGAGAAGCCTTTCATATTAAATGGAACTGGTGTAGGTCAAAATGGCCTCGCTAAGGTCTCTGGATATGCTGGTTTTCGTGAGGATTACAAAGTACCAACTAAGGAGAACATCTTGAGGTAACCGCGATTCTGCACTCTGGTTTCTGGCAATATGTTTCGCTGTACCTACTGTGAACTTGGCTTCAGAGCTCAAATCACAATATCATTAGAACGAAATCTGTGAGTTTTCAGTAAATCGGGTCTAATTTTTGGACACCAGGAAAGGCTGATATATCAGTCATTTTTTTACCGATTAAGCATTCAAATAGAGTTAGATGACTGCAGTGGCTGGTTTCCAGCCTTTTGCTTTTGTTTTAATCCTCGATCTATTCTTTCTCCTATCCGTCAATGTGGCCGGTTTACAACCAAGTATGATTTTATTCCCTGTAGCTCTAGCAAGAGATCTTCAGTCGATGGAGCAGAAGCCAGCAAAGGTGTGTCAAGGTGGAGATCCGACGAGTCTAGTGAAGACGAAGAAGAGGGAACGAACAGGGAGAATGGAGCTTCTCTTGTTACTAGAAGGCGACCTAGATTTTCGAGAAGATGATATATCCACATCCTCATGGATCTTTATTAATTGTTTGCAGGGCGAGGATTTTTTTTGAATATCTCCACAGTTATTACCCTAATGTAACAAAAAAACGTTTCAACGGAAAAGTGTATGTGATAATCATGCATAATGTTACACTGCCAAGGCCGAGATGTGTAGTTCAGGTGTCACACAGGATGCTATAAAACAAAAATGAGATGGCATAGGCATGTTGCATTCAGATAGTTCAGTTCGCGTAGTTGTAAACCGGTGCAATAGTAGTTGTAAACCGGTGCAGTAGCAAAATACTACCTTCAGTCGACATGAGTTTGAGTTTGTCTTTTTAGATTTGCTTTTAAGTCAATCACTATTAACTCACTATTAACTTTGATCTGTTATACTTGATATTTTATAATATAAATGTAAAATTACTAGATTTATTGTGACTTAAACTATCATAATATATATATATATATATATAAGTTTAAAATAATTTGATCTTATATCTATTGTTGGTTAAAGTTTAAATATTTTAGCTTAGGGTAAATTTGGAAAGACAAACTCGGGACCGAGGGAGTAATAAATTTGCGGCTTCCTGACGGGTTGTTGCAAAACTACTAAGTACTAACTAGTGCAGTTCGTGTATGTAGTGGGCAGAGCAGTATGGATGCAAAATGATTGAGATGCGGTCTCTATCCACTGAAATGTGGGACCCATTTGACTCTAGGCGGTTAGGTCTTGTTTGGAAGGTGGGAATTGCTTTTCCAAAAAAAAAATGATTCGTGTGGAATTTGCGCTTGATGGGTGGTACATGTTTTGTAGCTGGGTACTGCGCTGCTGACTTTTGTCAGTGTCATACTGTCCCAACTAGGAGATTTTGATTTCTAAAGACTAATTTTTAGTCATTTAATTTTATTCCACTTTATTGTCTAAATTGTTAAATACGAAAATTAAAACTATTTTTTAGTTTCTGTATTTGATAATTTAAGGTTAAAATGGAATAAGAAACCAAACACCCCTATATTGTGGGGCTGGGCAACCGCTGCATTACTCATCTGTCCAATGACAGGGAGAGTTTTGGTTTCTGCGGCAATAAAGACGCAAATATGCTCCCACCAAAAGAAAAGAAAAGCTCAATCTAGCTCGTTTGGTAACTCTATTTTTTAAAAAAGAAATTCTTCCCTTAAGAAAATAAAATCCTTTAAAAAAGTAGAGTTACCAAACTTTGAAAATTTAAATTCTCTTCAGAATTTCTAGGTATCGAGTAGAAAATTAGCTCAATTTACATCTCAGTCGTCACAAATCCAAAAGGGAATTTAAGTTTCTAAAATAGCCCCAAAGTAAAAGCGACGCCGTGTGCCTTGAGTTTATTAGCACTCTGGTTTACACCAAACCAAACCATGTGCGATTTTCTGCGGGCTCAGAAAGTAACGTCCTGATAAGCTTTCTCGCCGACGTTGAGGGCGGAGTGGTGGCGCGGCCACGGTCGGCAACCGGGCGTTCCGCGGCTGGGAGTCTACCGGCCCGGCCTCCCTCCTCTCCCTCCGCCGCTATGCCTGGTCCCCTGCGTTCTCGGCCGCTCGTGCTCGCGGGCAGGCACGGTATGGGGGTACTACACTACTACTACTACGAGGCGAGGCTGCTACGTACGCACTACGTCGATAATCCAAGCCGTCTACGCTGCCGGCAGCCACGACGTCCACGTACGGAGCTTCGTCGGTGGGAAGTGGCTAGTGGGTAGTGCCACACAAGACTAGCTAGCGTAGCCAGTAGCCTAGCGATGTGTGTTTCCGTTACTCGGAGCCGTGAAAGCGAAACCGTCACTGCTTCGGTGTCAATCCGTCGAATGCGTTACCATCGCCGTGGAGAGTGAAAACGCAGCGAATCGGTCCAGCTATTCAGGGAGGGCAACAGCACGCTCGCGTAAGAGCAGTAGGGGGGCCAGAGACGGACGGGACGAGCTTGGCGCGAGCAGACAGGCGCAGATGAACGATCCAATGCAGCCGGCGGCGGCCAAGATATTTTCGGCGCCACCACCACCACCACCAGCAGCGGATACGGATAACAGCGACGACAAACTCAGAGAGGAGGACTGTGAGGAGTGGGTAGCCGTGTCACCAACGGCTGGGCTGGCAGAACGTCGGCATCAGAGGTCGCACGTCACGTCACGCGCGCCCGCCGCCGTCACCGTCCCTCCGCTCCATCTGTTGGCGTCCCGCCCCCAGGAAGACGCAGGACCCATCCGGTTCTGTTCTTCTCCTCGTCGTCCCGACTCCCGCCCGGTTCCTGACCCGACGAGGCACCGGGACGGCGACGCCTGTTTTGTTTACGCGCGCTCGTGACGCCGACGCCGACGCCGACGCGCACCGGCCCTGTCTGCCCCTCCCTGGCCCCGTGCACTGCCCCGTCAGTCGCCACCCTCCCGTGCCCTGTCCTTTTGTGGGTTGGGTTGCGTCCTCTCTAATCCTTGGCGCCTGCTGTCAGTCATGATTGATTATTACGCTAGTGGTAGGCACTGCCCACTACCGGGATCCGTTGCTCCGCCTCCGCCGCGCATCAATGCATGCTCTTCGTCACCCCGGGACTCCTCCCTACGCGCAGGCGCAACAGCGATGGACTTCACTTCTCGGCCCGTGGTTTTCTTTTGCTCACCGTCTGGTGCGCAACGGCTGACTGACTGCTGACAAGCCGGAACAGAAAAAAAGATAGATAGATGGATAATCGAGCGCTGCGCAGTGCTGCAGGTGCGCCACCCGGCTGCTCCTCATTAGCTCTGTCAAATGAAAAATATATATACTTCCTGATAAACAAAATCAATCCTTTTTTTCGAAAAAAAGAGATAAATAAATCAGTCACAACCGCCGTTAATTTACATTTTAATCAATTTATTATTAAAAAAACGTATACTCAGTTACCTTAGAATTATTCGACTCATAAAGGAAAAAAAAAGGAAAAGCGAAAGAGGAGACAGGGCCATCTGGATAAGACCGGCGGCACATGACTTCACGGCTCCCCAGACGCAGAGGCTCGTCGCTTTTATTAAATCAGCGCTCGTCGCCACTCACCCTCGCCTCCCCAGCGTAACAAGTGTCCTTCCTCCATCTCCCACCTCTGCCCTCCTCCACTCCACTCCCAAGTCCCCACCACCCCCAACCCCGTCTCTCCACTGCGGCGCAGGCTTCGCTTCGGCTCCGCTCGGCTCGAGCAGGTAAAGCAGCAGAAGAACCCAACACCCTTTTTGCTTAAGCCTATGCTAAACGGGGGAGATCGATGCCCCCCCCAACCGTGAACTCTGCCTGCTCTGCAAGTCTAGAGGAGCCTTGACAGGCGTTTCCGATGGAACTAGTGTTACCTGCTTTGGATCGGGGTAAAGCTAAGCTACAGCTACCCGTGCGTTGAGAGCGTCCTTTCTGGCTTTCTCGCTCTAGATTTCTACACGGCCGGGATGGTCTGCTCCTGCTCGTATTACGCTGTAAAAGAACCTGAGCTAGCGTATCTGCTCGCCCGTTTCGTACCAAAAGGAAGAAAAAAAAAATACAAGTTTTTTTCCGCGAGGAAAGCTAGCTCGACGTTTACGGTGGTCTCGCTTTGTGAGAAAACCATTATCCCTTTTTTTCCCCTTGGTTTCTTCACGATCTGCTCTCTTCCTCTGCGAGGAACTCTGCTCGTGGTTTAAACAGTAGAAGGAGATGAGGTTTTAGGCAAAGAAAAGAAGAGAGAACGTTGCTGGGTAGCAAATGGGACGAAAGACGACGAAAGGACATGTTCTACTTCGCTTCTCTGGCTATTCAGTGCCTGATCTGTTCATTCCCCGCTAGAGGTTCCATGTTCTCATTTGATTGGCTATTAGCTGTGGCCTGAGGCACCGTATCGAATATCGATGCCTTCCGTTTGGTATCTTTATCGGTGCACATAGACTGCTTATTCGCTTTTACCCCTCGCAGTAGATGTAGATCGAGTTTGTATCTACAGCCTCTGATAGAAGGGGGCGTGGAGTTTTCCTTCTTTCCTTTGTTTTCCGTTGGCGCTGTTTAGAGATTTCAGTTTTGTATCGGTGAGGTCTGCTGCATTACTGCTTTTTTAAACTTTTTTCTTCTTCTGTTAAAAGAAAACAAAAAACTCTACTTGGCTCAGAATTGTTTCCGATACAAGCATGAGTTTATGATTCGTTTGTTCGTATCTGCAATGATTTCATAAACCCGAATTAAATGTCATGGAGCCAGTCGAGTTCATGTATGGAGTTCAGTGTCCTGAGTGGAGACGCCATTATTTGGATTCTCTGTTTGGTGGTGATTCCTTATTGGTTTGATAGCGACATAAAACCGAACCCAATGTCATGGACCCAGTCCATGCTATATTCTTGTAATACATTAGTGGGCTCAATTGTCTGAAATCCAGAATACAGGCCTGCCAAAAGGTGTCGACGCATACGGGCATACGGCATACTACCTCTCTCTCTCTCTGCGCCCAAGCTGAATATATTTTGAGTGGCACTGTGACTGGCTGAATATATCGCTGGCATGTTGCTAATACTGTGCCAGCACAGATGCTGATCCATAGGTAGAATATGGCATGTCGTCATGTTGCTAGCAAGACGAAGTATTTGGTTCTGTTATCGGGTGGTGGTGGTGTGTAGTTGTTTTCTTCTCCCACTATTTACTCGTCAGAAAACAAAGTGATATGCTAGACATCCCTTTCATGATGGCAGCAATTTGAAAAACGAACTGCCTTTGGTATTGTGTTCCTAAAAAGATCGGAATAGAATTTTCCACTATGATTGAGATAGGATTTGTTTGTTTATCTGGAACAGTGCTGTGGCTGCATTATTGATGAAGCACCTTCAATTATCCAATCGTTTGTATTGCTTTCTTCCCATTTCTCTGTCTAGAGTCTAGACCAGCTCATGGTCGTGACCTTGCTTTGTATGGAAACAGCCTTATTTTAACCAAGCTCACCTCATTGTTGTTAAATTGAGAGCAAGCAATAAGTATTTGTTTATTTCCTTGTCTCTGTTTTTCTTTGTACTGGACTCCCCCTACTTCTGACAAGGTGAATTATTTGGTGCAACTTGATCAATGACCTTGACTGCCTGGTTGCTCCTTGATATATGTTGGTAAAAACTTACTTTAATATATATGCCATGTTAACATCTCTCCATTTCTGTTTCTGCTTGTATGAACTGGTTTGAGTTGGATGCTGTTTTGAGGCTAATGTTTTTTGTCACGGATTCTATGCCGAACATATGTTGTCTGAGATTTTGGTTTAGTGCATTATTCATAGGTTGAGCATTTAAAGCAGTAAGTCAATTGATATGATACATAAAAATCATCTTTTAATCATTTATAGTTCAAAATGAAGTGATTGTTGTTTTTTATTTATGATGTGACACAGAAGAAAATGCAACGGGCAGTGCAGGCCGTCAGGTCACACGGCAATGTTCTTAAATATGCTGTTCTACAACACATCAGCGCTCCCAAACCAGCAATGCTTCCTGCTGCCTTTTCTCGTTTCATGTCAGTTTCATCTGCTCGCCTAGAGGATCGTGGATTTGAAACTGCCACTGTAGCAGATGTCTTGAAGTCTAAGGGGAAGAGTGCTGATGGATCTTGGCTCTGGTGCACCACAGAGGATAGCGTCTATGACGCTGTCAAATCTGTATGTGCTCACTTCTCGATGATCTTATTAACTCCTTCAGAGTCAATGGTTATGCATCAAATGATAAGGCTACCTTTCGGTACCTTAAACTTTTTGCAGATGACTCAGCACAACGTGGGAGCTTTGGTGGTTGTCAAACCTGGACAGAATAAATCAATTGCTGGCATTGTCACTGAGAGAGGTGATGAACAAATTTCTGTACTCTTGGCATCTAACTTTTGGCCTGTGGGTATGATGGGAAAGAAAAATACAAAATCATGTACCACTACCTCCATTTTCATTTAACTGGCACCCTTGACCAAAGTTTTTCTGTTCATAAATACTTGATTTAAGATAAAGCTGGTCAGCTAGTGCTTGTAGCTTGCTATTTGAAACAATGGGCTTTTGAGGTGTTTCCCAATTTTCTCTCATCTCTCTATGTTTTCATAGTTCTTGCCTTTTCCTGTTCCTGGAAAATATCATTAGATGCAAAACCATATTACTTTACTGCCCCTTTAGGGCTTGTTCGTTTTGGAGTGGATTGAGTGGGATTGGAGGGGATTAAATCCCCTCCTATACAAATTTGTATAGGAGGGGATTTAATCCCCTCCAATCCCACTCAATCCACTCCAAAACGAACAAGCCCTTATGGTGATAAGAAACTCCGACGCATTGGAAAGGGAAGTATGTTCGGCGGGTAGGTTGTGAATGTATAACTCCGCTTTGTTTTTTGCTTCAGCTGTGCATCATAGTACTTTTGGCATCAAAGAGTCTCAACTCTTTAGAGCACTTTATAGTAGATACAACAGAAATTGCATCAAGTTAAAGTATACGTGTAAGTAACATAGGATCTTCTTCACATGGCACAACCATAGCTGCCACTTCACACTGAATTTCCTATTAGAGATAGGGATGAAAGTGGTAATCCGAACTGTTAGGACAAATTTAATATTTTAAAATAGATATGTATAAAATTTGATGTTGATCTTTTCTTATGTTATCAAGCATATTAGTACAAATATGAATAAAATATTACATAAATTGTTTTATGTATTATTTGCTCCCTGCAGCACAAAAAGTTGAAAAAACTACCGGATTTGTTTCCGAATCCATACCGAAGTTTATATCTATTATTTGAGAAAATATAGGATGAATTTGAGGTTTACCTTTTATGAATCTTAACAAGCTGGATGTTAAAAACAAGAATACAAAATTGTATTGTATATTCTATATCCTATTTATTCGCAATCAAAGAAAATCGACTAAAAAACTGATTACCGAATAAATACTGTTTCTGACAGTTTTCATCCCTAATTAGAGATGTATAGGCTAACTGCCATCACTTGTTGTATTCTTGTATCACAAGATGTACTCAGCTAGACACACGCGTCGTGGTACAAACACAGCCGAGCATGGAGGTTGAAACTGGGCCAACTTCAGGCACATCACATGATGATTTCTTTTTCACTATGCCTTGCTGCACTGTTCGCACGTTACATCTTGGACTTGAATGTGACCAAGTAGTATCCATATACAGACGATCACTCGATCAGCATACATAGATGGTATTTTTGAGATTAGAACCAATAGTTGACAGATCTTGCATTCTGAAAACGGAAACGTAAGCGTGGCAATCTTTTAAGACATGCATAAGATCATAGTGCCATGAGGCTAACATCTGAAACTTGGCGTTTTCAGATTATCTCCGGAAAATCATAGTGCAGGGAAGGTCTTCCAAGTCAACTAAGGTTGGCGACATCATGACTGAAGAGGTATTACCCCCACTAATCTTTTTTGTGTGTGTGGTTTGCATGATAGCTAGAACCTGATTAGTATAAAGACCAGTACCTGGTGACGATATGACCTATATAAGTGCTGAAAGGATGCTTGGACACAACTTAACCGGTGAACCCTTATGATGCCAGAACAAACTGATCACAGTGAATCCCGACACCAAGGTCCTGCAGGCAATGCAGCTCATGACAGGTAACCTGGTTGCCCGTGTTCTTTTGGCAGAAAAAAAATACTACTAGAATCGTGAGAGCACTGGAAAATTGGTTATGATCCGCTGTGCCAATCGTCTGCGCAGAAAATCGCGTCAGACACATCCCGGTGATCGACGGCACGGGGATGCTGGGGATGGTCTCCATCGGCGACGTCGTGCGCGCGGTGGTGGCCGAGCACAGGGAGGAGCTGAACCGGCTCAATGACTACATCCAGGGAGGCTACTAGGACGGCGTGTGCAGCGACGACCCCCTCCCCCCAGTCAGTGAAGTCCGCCTTTGAAATCCAATAACTCAGAACAATGATGATGACGAAATAGGCCGTGTTTTCTTGGACAATGATGTTAAGTTCGGCAAGGTTTTCCTTTCTTTTTTTTTTTCTACTGCGTGGTCTATGTGTATATTGCCAAAGGCATGCGTGAGCCATGCGCCCGGTGCTGTGCTAGGGCGCAGAGACCATCTGATGGTGGAAACACCGGAAATAAGAGCGTGCCGCTGTGTGTTTCCTTTGAAGGAATGAAAATGGTGTTCGTGTTGTGAATTGCTTATTGTTGATGTTCGCTTGGGATTAAGGCCTTGTTTAGGAACAATACGGATTCAGTGCAGTACTGTACGTGCAGAACTGGGAAGGCTTCACTTTATGAATTACATCTATTTTTTAGCTTTATCATGAAATACTAGGTCAGTACCCTTGCGTTGCCATGGAAGTGAAAAAATAGTATGATACATATATATGGACGATAAATATTATTATAATAGGTATGTGCTTGTGTGTTCTCGTGTGTTGCCCCGTAAGTTAAATTAGTATAAAATGTAGATACGAAACGATAAACATCACTATGATATGTAAAATCTAGATCGTTGTGTGATGTTTTCATATGGCATAACAATATAGTTACATGGCAAAATGAGTTTTCGATCAATCCTCTAAAATAAAATGAAGTTATATTTCAAAAAGACACTACAATGGCTAATGTACTGAACATATAATCGGGTTAAGTGTACAAAACCTCGAACCAGACACCACTCTCTCAGAGATCAATCGAAGTTCTCAATCTTGATTGGAGTAATATCGTCTGCCACTACAAATTACCAAACTAATATTGCAAAGAACATATGTTGCTCCAATGTGAATTTGATGTTCTTGGCCTGTTCAAAATCAAGGGAGAAGTCACAAATCCATGCAGGTTGACGGTAGGCATAGCAATAGATCATATTAGAATCGAGTATGTTTCATACCCACCCACAACTATACTCATTCATACCCACTCGTGGCTGTACCCATAGGTAAAAATTTATACCCGTGCCCGTACCCGTCGGGTATCGGATACCCACATGTACATATATCAAAAAGCTTAACAGCAATGGTAATCATGTAATACAAGCAACTAAGTTCACAAAGCAGCAATTGTAATACATACGATACAAAAGGAGTAGTTCTACTCATCGCTGAAAACTGAAATGGACGTGAGGAAATGACTTGAACGTGTGCAGCAATCATAACAAGCAACTTTAGTTCACAAAAATTCTAGAAACTACAACTGAGTTGACACCTCACGGTAATAGTCTAATTAAGAATACAGGCATACAACCAAGCGCCCAAGCCAACACGACAATAGTACCCATGACTTCACTTGCGAACAGGAACAGGCGAATAGGAAGTACCCCAGTACCCCACACAGACAAGAACATGCGAACAGGAACATGCAACACCATGACTAATACAGAGCCAACAGGTTAAGGCAGCACCAGACAACAAGGCGCTAGCAACACTTCACTTGCACAAGCGCCAGCAACACTTCACTTGCACAGCAGCTTCACACTTAAATACTTGATCTTGTCACTTGATAGACAACACCACACACCACTTGGCCACCAGACAACAAAGCAAAGAAATTAAGAAAATATAAGTATTTAGTAGTTAATCAAAGTAAAGACAATGATACTAAAAATCATTATTACCTTGGTTCGACATCAAGCCATCAACTTCAAAATCTATTAACTTATCAACAATCTGGTTCATCCTAAAAAATAGTGAAATATAAGTATTCAGTTAAAGGAAAGGAAATGAATGCTAAAAAATTCACTATTACCATTTGTTCCTCCTCATCCTCCAAAATTCAAACATATTTTTTGTGATATGGATGATATATCCTTTGCTCTCTGCACATCTTCACTGTTGTGTTACAGACCACACCAGATGTGGCTAAGGATACTCCTGATCTACCACATCTAGAGGTGCAATGCTAACACTAATACGAGCTTTGTGGAATGTGATAGGCAAAAAAATAATAAAACAAACAAGAATTCTCTCAATTCTAACTGTCAGTCGAACCTAGAAACTTGCCAATCCTTTGAACTAACTAACAATCCTTCGAACTAACTGAATATCTAGATTAGTTCTCAAGTAGTGTTCCTGGCTATGGCGACAACCAGCACAGGTGCCTTTGGCAAGAAAAAAAGAATTCTCTATTAGTATCTACTTTCATAGTTCTATCTCAAACAACAAATTCTGTTAGTATCTATATGTGTTGTCACGTTGGCAAAGAATTGAAAATTGTCCTGAACTAAAACAACATAAGAACAGGAACACATATAAGTTATTGGCAGGAGTCAAAATATTTTGAAGCCAGAAAACTTCTATAACTAACACATTACATAAGAATAAATATATATGATTAACTTCTGAGAACCTCGCCTTGGCCACAAATACGTGTTCCAAACGAAATACCTCGAGATCGAGATTTAGATACACATCTAAATAAGAAAGCAGCAGGATTTGGATAGTGACACTAATGCATGCATCTATGGCAAAATATTAGCAATAGGTAGTAAGTCAAACAACATGGTCTGATAAACCTAGGATTCTCTTTTAAGACATCTTAACTGCAAAAGAAAAAGCTAGACAAGGAGAAAAAATATAGAGAAATCAAGAAACATCAAGCCGATGGATGGATTAGAAATGATAAACAGTATAGATAAGAAGACGGGGCAAGAATCGTACCATGTCTGGCCTAAGGAAGCCAGTCTTGCCGAGCACGATGATGGATCCAGACTTGTAGAGTGCGCGCGACGGAGGGGCCCGCGTCCTAGTCGGCAGCGTCACCGCAGAGGTGCAGGATGTCGGCGTCATCGTCATCTGCTCCACGAGGTTCCACCAGACCAGCTTTGACGTGGCCGTAGTCGTGGGCTCACCATTAGTCGCGACAAAACTCACCATAACCTCCTCCTCTAGCATTCCCTTGTCGATGATCGATACAAGAGGCACTGGAAGCTGGTTCCCTGTAGATGATCGGTACATGTAACATTAGCGCATCAAGTGAAGAGTGAAGTTGATGATGTTGTGACATAGATATAGAGATTAACATGCTACAACTAATCAAGACATCAACAAATGCATCTGATGTTAGTAGACAGGTACTGAAGCCTCATGCTCATGGTCTCACTACACTGCTAATAAAAACTAAGCCAGGTACTGAACATTCATGATTTCTAATCAAACTCACTGGGACTAGGAGTAGATCTCTGCACTACATAACTGCTGGCCTGGTTCTTATTCGTTGAATCGCTGTCGCTAGGGAAGTCTAGTTTGACTTATGACCATTCCAAATATTACTGAAAGTGTTAAGATAAAAAAAATCAGAGAACTGGATAAACAAATTGAAGGCAAGAAATATACATCACTGCATATAGAATGTCACATTAGGATTCAATAAAGTCAAACTTCATAAAGTCTGACCAACAATTATCTGCAAAATATGTGCATGCTTTGTAGGTAAAATCTGTATCGCTAGATTCACATCATGAACATCTTCTAAATACAGATTGTTTTTGTAACAATTACTGATTATTGTCAGATGGTCAAAGTACACTTCTAAGGACTTCTCCAAATTGTAATGAACCTTATAAAAATAGAGGGAGTAGTGTATAATTGAAAAGAACACATACTTTATCTTCACTACAGATTGAGAAGCAATGGAACGGTATTGATTATTGGTTATGCGTCATCTACGTCAAAGCGAAGGATGTCCTCAGAATGAAAAAAAGTTGAACTAATAAAGGAAGAAGTTTACCTTGATGTTTGGCCTCAAATGGTTGTGCCATCTTTCTCTGCATCGCTTCCCCACTCTTGCTGGCAGCAGTTGTGCTATGTAAGACCACTTCCTCAGTCCAAATTGTTCCACTAATTTTACCAGTGTCCTATCATTTTTTTCATTAATAGATGGTGGAGAACAAGTCACGACTAATAGTAAACAGTAGAAAAAAGAAGCAAGTATGGATGGAATTTAACTTTTACCTCAGGAGCTATGTAAGATGGAGGGAGGGAGATTTGAGTAGCAAGTTTGTTATATGTCTGCATGTCGTAGACAGGAGAACTGACCTCACGACTGAATATATTGCTAATGGTACAATGTACTCCTACTTCCAGTCGCGGTGGGGAGGCCTGCGTTGAGGTTGGGCACTCGCTCCACCTCTGGTAGCGACAGCATGCCCTGGATAGGGAGAGAGCGCAGGTCTGAACTTGCCATCGATTGATAACTTACTAATTTCTCCTCAACACTGAATTATTGCAGCTGCAATTTCTACTACTTGCTCAAGAAAACCGATTGTAAAAATTCCTTCCTCGTTCCTAGCAGGAGATCCACGCTAGTAAAAAATGTGCAAAAGCCCCTTTGTTCATGAGTAAAAGACAATAGCTCATCACCTTTGGAGTCGTCGACAAACCCCATGGCAACAGTAGGTGTCCTATCCTTTTCGATCCCAAGTGACAGCCCACCTGCGTAGCCCAACAGCCAGACATCAAACCGGGGTCACCCACAAATCAATCACAATCTGCGCTGAGGTCAGTCCATGGCAGCGCATATCCGGCCATGATGTAGGCGTGTCTTCTGCCCTGGCACAGGCGCAACCTCAACGTGTGGGGATAACTATAAGGAATGCTAAGTTTAATGAGTTTGATCAAGAAATCAGTACCAAGTGTGTGAATATAGAAAATAGTAGCATTTGTCACTGAATTGAAACGTTGAATAAATCCATAAGTTTGGTCAATTCCGACCCCCAAAATTTTACTACACATAATAGTAGCATCAAGGTTCAGCACAATATCTGTATAACCTTAGCTAGAGCTAGAATCTAGATTCGTTTCAAATGCTCAGATGCACTTCATTATCAGGATGAGCACATTGTACATCATTAATAATAATTGGTTAGAGTTTTTGAGTACTGAAGAAGTTATTTACATATAAAGGTTCATTGTCTTACTTCAAAGCAATCATCAGTGCTCACTAATCTTTTTTAACCCAAGTTTGTCATACCTCATTTTAACAGCAAATTGCACATGGTCCCAAAAGAATTGGCTGTTAAAACTTGTGTTAGAAATTAACTACACAAAACAGCCCCAAGAGCGGTCATAGGTAGAGCATGGAATATCCCTTGTGTTACTTACCTGAACAAGGGAAATAATGCATCAACTGTGTAACATTATCACTGTAGCACATACAATAAATAAAGTAATATCGAAGCCATCACGTGGAACCTATTAAACTTTAGCAACTGTTTACACCAAACTAATTCTGGTTCAAGGAAAGAGCATACTAATTCCTTTCACAACAAAATCATGTTGCACCTTAACTACATAGGATTTTTATTTATTTAATTAACATCGAGATTAACCTGGTAATTTTTCCTTCATCACGTGAGAAGTTCATGTGCTCCAGAGTAAAAAGACCACATAAGATGTAGCTATATTTAATTGTACAAAATAGGTGTTCATGCCATCTAAGTGAAAGCTTCAGTTATGAGCTCATACCTTCAATCTGTAAAATCTGAGCCAGAAAATACCTGCTACAATGGATCCTAAGCAACTGAGAAAAAATTGAACATAGAGTAAATCATCTGCCAATTGCTCAGATATCTTACAAGTCACAAGTAAAAGTGCATTACATTATTTTAAGAGACCAACCAGGACCAGCTAGATAATAAATATTTCAACTCGCTAGAATACCATATACCAATAAAGTAAAATAGTGTCATTTTGCTTTCACAAACTAACCAACCAGAACCATCTAAATAATAAATATTTCAACTCACCAGAATACCATATGCCAGTAAAGTAAGATAGTGCCATTTTGCTTTCTCAAACTATCTCAAATGTTTGGTGGTACTGCTATCCATGTACATCATATGCACAAATATAAAAAGTTTACACTACAATGCAAGCAATATTTGCTAGTTAATTAATTAGGTGCCCACCATGAAACTGCTAATATCAGGCAAGAGCTGTGTATGCTAGTTGTGGTTGTTCACAAAAGGATGCTAGCAAACTATTTGATGAATATAGTCATGAATAAATGGCTCCTCTGTAGGTACATAATTTCTGTTATGCAAATAAAATGTAGCACATGTATATGTAAATAATTAACATTATTTTTCTGTTACAAGTATGCAGTTGATTACTTATATGTCACACACAGTCATGAAAGATTATTGAATGAAGTTGCTTGTTGATTACTTATATGTCACATAGTCATGAAAAGGTTACTAAATGCCATGGCAAGCTAGCAGAAACATAATGCATGCGAGTCATAAAAATGACTTAATCTCAGTGCGCAAGAGCATGTTAGAGTGACTTCTAGTTATCTTCAAACTTTTAGATACCAAAGTTAAGCATTGATTGAAGTACATTGACAAATATTTGGAAATAGTCATATGAAAACATAATGTGCATGCTGAGCTGTAACTGAACGAGAGACCTACTAACTGAACATAATGTGCATGCTGACCAAGACCTACTAACTGAACAAGAGGCTAAGGGATAGACCCTTTTTGTATTGATAAACAACAAGCACACTAAATTGAAAGCATGACTGCCTGAATTAAAAACAGAATATTTTGTTATCATCACTCATAATCCAATAACCCATCGACCCTTCTATTTATGTAGGAACCAAAAAACAACAATGCATCACTTCAAAGAATGATCAAAGCTGAGCTGTAAGAAAAATAAAAACAGAATAGGTAGCATTCATCACAACTGAGTATTCAGACAGTCTGTTTCTTTGCGCAAAAAATAAACAAAAAACATTGTTGTTTGTTCCTTTACTCAATGACATGCTATACTAAATTGCTATCCTAAAATCACTCAACGGTCATTATAAACAGAAGAGGCACGTTCCATAACTGAAACTTTACATGAATAATTTTAGCATGTGTACCATCGATCAAAAGATGGATTTATGAAACTTTACATGAATTACACATATGAAATCTGTTTAGTCCTGTCATCTTGTGTTAGCTTACTGTAGCACACTTTGTTTAACAGTCCAGTTTTTTTCAGAAATGAAGCCTTTGTGTGTTCAGAAGCATTACCAAAATTTTCAGAAATGAACTCTAATAAAAGATAGGAACTTAAAACAGAAATAGTCATACCACGTAGCACAATTTCAGTTAGATTAACAGACCCTTTTAGTTACCTTGATTCCTCTTTGTTTTGAAGAACTAAAAGCAGATGAACACCCTACACTTGAATGAACAGAGTATATGTTTCTAAACACTAATTGAAAGCATGACTGCCCGAATTAAAAACAGAACCTAACCACATTGAAAGCATAATAGTTTGTTCCTTTACGCATAAAGCAGAACTGTATGAAATATTTTCTGTTTTTAGTCATAACTTTACATGAATTTCCTAAAATTGAGTACATTTGTTCAGGAATGAACTGAAAACAGAAAAAGGCATACAATCTACCACATGGTCAGTTTGTTTAGTTTACAACATTCGTGTTTTCTGGTTATTGGAAAAGAGGTGGTCTGTTCTGTCAGCGTAAGGGAACTATTCTGTTTTTATTTAGGGTCTAGTAAACTGAACAAACTAACTCAATTTTAGGAATGGTATGGGACTACTGCTGTATAAGATCTACGTTTTGTCTGTTTGCAGACCACCTCTTTTCCAATAACCAGAAAACAGTACCCCTGTTAAAGAGTTTTATCGTACCACATGTTGAAGTACATTTATATCCTATTTCAGTCACAATTTTACTAATCAGTTTGGTTATTGGATTAATAGTGGTAGTAACAAACTAAACATATTTTCACACACATCGTTTGTCTATTGTGTACATGTATAGTTTTGCACACATTTTATCTTGGTTCGCTGTGTGTCTAAAACAGTGGTAAAATCATTCACCACAACCAGTTCGGAAACTACCATGACATGAATGTTGAAGTAAATCAAATGCACGAAGCTTTTAATAAAAATATTTAAATGCAACAAATGTACTGTGAGTTGCAAACATACCCAAGCTGTGCAAGAGGGACAACAGCAAGCAATTTCACAACAGTGAGATCAAGTTCCCACTCGTCAACCAGGAAGCTGAAGACCACGTTCAAGGCTTGAAGTTTCTGACCGATCTGTTGCATGTGTTATTCATTAAAATTATAGGAAGGTGACAAGAATTAGATACTGTTCCAAACAGTCATTTGTTTAATAGTATACCAACAATGGATACAAGGATAATATTAAATACCTCACGAGCAACATTGTCTAGTAACTCAAACATCAACCTCAGCAATGGAGCTTAATTTAATTGCACAACACACATATGGGGTACAATAACAGGACAACTTCCTTTTATGCCCCAAACAACTAAACCAAAAGCTTGTAAATTTAATGCTGATGCTTTAATAGATCTGAACCAAAAAGTACAAACGAAGATGATGATCAAAATGGCAACTCTTCAATGGGCTTCTAAATTATTGATGGGCTTCTAAATTATTCAATTCTTTGTTGTTCAAGTGTTTATATCTTCATAACCCATTCAATTATGGATTTGAGAAATTAGAGAACAATTTTATAGTGTAAAATCTAGAGTCTATTACCACCCCTAGGTACACGGCCAGCATCCTCTCCTTGGAGCACACGTGGTGGTTTAAAGTAGCGTAGCATGAACCAACAGTTATTTTTAATTTTAGTGATTTTGTCCATGATGGAGAATATGACGACTCATACACCACTGAACGATTTAAACCTTTTTTTGGAGGAAAGTATCAGATATGAATTACAAGAAGCAATTTATGAATTACCATCACTTAATCAGTAAGCTGGAGCGATTTTAGTGGACCTCAATAGCTATGGCGCTGGCAAGCTGAAACAGATCTGCATAGGTAACACCTAAAAACTTGTTCTTGATAGGTTGGACCAACTTTAGAGCATTCACAAGACCTGTCATGGAACAAAATGTTGAGTACCCCATCATCATGAAGTTAAAGATGATAATAAACTCAGAAGAGCGTTACCAACATTGGCCCCATGCTTCAACTCGACTTCGAATCATGCCAACCTAATCGAACCTGAATGAAATTATAATATTTAAGCAACCCCGAGGCTGAACCAACTAATGCTGGATTGTAAAGAGGAGAATAGTAAAGCAAAAGGCCCTAAATTGAATTAGCATAAACAAAGAGAAATAGTGCAACTGGAGCACTAACACATTTCCCAAACCTATTTTTGCTGCATAAACTGATGTGTGGTCAGCTGAGTAAACAAACGACCAACTAAATTATACAATTTCCTAAATTGCCCAGTGTTGGGGACTTGTTCTCAAATGCTAAGAGTTAAGAACAAGGCAACATAAAAAGTGTTAAATGTTAAAGTCCTTCGTCCTTCGAAACATTATGCCCCTTCGGGAAATAATGAATTTCGGACGAAGGTCATAAGGGACATACCTTCGTAATTATAACGAGTAATGACGAAGGACTCATATAAAGCACGAAATATGATATAAACAACATAAAATCATTTCTATTTTATTAACATGGAAAAATAGAAATGATTTCAAATTACAAATGTACCTTCGGTCCTGAAAGAAGGTATAAAGTACAAGTGTGACGCAAAAGCAGAATGCCAAGTCAGCGTGAACAGTACGGGAGTACTGTTCATCTATTTATAGACGCGGGACGCAGCCCACGTAAAATTACATTCATGTCCATTACATTTGTTAACAGTTTATGGAAATCTGTCGAGGCCCCCGAAGTCTTTTCATCTTTAAGTCGGTTCTCTCATATGCCAACGCGCCGAAGCTTCCCTGCGCACAGCTTCGGCCGCCCTCGACCTTCGTCTGGTTCAGGCTTCGTCCTGGTCGTGCTCCATATCCATAATTCTGAATCCGAAAATACCTGTTCATATAATCCACTTGGAAAACATTGTCAAATCATGTTTTTGAGGACCTTCGGAGGACGAAGGCCCCCAACAGTAGCCCCTCGCAATATTAATTTGTAAATAATAAATTCAGATTGCGATATGGACGAAGGCCTTGAGCCGAAGGTCCGAAAAAACACCTTCCCTTTGCTAGAATAGCAACATTCACTGACAAGCGGGGCCTTTTAATTTTCAGCGCCCTAGGCGTATAAATAAGATCACATCGCGAACTCATTTGATACGCACACTTGCCTTTTGCCTCGGCCCACTAAAATTTTTAGCGCTTGTTCATTAAGATTTGCTGTTCTTTTTGATTTCGAAGTTTCGGCCTCGGGAAGAATTTTTGAGCGTTCCCGAAGATGTCTGAAGGCAAGAAGACCCCTGCTGAAACGAAGCTGAAGATCCCTGCTGAGACGAAGCTGAGTCTCGAGGAGGAGAAGAATCTAGGGTTCCTGATAGCGATGGCAGAGACTAATACAGAGAAAATTACGAAGGAAATTCTCGAAGGTTTATCTGAAGATTCTGATGACAGCGACAGCTATGATGTGGAAAGTGGTGGGGAAGAGGCCGAAGATCGACCGTGGCGACCAAGTCACACAGTTTTTGGGAAAACGACCATCAAGCAGAGTCACATTGATAATATGAGGGGGCGATATTTCCGAGACATATCTATTGTGAGAGCTGATGCCGGGGAGAAGACTTCTCCCACCCCCGAAGAGGATGAAGTTGTGATTTTCCGAAGCTTCCTCAGGGCTGGGCTTCGATTCCCCCTGAGCAATTTTGTTGTTGAGGTACTAAAAACATTCCAAGTCTACCTTCATCAACTCACTCCCGAAGCTATTATAAGAATGGGGATTTTTGTCTGGGCTGCAAGAAGCCAAGGTTTGGAACCGAACGCTAAAAGCTTCTGCAACATTCATGAGTTATTATACGAGACGAAGCCCTGGGGAAAAGAGCAATACCACAACAACTTTGGGTGCTACAGCTTCGGCGCCCGCTCCGGGTCAAGCTGCCCTGTGCCGACCTTTCGGAAGAGGTGGCCCGGAGCCTGGATGACTGAATGGTTTTATGTAAAGAATGATCTAACAGCTCAAGAGAATGTGAAGAGTATTATTATGCACCCAATCTGGCAACGCTTCGGTCTTCGAAGGCCGAAGGTCGAAATGGACGAAGCCGCCGAAGAATGCCAAAGAGCCTTCGGGGTAGTTTGCTCGTTTATTGGGACAAGGGATTTGGTCCAAGAACACATCGCCTTCAGGGTATGGCCACTTGCAGAAAAGTGGGAAATGCCGAAGGAAACCATCAAAGAGTCCGACGAAGGCGGACTAGTCAGACTAAAGTACACATTCAAATATGCAGATAAATTTATTGAACCTGATGATGAGTGGCTGAAAAGCATTGAAACGTTAAGTGATGAATTACTTGGGGCATATTCGAAGGCTGAAAATACTGCACTATCAGCAGCCTTCGGAGGCCGAAAAAAGAAGAGACTGAACCGAGTGTTTGATGCAGTCGGGTTCTTCTACCCTGATTATTGTTATCCCATCCGAAGACAAAAAAGGAAAAACATAACCTCTGAAAAAGAAGAAGCTGGAACCGCTCCTAGCGAGCCAGAACCAAAAGGAAAAAGGTTGAAGGTCCTTACACACCGACCACGCCATATTGAACCAGCTTCGGTGCCTGAGTTCACTGGAGAAACTTCTTCGGCCGCCGAAGCTGAACAGCCAACCTTGCTGCCAGAAATTGCAGAGATGGCCAAAGCACCATCGACAGGAAAAATGGAAGAAGCGAAAAATTTGTCTAAGGAAAAAGCATCAGAAATTTTAAGTCCTGTAGTAAATGTCGAAGCAGCAAAAATCCAAAAGGGTCCAATGGTGACCCCAAAAAGGAAGAGAATGGTAAATGTACTAGATGTCTTGGAGACAATTAAGTCTTCAAGCACAACTCCAAAAAAGAGTGTTGAAATTGCTGAAGCTTCCTCTGAAGCTCCGACGCAACAAGCCGAAGCTGAAGCTGGGCCTTCAGAGCCCTTCAGGGAACAAACTTTGGAAGCCGAAGCAATAAAAATACCAGAACCAATTTTAATTGAAGAGACTGACACTGCCATCCCCGAAGCGCCTGCCAGCATGTGTGATTACATCATACGACATGCTTCGGGGAAAAAATTATCTGAAGAAGAAACTCATGAAGCTAACCATTATGCAAAGGAGCTAAAATATCCAAAGGGGGCAGTAATATTCAATGGGACAAATGAAGATGATTTTTTATACTGCCTGCCTGACAACAAAGAGCTCTCTGTCTGCCGAGAAATGGCCAGGAGTATTGGTTTCCCGAAGCTCGAATCTGGATTAAGCGCCATGACAAAAGAAGATCTCGCAGACAGTCTTGCGTACAACAGCCTGAAGGTATGGGAATTTAACGCTTGAAAAGAAAACCCTCTTGTATTATTATTATATTTTTTACACGACACATTCGTTTTTTCTTATATGAATTCTTTTTCGTATAGGGCCTGATCCTAAGCAACGCGCTGAGAGCGCAAAAGAGCGCCGAAGATGAAAGTTATGAGATTGCGTTCAACAATTTGCGCTCCGAAGTTATCAAATTGAGGAACGAAGCTCTAGAAAAGGATAAAATTCTTCTTACGCTGATAGACAAAGTAAAAAAGGATGAAGCTGCTTCAAAAACCCAGGCCGAAGCCCACAAGCGTGAAATTAAAGATCTTCAGAAACAGCTGACTAGAGCTAGAGAGGAGCGCGTTCTTGAGGAAACAAAACGAGAACTCAGTGATCATATGGTCAACAAATTGGAGTTAAGAGTTAAAGAGCTTCGTACATCTCAGGGAAAGTGTTATGTCAAATCTATAGAATGTGTGAATAAAATTAAAACCAGCTTTGCCAGCGTGGGCGCCTTCTCCAGCGAAGAGAATTTCTCTCGAGGCAATCCCGAAGGTCCACTGGAATGGATTAGTCACGAAGCAGAGGCCTTCGAGGAGATCCTGAGCAGTCGTGGCGATATCTGCGCTTTTTCGGGCGCCAGAGGAATTGCCTCTGTCTTAGAGAAGAAAGGTTGCGATCATGTTAAATTTCTTGCCCTGTCCGAAGCTGCCTTATCTTCCGAAGACATTAAGGACCCCTCGGCCGAAGCAAGCGTGGTTGGCGGCAAATTTTTTACGGATATCTGGAACGACGGCGGCCGAGGAATGGCGCAAGAGATTATCCAAAGGAGTGAAAAAGGCATCCATGATGCTAGAAAAGTGGCGGAAACTACTGAAAAAAGTACGGAGCCCGAAAGGCAATTAGGTATTAATTAGTTGTTCTTATTGTGTTGTAATTTTTGTTTCAAATTCTGCACTTAGTTTGTAATAGTGATGAAGAAATGTTCTCTTCCCTCAGAAGCTGCTGGGTTGACTGCCGACCCCCACACAAAAGGAGATGAAGAAATCAAACAAATGGCCGAAGCTATCATGGACAAAGTTGTTGACCAACTTTTAAATGAAGTCGCCGAAGCAGTATTAAGAGAGGACTAGATGCTATTAGAAAAACATTTAAATTGTGATCTGTGTAATATTTTGTACATTTGGATGTAATATACAAGTTTCTTTTCATTATTCAATTCTTCACGATGCATGAAACTCTATATACATACCTTTTTGAGCCTTCGGCGAAAAAACACCTTCCCTTCTTTTCATGCTTCGTGAAGAAGACATTCTTTGTTAAAATTATTCTGATGAATGACATCCATGCTTCGTGAAATCATTATTCGAAGCTATACTCCGAGGTTATACAATCTCAATATTGATCTGAAAAAGCTCACCCATGTTTCATAAAAATATTCTCCGAAGCTGTAATCCGAAGCTATACAATTTCGATATCACTTTCTCAGAGCATCCTTTCGAAGGTTGAGAGTGTCACATTCTTTTGCCAAATGCAATATGATGTATGATGCTTATGTTATGCAAAATGATGTGATGATGTTATGCTATGCATGTGACATTTGTTCCGAAGATACTCATAAAATATATTCGTAAGCTCTGCATTCCCTTAGGAACGTCTTTGGAGCTTCTTCGTCTTTTACTTAGACGATCTCAGCGTTGACTTTTCGCTGTAAGCCTCCCTTAGGAGCTTCTTCGCCCTTTACTTAGGCGGTATCAGCGTTGACTTTTCGCTGTAAGCCTCCCTTAGGAGCTTCTTCGCCTTTTACTTAGGCGGTATCAGCGTTGACTTTTCGCTGTAGGCTCTGCATTCCTTTAGGAACGACTTCTGAGCAGAAAACTTACACTGCGCTCCCTTTGGAACGACTTTTTGTGACTTCGCAAACTTACGCTGCGTTCCTTAGAACGACTTTCTGTTACTCCGAAGGATTTTTAATTCGAAGGTCCTCCTTGGTAACGGAAAAAATTTTAAGCTTCAGCAACTTAAGCTTGTGGAACAAATAGATCTTCCTCGCGGAAAACAACGAAATTATTACATGAAAACTACCAATGTTTTTTGCTTCACAGAAAATAAAACTGAATAGGAAAGAGTGCTATCAAAGGTAGGATATGTGTCAATATATGTGCTTCGACTCTGGCACAGTGCTGTTAACTGTGCGAGCTTCGGACTGCTCTCTGAAGTCCCTCTGATGTCGAGTGTATTGACTCCCTTCTGGCTGTTGGCCTTGCTGCAATGGAGGTGGGGGCGGAAGCTGTTGCCAGGAAGCTTGAGGTTGACTTGCCGAAGCTACAGAAGCTGCAGGGTGGTTGTCTATGTATTGTGGGATATAAGGCGGATGATACGAAGCAGTATGCATAACCTGCTTCGGCTGAGCTTGTTGAGATGCAGCTTCGGCTATTTCCTTTTGTTTCTGGATTGTAACATGGCACGTCCTAGTGGTATGGCCCTTGCCTTCTCCACAGAACAAGCAAAACAGTCTCCTTGGCTGATCTCCGAATCTTCCGCCGAAGCCCCTGGCGCCTCTGCCCCTTGGAGCTGGTGGCCGGAAGGAGGTTTGTTGTTGCGCCGAAGCCTGTGAGGAGCTTTGCGGCCTGTTTTGCTGACTCCCCTTATCATCATTCTGAGTGTTGTGGATGGAACGGACGTGCCTCGGGTAGTATCTTCCTCCGAAGCCCCTGGTCATTTCAGAAAATCTGAAGGCCTCCTCCCTTCTTTGGCGGAAATCATTGTCAGCACGAATGTACTCATCCATCTTTTGGAGCAATTTCTCCAGTGTGTGAGGAGGCTTCCGAGCAAAGTATTGAGCTGCAGGTCCAGGACGGAGTCCCTTGATCATGGCTTCGATAACGATTTCATTGGGCACCGTTGGTGCCTGCGCCCTCAATCGTAAGAACCTTCGGACATACGCCTGAAGGTACTCTTCGTGATCCTGAACACACTGGAACAAGGCTTGAGCTGTGACCGGCTTTGTCTGAAATCCTTGAAAGCTGGTCAGCAACATGTCCTTCAGCTTCTGCCATGAAGTGATTGTTCCTGGCCGAAGGGAGGAATACCAGGTCTGAGCAACATTCCTGACGGCCATAACGAAAGACTTCGCCATGACTGCAGCATTGCCCCCGTACGAAGACACTGTTGCTTCGTAGCTCATCAAGAACTGCTTCGGATCAGAGTGGCCGTCAAACATGGGAAGCTGAGGTGGCTTATAGGATGGAGGCCAAGGTGTAGCCTGCAGCTCAGCGGACAGAGGAGAAGCGTCATCAAAAACAAAATTTCCCTGATGGAAATTGTCATACCAGTCATCTTCGTTGACGAAGCCCTCCTGATGAAGGTCTTTCTGATGAGGTCTTCTGTTCTGCTCATCGTGGGTAAGATGGCGAACTTCCTCAGAGGCTTCGTCTATTTGTCTCTGCAACTCAGCTAGGCGGGCCATCTTCTCCTTCTTCCTCTGCACTTGTTGATGTAGCATCTCCATGTCTCTGATTTCTTGGTCTAGCTCTTCTTCCTCGAGCGTCGGGCTGACGGCCTTTCTCTTCTGGCTTCGGGCCTCCCGAAGAGAGACGGTCTCCTGGTTGTGGTCCAGCGGTTGCAGTGCTGAAGCCCCAATTGCTGAAGCTTTCTTCGGCGCCATAGCGAAGGTCTATAGCTTCCGAAGGTGTTCACAAAAGCTCGAAGTGGAAGTGAGTTCACCGGAGGTGGGCGCCAATGTTGGGGACTTGTTCTCAAATGCTAAGAGTTAAGAACAAGGCAACATAAAAAGTGTTAAATGTTAAAGTCCTTCGTCCTTCGAAACATTATGCCCCTTCGGGAAATAATGAATTTCGGACGAAGGTCATAAGGGACATACCTTCGTAATTATAACGAGTAATGACGAAGGACTCATATAAAGCACGAAATATGATATAAACAACATAAAATCATTTCTATTTTATTAACATGGAAAAATAGAAATGATTTCAAATTACAAATGTACCTTCGGTCCTGAAAGAAGGTATAAAGTACAAGTGTGACGCAAAAGCAGAATGCCAAGTCAGCGTGAACAGTACGGGAGTACTGTTCATCTATTTATAGACGCGGGACGCAGCCCACGTAAAATTACATTCATGTCCATTACATTTGTTAACAGTTTATGGAAATCTGTCGAGGCCCCCGAAGTCTTTTCATCTTTAAGTCGGTTCTCTCGTATGCCAACGCGCCGAAGCTTCCCTGCGCACAGCTTCGGCCGCCCTCGACCTTCGTCTGGTTCAGGCTTCGTCCTGGTCGTGCTCCATATCCATAATTCTGAATCCGAAAATACCTGTTCATATAATCCACTTGGAAAACATTGTCAAATCATGTTTTTGAGGACCTTCGGAGGACGAAGGCCCCCAACACCCAGTACAAAAGATTGCGGAGTATTAGTTCACCAATTGCACGAGACATGAGACACTTTGTAGAGATGCATAAACTCTGGGTGGCTAGATGAAACGATGAATAAACAACATCACACGGTAGAATCACTTCTATGCTCCAACCGCAGGAGCCTCGACATGAGCAGAAAGAACTACCATACCAGGATGGGATGGCAGGAGGTGGCCTTGAGCAGCTACCTGACGTCCTCTCGCGCGCCCCTTAGCTCGCCCACTTCCTTCACCTCCTTCCATCCCTCAATTTTATCTGGGAACTTAACCTTCATCTTATCAATGATCCCCTTTGCCTCATCAATCATGGACAAATTTTGCTCTCCTAAAGAGAATAAAAAGGTAACTATGTGACAGAGAAAACATGAAAGGATTTTAAGAGGACTGGTGCAGAACGCGTTGCTTATGTTGAGTCAAATGAAAACTTTAATAATCAAAATGCTAGGGCAGTGTTATTTACCAATAGTGAAATAAAATAAACATATAGGATGAATAAAGAGCAGCACAAGTGAACTGATTCAAGTAAAAAGATAAGAATAGATCAAACAATTTCGTTGGCATTATACATACCCCTATAACCTTTACATATTGTCCATCTTTGGCAGTCCTGGAATCAGCATCAGAATAGCGATTAGCAAACCCAACTGCGCCTCTGCTACCCTAGCAAGCATTCCAGATCATAAGTGCATCAACAAAACAAAATATGACCACAACAAATATCAGCAAAATTGCATTGTGAGGAGCCCCCAAAATGAAGCCACCTACTATTAAACCGATCATAAAGAGAAGAATCATAGCCTAGAGTATTGTCTTCGGAAAGCTTCCCTGAATTGAGTAACTGAAAGGGAAATGTGCCCTTGGGCCATTTCTAAGTATTTTGGTGATTGAGTGCCAACACAAGTGCTTAAGTGTGAAAGTATCCCAAGTGATGGACAAAGTGCAAATCAAAAGTAAAGGTATGTTTCTAGACTTAGTACATTGTTATATGGACTAATGTATTGTGTCTAAGTGCTGGAAACAGGAAAAATCGAATTAGAAAAGAGATGGCTTTGTACAGCCAAAGTCTGCTCGGTCTGGGTGCACCAGACTGTCCGGTGGTGCACCGGACAGTGTCCGATGCACCAGGCTAGCTCTGGTGAACTTGCTGTTCTCGGGACTTCGACGGCGGTGTACGGCTAAAAATCACCGGACTGTCCGGTGGTGCACCGGACTGTCCGGTGAGCCGTTCACAGGCGAACTCGTCGCTCTCGGGAGATGATTAATGGTGTATGGCTATAAATCACCGGACTGTCCGGTGGTTCACCGGACTGTCCGGTGAGCCAACGGTCGGCCGC